>JACEFZ010018117.1:10000-342500 GCA_014155875.1 Cepaea nemoralis | reverse complement strand
CTGACATTCTGCCCTTCTTCTCTATTTCCTTTTATACATTCTTTCATTCAGATAGATAGATAGATAGATAGATAGATAGATAGATAGATAGATAGATAGATAGATAGATAGATAGATAGACAGATAGATAGACAGGTAGATAGATAGATAGACAGACAGATAGTCGGGAACGGGAACGGGAGCTTATATGACTACTTATATGAATTAAATGAGATGCTCCCCACCAGGGGCTGGGTGAAGCCGGGTCAGACAGACAGACAGACAGACAGACAGACAGACAGACAGACAGACAGACAGACAGACAGACAGACAGACGGGAACGGAAGCTCATATGACTACTTATACGAATTAAATTAGATGCTCCCAACCAGGACCTGAGCGAAGTCGGGCCGGGTCGGATAGACAGACAGACAGACAGACAGACAGACAGATAGATAGATAGATAGATAGATAGATAGATAGATAGATAGATAGATAGATAGATAAATAGATAGATCGCCGCCAGGGCCTGGGCGAAGCCGGGCCGGGTCAGCTAGTGTGTATATATATATATATATATATATATATATATATATATATATATATATATATATATATATATATATATATATATATATATATATATATATATATATATATATATATATAGGGCACTCCCGCAATAAATGTGTGGCTGTCATTTTAGCAATTCCACAGTAATGATTCACCAGTATCTCCTATCTTTAGCTTATTGAACTGTTGACTTGATTTGTAAACAAAAGTGCCAAATTCTGTCTTGTTCAACCTGCTTCTTCAGCGTTGGCTAAAGTTGAGATACGTGGATTTAGTGGGTTTTATCCTGTGTTTGTCTGTGCGCTCTTACAGTCATTCAATTCTTCTAGGGTCCACTTTTTCCGGTTGAAGACGGGAGTCCCCTTGAAAGTGTTCGTCATTGAAAATGGGTTGCTGGGTTCGTCTTGGAGTTTCTCACTGTTCTTTGGCTTGGCTCCAGCTTGCGGGCTTCACTGCGGTCTTTTGCGTGGATTTTGCTTGAGGCTTCTCTGCGTCTTTGCTTGGATTTACTAGCTAGTTTCCTTTCGCGTAGCATTCTTCCCTTTCTCTTTCAGCATTCTCTCTCTCTCTCTCTCTCTCTCTCTTTGCTTGTTTCTCTCTTCTTCTCTCTTCTCTTCTCTCTCTCTCTCTCTCTATCTATCTCTTCTCATCCTAGTGGTGTCTGTGCGCTATTACAGTCATTCAATCTCTAGGGTCCACTTTTCGTTGAAGACGGCGAGTCCCCTTGAAAGGTTCGTCATTGAAATGTGGTTGCTGGGTTCGTCTGGAGTTTCTCACTGTTCTTTGGCTTGGCTACAGCTTCGGGCTTAACTGCGGTCTTTTGCGTGGGATTTTGCTTGAGGCTCTCTCTGCGGTCTTTTGCTTGGCATCTGATAGTCTTCTTTTTAGTATTGTCCTTTAGCTTTCAGCAGTTATCTATCTCTCTCTCTCTCTCGCTCTATCTCTCTCCTCCTCTCTCTCTCTCATCTCTCGCTCTTCGCCTATGTCTTTTAGTATTGTTCCTTTCGCTTAAGCAGTTCTATCTCTCTCGCTCTCTCTCTCCTCTCTCTCCTATTCCTCCTTCTCTCTCTCTATTCTCTCTCTCTGTTTTGATGGCTTTTAGGACTTTTCGTTTCCCTTCATCTTCAGCCATGCGCTCCATCCTTGCTGGGTTAGCGTGCTGTAATTTCTTCGTGTCCGCCAGCAGTCTACTCGTCTGTCCTGTTCGGATGTCCGTTCAGTCAGCAGTGCCTTGACTTACTTCTTCAACTCGTCAATCTGGTTTTGTTGCTGTGATTTTTCGGCTTGTGAGATGCCTGTTGCTGTTTCGCACCTCCACATTGCTTCCTTGAATGGTGTTTTTGTAGTTATGGGGGTCTTTAAGACATCTCTATGTCTTTGGATGTACCGACATCCCAGGTATCTTGCCCCATTCTTCCCATGGCATTTGGCACACTTTTTGTTGTAGTTGGTCGCTCCGAAAACCTTGTCCTGTTTGGCCAGCGGACATTCCTTGAATGCATGGTGTTCGGCGCAGTATCGGCAGATCTCTGTCTTGCTGCGGCATGTTTTTTCTGCTGTGGCCGGCCCTCTGGCATCTTGAGCATTGAGTGATTCTCGGAATGAATCTTTCAGGCTGTTGTTCTTTCTTGCTAATCGATACATGGCGTGGTATCTCGCTGCTCTCAGTTGTTACCACCGCTAGAGTAGTAGGTATCTTGGAGTACGTCAGAATCCGCTCCGCCTTCAAGATTTGGATATGGAGATTCTCCCATTGTAGCTGCTTCAGGATTTGTTCATCTGTCAGCTCTTCTTGGGTACGTTTGATAACCCATCTGATCGTCCGTGAGTCGGTGTGTCCGGTTCTGGTGTCTTTCTCCTCCCTCTACTTCTCAGCTGTCTTGGCTCTTGTCCGTGGTGGTTTGTCGTCCGTCTTCCTCGTGGTAGCTTCATTTGATGTTACTGTATGTTCTGGTTCTGTGCTGCAGCTCGTAGACGGGCTCTCTTCTCTCGTAATCTTTAAGGTCTTGGTGGCTTCCACGCTGCTCATCTTGTAAGTCGGGTGTCTTTTGGTGTTTTTTTCTGGTCACGTGTCATTTTCTCCCCCTTATCAAATTTCCTGAACAATTCCGGCGACTTGTTCTCGATCGCGCTCCGCAAGTGCGAATAAAACTAAACTTAAACTTATTAAACTCGTGGTATTTCAGTCCTTTGAGGTATCTGAAGATTGTTATTTATTCTTTTCAGTGGAGTTGATGAAATCTCTTCTGACATAGAGAGCTGAAGCAAATTACAGACGTGTTGAATCATTTTCTTTTGAACTTTGTTGGTGTATTCCCAACAGCCCGTTGAAGTTGAGGCAACAGACTTGTCGAATCTTTTTTTTTTTTTTTTTTTACCGTAAACGCTTTTGATATATTCCCATCAGCCATTGAACGTGGAAGCAAACAGAATTGCTGAATCTGAACAACATCTAGAAATATCGAGACTTTGTAGGCTAACATCTGGTTGGGATAGTGACTGCCGCTTCCATCAAGGATGAACTGCATGTTTCGTAGAGGACTTTTATGTTGGCATTCTGGCGACGGCATTATGTACAGTGAAAGTTGTTACATCTGTCCGAGGTTGTTTTGTTGCGTGAACTGCATTTCGGAGATAAAATGGCGCGGCTGGCTAGAAAACTCTAAACGGAACACCAACTTCTAGAAACATGGAGACTTTGTAGATGAACATCTGGTTGGGAAAGTGACTGTCCACTTCCATCAAGGATGAATGTTGCGTGGAGGACTTTTGTGGTGACATTATGGTGGCGGAATTATGCACAATGTGCCTGAACGGGCTGTTGTTTGTCGAGACTCCTGTCTTTTCCACTTTTCACATGTGGCAGTGTGGAACATTTTATGTGATATTCACTGGCACAGGAATGGAGCATAATGGGGACGACCCTTTGCCGTGATGTTGGAACCGCGACTGAACTGAACTGAACAGAATTGCTGAATCTTTTCATTTGGCGTTCTATATCCACCAGTTTTGGCTTTTAGTTGAGTTTGGTCGAGGAAGATGGTGCACATTTCTACACACAACTACCCCACATTCCACAATATAAGTGCTTATGTGTTTCAAATATTTCAGCTACAGTAGATTTTATTTATTCACTTCAAAGGATATTTAACTCTACAGAATTCGTTTGAAGAAAGGCACAATATACCAAGACAATATATCTTGCAGCATTTTGTTTATGGCTTCTGTGTGTAAGATTATTTGCTCTGATTTAGATGAAAGGAGCCAAAACCAAGAGCAGAGGAGGGCTATTCAAGTCAGATACAAAACCTTTTGTGATAGTTGGCAACCGGGAGAGGAACAAAGTACAGACGTCTGTGGCTTGCCATAGATTTGATGCATATTTCACATCACCGGTGAACGTCAGTGCAATATATAGCAGGATATGTACGGAGGGACGGTGGACGGACATAATCAAGACCAATGAAAGTTATGGTAAGCTGAAGATGTCAACTATAATTGAAACAATAAATAAGAAGGGAAAGAGAAAATCAGAGAGAGAGAGAGAGAGAGAGAGAGAGAGAGAGAGAGAGAGAGAGAGAGAGAGAGAGAGAGAGAGGAGAAGAGAGAGAGTGGTTTGAAAGAGAGAGATGGGGGGGGGGAGACAGGAAGAGAGCTTAAGTTAAAGAACAGTAATGCATTGAGAGAGCGATACAGAGAGAACGATAGCTGGAGAGAGCCAGAGGGAGAGAAATTTACTCAAGGTGAAGACAGTAAGAGAGAAAGAGAAAGAGAGAGAGAATGAGAGAGCGAAAGAGAGCGTGAGAGAAAGAAAGAATGAATGAAAGAAAGAAAGAAAGAAAGACAGAAAGAAAGAAAGAAAGAAAGAAAGAAAGAAAGAAAGAAAGAAAGAAAGAAAGCAAGCAAGCAAGCGAATACAAGGACACAGTTCGCGGCGACTGTACTAGCCAGGAGGATTTAATCCCTCCGGCTCAAGACCTTCTTGTCCTATACCGCAAAGTATTATAGGCAGTAGATGCCAGAAAATTTTTTGTTTGGACAGCACTATACGTATGGTTCGAGTTGTTAAATATGTACTTTGCTGTTTCAATTCGGGATTTCTGTGTCACATGTGACACCTCCTCACATTGTTTGGTCAAGGTTGATGTAGCTTGATGTCAGTTTCAATATGACATTGTTTGGTTAAGGTTGATGTAACGTGATGTCTGTGTCAATCTGACATGGTTTGGTTAAGGTTGATGTAACGTGATGTCTGTGTCAATCTGGCATTGTTTGGTTAAGGTTGATGTTGCTTGATGTCAGTTTCAATCTGACATTGTTTGGTTAAGGTTGATGTTGCTTGATGTCAGTTTCAATCTGGCATTGTTTGGTTAAGGTTAATGTTGCTTGATGTCACTTTCAATCTGACATTGTTTGGTTAAGGTTGATGTTGCTTGATGTCAGTTTCAATCTGACATTGTTTGGTTACGGTTGATGTAACGTGATGTCTGTGTCAATCTGGCATTGTTTGGTTAAGGTTGATGTAACGTGATGTCTGTGTCAATCTGGCATTGTTTGGTTAAGGTTGATGTAACGTGATGTCTGTGTCAATCTGGCATTGTTTGGTTAAGGATGATGTAGCTTGATGTCAGTTTCAATCTGGCATTGTTTGGTTAAGGATGGTGTAGCTTGATGTCAGTTTCAATCTGGCATTGTTTGGTTAAGGTTGATGTAACGTGATGTCTGTGTCAATCTGGCATTGTTTAGTTAAGGTTGATGTAACGTGATGTCTGTGTCAGTCTGGCATTGTTTGGTTAAGGTTGATGTAACGTGATGTCAGTTTCAATCTGGCATTGTTTGGTTAAGGTTGATGTAACGTGATGTCTGTGTCAATCTGGCATTGTTTGGTTAAGGTTGATGTAACGTGATGTCTGTGTCAATCTGGCATTGTTTGGTTAAGGATGATGTAGCTTGATGTCAGTTTCAATCTGGCATTGTTTGGTTAAGGATGATGTAACGTGATGTCTGTGTCAAACTGGCATTGTTTGGTTAAGGATGATGTAGCTTGATGTCAGTTTCAATCTGGCATTGTTTGGTTAAGGTTGATGTAACGTGATGTCTGTGTCAATCTGGCATTGTTTGGTTAAGGTTGATGTAACGTGATGTCAGTTTCAAACTGGCATTGTTTGGTTAAGGATGATGTAGCTTGATGTCAGTTTCAATCTGGCATTGTTTGGTTAAGGTTGATGTAACGTGATGTCAGTTTCAATCTGGCATTGTTTGGTTAAGGTTGATGTAACGTGATGTCAGTTTCAATCTGGCATTGTTTGGATAAGGTTGATGTAACGTGATGTCTGTGTCAATCTGGCATTGTTTGGTTAAGGTTGATGTAACGTGATGTCAGTTTCAATCTGGCATTGTTTGGTTAAGGATGATGTAACGTGATGTCTGTGTCAATCTGGCATTGTTTGGTTAAGGATGATGTAGCTTGATGTCAGTTTCAATCTGGCATTGTTTGGTTAAGGATGATGTAGCTTGATGTCAGTTTCTATCTGGCATTGTTATGTTAAGGTTGATGTAACGTGATGTCTGTGTCAATCTGGCATTGTTTGGTTAAGGTTGATGTAATGTGATGTCTGTGTCAATCTGGCATTGTTTGGTTAAGGTTGATGTATCGTGATGTCTGTGTCAATCTGGCATTGTTTGGTTAAGGTTGATGTAACGTGATGTCTGTGTCAATCTGGCATTGTTTGGTTAAGGTTGATGTAACGTGATGTCAGTTTTAATCTGGCATTGTTTGGTTAAGGTTGATGTAACGTGATGTCTGTGTCAATCTGGCATTGTTTGGTTAAGGTTGATGTAACGTGATATCTGTGTCAATCTGGCATGATTTGGTTAAGGATGATGTAGCTTGATGTCAGTTTCAATCTGGCATTGTTTGGTTAAGGATGATGTAACGTGATGTCTCTGTTAATCTGGCATTGTTTGGTTAAGGATGATGTAGCTTGATGTCAGTTTCAATCTGGCATTGTTTGGTTAAGGATGATGTAACGTGATGTCAGTTTCAATCTGGCATTGTTTGGTTATGGATGATGTAGCTTGATGTCAGTTTCAATCTGGCATTGTTTGGTTAAGGATGATGTAGCTTGATGTCAGTTTCAATCTGGCATTGTTTGGTTAAGGTTGATGTAACGTGATGTCTGTGTCAATCTGGCATTGTTTGGTTAAGGTTGATGTAACGTGATGTCTGTGTCAATCTGACATTGTTTGGTTAAGGTTGATGTAACGTGATGTCTGTGTCAATCTGGCATTGTTTGATTGAGGTTGATGTAACGTGATGTCAGTTTCAATCTGGCATTGTTTGGTTAAGGTTGATGTAACGTGATGTCTGTGTCAATCTGGCATTGTTTGGTTAAGGTTGATGTAACGTGATGTCTGTGTCAATCTGGCATTGTTTGGTTAAGGATGATGTAGCTTGATGTCTGTTTCAATCTGGCATTGTTTGGTTAAGGATGATGTAACGTGATGTGTGTGTCAATCTGGCATTGTTTGGTTAATGTTAATGTTGCTTGATGTCAGTTTCAATCTGGCATTGTTTGGTTAAGGTTGATGTAACGTGATGTCTGTGTCAATCTGGCATTGTTCAGCAAAGGGTGATGTAGCTTGATGTCTGTTCCCAGACATTTAGATAAAACTATATGCCTCCTTAAAATAAATAATAATACTAATAACTTCAAAGGACAGCTAGAATAACTCCTAACTGTGGTACGATAATTATTCCTTAACTAATTATAACTGCCATGCCAAAAAAAAATAATTTTTGTGAGTCATGTGTTATTTATTATTGCAATTTTCCGTGCGTTTATAATGTTTATATTGTTTCTGTTGTTGTCGTTGTTGTCTAAGATTAGCTTCATAAGTGATGTATGAATGAAATAATGTATGAGAGCAGAGAGATAAAAAGTGCAGAATCCCAGACGGGCCTGCGTGCTCTATTTTTAACCCTTTGAAAATAACGCTCGTCGTTGGTTCCAGCCTGTCTGGCCAGTGTAGGTTAGTAAATGTTCAATCATGTAACGTTTGACCTATGTTGTTGAAGCTTGATGTCTGATGGACTATGAAATTATTTGACCAAGGTGTAGCTTGGTGAATGTCCCAGCATGTAACTGTTTAACCTGTATTGCTGTGGCTTGATGTCTGATTGAATCTGAAATTGTTTGACCAAAGTGTAGCTTCGTGGCTGGTCCAGTATGTTATTGCTAGGCCAGGGTAATTGTAGCTTGATGCTTGTTCCTTTCTCTCAGTGTTTGGCTAAGTCAAATCTGTCATTGTTTAACTAAGGTAGATGTAACTTTATGCCAATTCTATGTCCTTGTTTGGCCTATGTAGATGTACCGTCATGTATATCGCAAAGTGTCCCAATATATATATATATATCGACATATGTACAAGAATTTAACTGCATAATTTACAGTCTTTCCTTTTTGGCGAAAATAACTGGTTTAGTTTTGCATAATGAATTATAAATTGTATTAATGGCCTTTAATGATTACTAAATTCAGTAGATTCTGGAGCTGTTGATCAGAAAGACAGGCACATATTTACTATAAAGAAAGAATACAATCATAGATAGATGGATGAGATGAAATCATCAGGAGGGTGATAACCTTGTAGTGTATACTATGGACTTGACTATTCTGTCATCATCTGTCAGACTATATATTCAGAGAGTGCACATACTGCGATTAGGTAAATACCGCGAGGATTCCAAGAAGTCAGAGGTGGTGTGTAAGCTTTTGGGAGTTGGTAGAAGATTTGTTGTTGACATAATATAACAAGGAAAGCATGACTCGATTGATACAAAAGTTAATTCAAAGAACATGTTTCTGTGCCAGCATGATACATTGGGGAAATTGTTCTAGGCACAAATCTTCGGTGACCAAATGTGGTGATCATTATCGTCATCAATATCATCATCATCATCATCATCATCATCATCATCATCATCATCATCATCATCATCATCATCATCATCATCATCATCATCATCATCATCATAATCAGCATCATCATTATCATCACCATCATAACCCCGATCATCATCATCATCACCATCAACATCATCCTAATAGTCATCATCATCATCACTATCACCATCACCACAACCATCACCACAACCACCACCACCATCATCATGATGATCATCACCATTATCATCACCATCAGCATCATAACCATTATCATCATCAGCATCATGAAACAAATGCTTTGACACATTATCACTCTCATTACAGCCCGCTCTAAAGGCTCTCAATCATTTGTCAATTCCCCTGCCTCGTGTAAATATTACACCTATTTTGCCTTCCACGCGTTTTCTACAGTGAGCCTTTCACGTTGATTACAGATTTCCCCAGGTTACCAAACTCCACATAAAGCGGCTCAAGTCGAGACTACAAATCCAGATTAATTAAAATTAATTCGTATTCCATTCCAGTATATCCACGAGTCACTTCTAATAATCTGTGTGTTAACTTGTGGTGGAGCAATGAATGTCAAATTTCTGAAACCAACCATGGTCTAAAATTTAATAATAAAACCATTAGCTGTTACAAGACAATTTTTGAGTTCGTACTCAAAGAATTAATACCATGTGTCCGCCATCATGCTGGTCAACAATTGGCTCATCTTCTAGAAACCATGTCTTCCATCCCTCGTATTTCTTAAACACCCTGACCTGTCGTGGCCAATGTACTTAAGTTTTCAGGGTATTCAAAACAACGTTTTCCCATAGTGAATTTGAATAACGAAGACACAAACAATAGATTGCACGATTTATTGCCTGGCATATTTCGCTGCATCTCGTCAGGTACATACTGCAGAAATCACACACAACTTATGTGAATTAACTAGATAAATCCTTCAAGTCGAAATCTTATTTTCCTTCTGCGTTCATCCGGAGTGTTTATTTTCTCAGACGTAATTGCGGTTTGCCTGTTAATTTGCGCCCTTAGGCCGACACATCTGACATTAGCGGGCGTTTGTTGACCGAGTTAGCCTTCCGTCATTTTCAGGGTATGATACTTATTATGAGAGAGTTTACTTTGATGTTATGACTTTTCAGAATATATATATATATATACCTGTCTGAAATAATGGGTTTATTTTAGAATGCACACATTCAAACGCAGACAAACTGAAGTCAATGACGGACAGCAATTCCTCGATACAAGATGGAACTGCGCCGCAGCAGTGCAACGCAGCTACATGCAGCCGTGAGTACACATAGGTTGATCATCTAGTAATCGGAAATAGAGTTTCACTTAATCTTCTTCTTTTTCTTCTTAATCTTCTTCTTTTTCTTTTTCTTTTTCTTCGTCTAGTACTGCCACTGCTTCTTCATCTTTTTGTTTGTTTGTTTGTTTGTTTGTTTGTTTTCTATCTTTCTTTCTTTCTTTCTTTCCTTCTTTCTTTCTTTCTTCGTCTTTTTCTTCTTCTCTCTTGTCGTCTAGTGTCTTCTTGTTTGCACCTCATATCACACATTTGTCTTCTAGTTTCCTACGGGATAACATAACAAGTCTCACGCCAACCCTCCTTAATCGCCTCATACGACATGTACGGTAGGTTACAGTGTCCTTTGTCTGTGCTTCCCTTAAGGAGATAAACTCATTCGGTGCAGATATCATGTTATGATATCATCTACAGCAGATGTAGTGTTAACAGTGTCGTGCTTCTGATGTTGTCGCCTGTTAGCTAAGATCAAAATGCAGTGTTATGTGCACTTGATCTATTCTAAGCCACACACAGAGACTTGGAACTTGGTCTGCTCTTGCCCCTGGGGAGCCTTGATCCCTTATACACTTTTTATTTTAATAATAGAAACATAAATCTGATTGTAGTGTTCCGTAGACGTGTATTAGAATTTAAATTAAAGATTTTAGAATTTAAATATTACAACCTGCGATGAATTAATAGATAGATAAACACATAGAGTGGTCCCCTAGGCTTGTGGGAATGAAAGCCAGCCAATTGTCACTTTCTGCTTACAGTCCAAGACGGTCAAGCGATAGTGCTAGAGTAGACCAAGAATAAGAAGGATCGATTCTATCAACAATATACTGCATATACCTGTACTCAACGCAGTCTAAGGGACACATTTGGCCCCAGAAAGGAAACTTCAACGAGGGCATATAATTAACGGTATATGTGGGAAATAATTCATCGCCCATATAGTGATAGATAGACAGAAATACCTTTTACAGACTGGTGGTTTATCGGAGCGTATGTCTTATGTACTGCTACCAGGAAACGTCTTGACATGTAAATACGGCTTGTGTGACATTGATTACATTACCCATCGAGGAACGACTGATCTGTGGAAATATGGGTATAACACAATGTATATATATATATATATATATATATATATATATATATATATATATATATATATATATATATATATATATATATATATAAAAGTAAAGTCGCTTAAAAGTCGACAGGGTCGACTTCATTGCACCGGGTTTTATCCCATATGGCTCGGTCTCTTTCCGCAGCACGGAAAGCGTCGCACAAAGCACGAACTCCGTAGCTTTTAGCGACGACCCACAGGAGTCTCCGAAACATTTAACTCGTAAACCGAAGGGTGCGGCCCGGAATCGAACCCACAACCTTCGGAGCACGAGTCAAACGGCTTGACCACTTCGCCACAGAGACTCCCCTATATATATATATATATATATATATATATATATATATATATATATATATATATATATATATATATATATATATATATACTAGCGACCCGGCCCGGCTTCGCCCAGGCCCTGGAGGGATCTATCTATCTATCAGTCTGTCTGTCTGCTTGTTTGTCTGTCTGTCTGGCTGACCCGGCCCGGCTTCACCCAGTCCCTGGTGGGGAGCATTCTCATTTAATTCATATAAGTAGTCATATAAGCTCTCCCGTTCCCGACTATCTGTCTGTCTATCTGTCTGTCTGTCTGTCTGTCTGACCCGGCCCGGCTTCACCCAGTCCCTGGTGGGGAGCATCTCATTTAATTCATATACGTAGTCATATAAGCTCTCCCGTTTCCCGACTATCTGTTTGTCTGTCTATCTGTCTGTCTGTCTGTCCCGGCCCGGCTTCACCCAGTCCCTGGTGGGGAGCATCTCATTTAATTCATATACGTAGTCATATAAGCTCTCCCGTTCCCGACTGTCTGTCTGTCTATCTGTCTGTCTGTCTGACCCGGCGTGGTTTCGCCCAGCTTCTGGCGCACAGTAACTTAAAAGAATGTCCTCCCACACACCATTCATTATTTTTAATAAAAACTGTTTTTAATCACCGACATGACAGTTGATAAGTTCTTTAAGCAGAAAAAGATGGGTTACAATGTTATGCATTATGCATTATTTTTATGAAAACTTTGAAAATACCTTAAAGATTATATCATTATTTATTATAACTCATATGCCTCAAAATAACTATAGACAAAGAGTTTAACAATAGTGCAATTAAGTCCAACAATATGACTATAAAGTATATAGAAATGTTATTAAAAGTTATGCCCCTTGAAATAACTTTTCTAGAGTGAAGTCCCCCTGCTATATAGAAATTATATAATGAAAATGAAAAAGTAAATGTTATTAAATAAGTAGAAGATTTTACACTAAGAAACTATTATAGTCGGTTGCACAGGAATGAAAGGAAGACGTGTAGAAAATTTCATCTCAATCGGATGTACCGTTATCGAACGCATCCAATACAAACAAACAAACAAACAAACAAACAAAGCCACATACACTCTGTTTTATATATATATATATATATATATATAATATATATATATATATATATATATATATATATATATATATATATATATATATATATATAAAACAGAGTGTATGTGGCTTTGTTTGTTTGTTTGTTTGTTTGTATTGGATGCGTATATATATATATATTATACTGCATAAACAGGTGGAGAGTTAACACTGACGTCGTTGCAGTCCTGGGGCGGAGGGATGAAAGGCAAGATCTGTGTCTCCTATGGAGTTCTAGTGACCTGTATCTTTGACATTGAACTCACCTTCTCTGGAAGCATCAAAGCTCTAAATGCAAGTGCCATAAGTAGACTATTTTATTGCTATGTTTTAAAATTGTTCACTGTTCAGTTACAAGTACATCCTCTTAACTACACTTACCAACTCTAGATGTTTATCGTGTGACATATATGCAATTCTCACGAAGTTCTTAATGATAAGTTTCGTGATATGGTCGTTGTCTAGGTAACGATAGTCCTGGTGTGTCAATTGAGCTATCTCACTGTCTTATACTATGACTCACCCCCGCAGTGCGCATTCACCAGTCAGTAAACAAGATCGATCTTGGCGCACATAATCCTTTAATACAGAAATAACACAGACCCACGGAACATATTTATATATCCAGAAAACACTATATAATCCATAGAATATCCATATCCTCCTCACCACATTAACACGCACACATCACTGTCTTCTCACGGCCTGCTTAATCTCAAATTCACAAGACAGGTAATCCAGCTCCTATCCACCGCTGGACCTCACACAATACACCCACACACTGGGTCTAGTCTCCACTAACTATATCACCCACTCTGGGTTCAGGCCTTCATTAACTATCCAACTCCCACTGGGTTTTAGGCCTGCATTCACAACTGGGAGAACAACACAACACAAGAACTGACCCACAGTCAGTCCAAACTCCCACGTCCTCGACAACCGATCCGTACGGCGCCAAAACATCAACTGCCCTGATGTCCCTTGACTTCACACAAAACTCAACTGTCCTTCAGCGACCGACTCCTCAGTCGGTCCCAGCTTCTACTGCCAAGTCAAAGTTTTCCACTGTCTTTTAACCCTGCTGTGTAGCCCCTCCCTGGGCTCCCCACAGCATTGCACCCCAGCCTAAAACTGTCTCTCTCCCCCATCCGCCCTGGGGTCTCTACTCACCCTCATCATTATTTCTCATGGCTGGTTGTTTTTCTCGTAGCCGGGTCACTCACCTCAATGTCAATGACCCAGGCATATGTCAGCAATGCATTAGACCTGTTTTGAAGGGCTTAAAGGGCGAGTGGTTCGTCTTCATTGCACCGGGTTTTATTCAATATAGCTCTATCTCCTTCCGCATGGAGACCTGCCGAAAGCGTCGCACAAAGCACTAGCTCCGTAGCTTCAACGACCATTCCCAGGAGTCTCCGAGGACATTACATCTGTGAACCGAAAAATGTTGTCCAGTATCGAACCTACAACCTTCGGAGTGCGTGGCAGGCAGTATAACCACCCTGCCACGAAGGCTCCCCATCTCCTCTCAACTAAACTTACCAACACTAGATGTTAGTCATACGGCAGTTACACAAGGCGTTATACTGCATGAACCCGAAGTCACGGCACTATAATGTGGAGTGGATGGTTCTCTTAAATGATTCTGTTCCAAAGAATTATACCAGGGAGATTCAAATAAAAACCTTAATGTTTTGTGTGCGTGCGTGCGTGCGTGCGTGTGTGTGTTTGGTGTGTGTGGTGTGTGAGTGTAATGAGTGTGTGTGGGGGAGGGGGGGGGGGTGGGTGGGGTGAATATATTATGAAAAAGTACAGAACAAATGTATCATTTTTTTTCGATGTGGTCATCGCTGCTTTCAATGCATGTCCTCCAGCGCCGATAAAGTGCGTGAATTTCTGTAGAAAACAAAATCTCTTGGTGGCGTGTATAACCACTCATGCACCACTAACTGTACCTCTTCATCGGACGGAAATGTCTGTCACAGAAATTACACCGTTATTTACTTCCTGCTTCACTCATACACCTGCTGGGCTTACAGGCATGCATCACCTTACTGGACCTTCATTTGTCGATGCATTTCTGTAGGTTCTACCCCTTCACTGATAAAAAAAAAAAAAAACTGCTGGTGCATGTCGACAGTGGGGCGGCCATCTTTAAACATTCCTTATGACGTAACCGTGTTCGTCTGCACCATGATGTCACGTGCTGGACACTATCGACATCCTTAACAACAATATTGACTGGCTACAAAACAATGGCATGGTTATTGTAACGTCTATCCCATTGTTAAGGTTTTCATTTGAAGCCTTCTCGTATATCACCAAATGTGACCTTTACTTGGACAAAGGAGGATAAATCGCCGCACACTGTACTAGGGTCATCGTGTTATTTATTTTGTTTCGTGTAACTTTTACAATTTCAATCTTCAGTGAACGGAAATTTACACTATAATACTAGTTCATTTGACTGTGCAGCAAGTTTAGTCTAAACCTACTGTTCGTTGGCACTGAATCGCCACTTATTATTCAAAGAAGTTTATGAAAACGATTATGTACAAGCTGTTAGAGATATGAACAAGTTTATCTGCTTGTGGGTGCCTGACTATTGCTGAAAACACGAGCAGTGGACTCGGTTGATGTAGTGATAGTTAGTTAGTCCGTTAGTGGTGGTTCCAACTTTTCGGCAAAGGGTCGCCCAATTATACTCAGTTCTTGTGCCAGTGAATATCACACAAAATACTCCTCACTGCCCCCTATGAAAAGTGAAACAGACAAGAGTCATTGACAAACCAACAGCCCGCATAGGTATACTATGCATAACAGTGAATACCCACAAAGAAGCAGTGCGATTAAATGAATCAAACGCTGAGGTGAATCTACAAACTTGACCAGAATGCAAAAACGCCAAATCAAAAGGGGTGAAGCCAGACAAGAGCGCTATGTACCGGCCCAAAGAAGAATAGTAAAACGACCCCGAGATGATGCATGCAGCCGCAACACACTGATGGTGATGCTAATGAGGGAGTCCCCGCACTTGAGGACTGAATGGTTCAATGTACATTGATGATTTTCTGTACCAGGGTGTGTAAAATTACACAGTAACAAATGTAACAGAATCACAACGTGCTAATACTGGTTCTTCAATTGCATATACTTCTATTGGCAATCTCCCTATTTCGCTCCCTCAATTTAATATTTTATGCATTGTTATTTGTTGAGAAATGCAACCAACCTATGTGTGATTGTGATATTTGAATTGTCTAGCTATGCATGTTTGTTTGTTCGTCGATAAAGACTTTTGTGGAAACAATATCTAATATCTCTGTGTGTTGTTTCTTTTGTCCAGCTTCCTAATTCTATTTTTAGTTCAAATTTTTATTATTTTTTTTTTGCGGGGGGGGGGGGGGGGGGGGGGGGGGGGGGGGGGGGAAGAGGGGAAGAGGGAGAGAAGGAGAATTGATGGTGAGGGAGTGGGGGTTGCGAGGTGATGCGGGTTAAACGAGCTAGCTATCCAGTAAGAAAGAGCGGCTCTATATGTTGGTGATTTAAAACAAAAGAAAGCATATTCCATGAGCTAAAAAAGTGCATTTACATTTGGTTGCCTCCATATAAAAATCCATATCTCAGTAACCAATTGAGGGGAAATGATGAGATTTAGCATAAAACCTTATCATTATGTTCACCCAACAAAACACTTTTAGTTCTGGATATTTTACAGCAGATTTCAATGTTTGTTTATATGCAGTATATAATTTACGGGTCAGAGATGAAGTGCGTATTATTACATGGATTACATCTTGACCCAGAAATTCAGCGTTCAATATTGAATATTGTTGGGGGTACACGGGAATTTCCATATGGCAAATCCCCGCGCAGTTTAAATCGAAGTGTTCAGAGGTGTCTCAATAATGTAGGTGCTTTCATAAAACGTGATTGTATAAATAAATCGCTAACATTTGATTGATTTATTGATTGATTGATTTAGGAACCGACATCACAGCATTCGAGGCATTCCCATAAGCGCTCCGTCCCCATCCTCAGCAGCCAGCGAAGAGTTCCAACACTAATAGTACCAATAGCAATATGATTATATGTCCGTCTCGCCTTTACTCTGATCGTCGATCGTCGGCCAGATCCCCTCGTCACCTCTCGCTGTCGCATTCTTGCCAGACCATGATGATCCATGTGCTCCTAAGAGGTGTAAAAGGCTAACATTTGAATGTGTGAATATTGTTCAATGGGATTGAATGTGAAATTGTGTACACTTCAAAGCATCGCTATGAAGTTGTACACATTTTTGTCAAGAAGCTGATCGCAGGAAACTGTTTCATACTATTACAAATCCCGAAAAAAAAGAACAGTGCATGCATTAGGTTTGAGTAAACAGTCATTTCGTCGACGGATGCAAGAATCTGGAATGAAACCAACACGTGATAAGCAAACGGTAGGTAGAAAGGCAATTGTAGACAGCTTTGAAAAGGATGTCATAAGGCGAGCTATTATAAAAATTCTGGATGACAAAGAAACGGTGACTGTAAGAAAACGTAGGGTTTGGTTGAGAAAGAACAATAACAAAGAGCTATCCAAAACAACTTTGTGGAAAATTATAAGAAGATTAGGCTTCACGTTTAGAAAGTACAAGGGAGGTAGAAATATCCTTTGCGAGCAACCACATTTAAGAGCCATGAGAAGCAGATACCTACGTGTAATAAGGGAAATGCGCAAAGATAATTATGACATAGTATATTTGGATGAAACGTGGATCAATACGCACCATACAAGTGAAAGGGAAGGGCAATCAGTGGATGGAAAGATAAAGCGATATGTGCCCACTAGTAAAGGACAGTTTTTGGTCATATCCCATGCTGGTAGTACTCATAATGGGTTACTACAGAATGCTGGAGTCGTGTTCGTATCAAAGCATACAGACAATAGGGATTATCATAATGAGATGAATGGTAATGTATTTAGAGATTGGCTCGAGAATACAGTACTTCCATCCCTTGATAGACCGTCTTGTCTAATCATGGGCAATGCCTCATATAACAATGTTGTTGCCCAAGAAGACAAAATACTTACGGCATCAGGCACAAAGGAAGCAATAAAGATATGGCTCCGAAGGGAAAATATACAATTTCCAGATAAATATTTCAAGCTACAGTTGTTGTCCCTTGTAAAACAGGCGCAAAAAAGCAAGAAATATCAAACCGACAAGTTGATAGAAGAGCATGGTCATAGGTGCCTGATACTTCCGCCGTATCATCCTCATTTAAACTCTATAGAACTTGTGTGGGCTAAAATTAAAGGACAGATGGCAGCTGACAATACTACATTCAAATTGTCTGACGTCGAGATACTAATCCAGTCCGCGCTGTTAAATATTGATAAAAGTTACTGGAAAAAATGTGAGGATCATGTGTTGAAAGAGGAAGAGGACTATTGGAGAAAGGATGGATTGAATTTTATGCAACCGAGTGCAGTCATCAACCTACTGGAATCGTCCGACACAGATTAAGGTCTGGGCAGATCGCAGACATTAATCCACATGCACACTTACTGGGATATTTTGCTCCAACTATTCAGACGAATTGCAGGCCTTAAACATTACAGCATCAGCGCAATGTCAATGGTGACAGTGTGTATTCCACAGTGGTAAATTTTCAGTTCCAGTTTAGTTTAGTTTAGTCGATGGATCAACATCACGGCACACGGGTGTAACCCGTAAGTGCTCCGTTCTCCTCCTAACTCAAATCTGAGTCTGGGGAAACTCAGCTCAGTGCACAAACTCCGTAGCACCGGAGAGGATACTTAAATTTTCAGTTCCGCAAGCCCTCAACAACAAAAACGCTAAACGCATTTAATACCAACAGAAGAGTAATATTGCGGTGGAAACTGACATAGTGTGGCATTCCAAGAAACGTGAGAACAAACACGTTTTCAAATGAGGGGACAACACACGAACATACGAATCAATCTATAAATTTCAATGAAAAGAGGACCAACATCTTGGCCGTTAAGAAGAAAGCCCACTACAGAGATATTCACAGCTATATTCGTCGTGCAAAACAAGTAGTAATCATGTTCCGTCTCTGAACTGTAAACAGCAGAGTAGACAATCTTTCACGAAGACTCAAAACGGTTCTGTCACCAATGTGCACGCGTGAACAAACTACACAGACAGCCGAGCAGATACTTTAAAATTGACACTTGACAAAATTGCTGTATCATCTATGATCATTCCATACGCACATTAACCATCACGAACTCCATATAATAAGCTAAATGCATAAATGCATCCTAGTAACATGACTCCTTGTGTACACATTATTAACAAGAAGCTGAAGAAACAAGAAGGAAATGAAATATAAGGTAAGAAATATATTCCTTCTACTTTCCTGTTCAATTTCATTTCCGTTCCACATTATTTACCCCATGCCTCTGTAAATTCTGTCTTTACTTATATTACATACACATTGCACCCACTCCCATAATAATCTGGATACGCCCTGTGTCAGTCCTCACCGGAATGGTGAACGAAATAAACCGAGGTGCGGTACTGTAAAACAAGTTTGTTAGCGTGAATTCACTAGTTTTTCACCAAAACATCAAAGAAATGTCGCTGCTTTCCATAATTTAAGTTGCCTTTGGACCTATCAAAGGCATATTCCTTGGGTGGGGATAAATATAAGACGGCAGGAAAACTTTCATAATGATGCAACTGACAGTTTTCAAATTAATTGATCGTGAATGAAGGAATTCATTTCTGGACAGACTATAGGAGCTGCAATAGCACAGTGGTTTGCCTGCTAGCCTACCGTTACAGTGGTCCTCTATTCGGATCCCCGTCCACACGGTGATTTTCTTTTGTAAGTTTACCTGGCTTACCAGGTCGACGCAGCCTGCATGGGTACTATTAAATGCCATGGGTGTCAAAGACTCAACCGCATCCCCTCCGCCAGGGAGAGCGGTCAATCCGGGAGGGACCAGGAGGAGATACGGTGCCCGAGGCAAGAGCAGGGGAGATGAGGGAATCGTGGAAGGTTAGCCACTCCCTCATGAATACACGCAGGCGGTGTGCAGAGAGTTAGCACTCTAATCACGATACCACCAGCACCTCATGAAGCCAGAGCACAGTTGAGTAGACACTCAACAGGCCACGTTTTGCCAGCAGCGTGCGATGTGAGGTAACACGAAGGAGAAGGTCACCCCCGCGTGGTGTGTAACCACGGGAGAGATGTCCGGCAGACGGGAGACTGGACTTGGGGCGTTCACGTCGTTTAGAATAGCGTTAGGAGTTTTGTGTTCACTAATAGATAGAGTTAGCATAGGGTTAGCAGTTTGTGTTAGATAATTCTGTGACTGTATATTGTGTATTGCATTAGCGACTGTTTACCGCTTGTAAGCGAGCCAACGGCAATAAAATGGACCATGCATTTTGCCTCCCACACGACTTGCAAGTTGTCTTGTACGGGTGTGTGAGAAGTACCCGATGATGCCTGTCAGTTAAGTTGTTGACAGGCCAGGGTAATTGTGGTGTCAAGAAGTGGTGCTTGGACGAAAGAGCCAAGCTAATACCCACAGCAAAAGGGTAATTGTGGTGTCAAGAAGTGGTGCTTGGACGAAAGAGCCAAGCTAATACCCACAGCAAAAGGGTAATTGTGGTTGTCAGAAGTGAAGCTTGAATGTAATATTCAAGCTACTCCACTCGTCCACGAGGCTCTAGACTAGGGTTTAATTTGTGTAGTGACGGTAATTTGTGCAGACGAGAGAAATTTTGCAAGCTAGAAATGTGCCTATCGTGACGTATTAAACTGTTTAATTGTGTTTATGAATATTTATTTAGTCAAAGTATGTATTCATCAAAGCTGTAAGTATTAATATTCTTGTTTTCTCATATTTATTGATATATTTACCTTTTTGTTGAGAAATGAGTACCAAAAATGATTCACTGCGGAGCGATACAAAGCCAGCCAACAATATCGATTTTTCATCGCGCTGTGCTGTGACGTCAGATGATTGACAAACAGTCGTCTGGGCTCATTAGCATACAGCAATCGAGTGTGTAGAGAATTGCTAAACGGCTGCCCGCCTGAATCGGTACGTTATATCATTTAGTATTTATTTATTTCAACTACTAAAGGAATATATTTATTTATTTAAACATTATGAAGTTATTTTTATTTCTTTAAAAGCAGATATGCATATTTTTGGTCATATTTTCTCTGTGTTTACCGTCACGATGGAACTATTTTTTGGCCAGGCAGATGATACTTGCCTGCACAACACGTACAGAAATTAAATAGATTAGTAACGTAAGGCGATAACTGATAGAGCAAAGACAGGACATTGACATTTAATTTATTTAATACATATTCTAGTTGTTCGTGAACCTGTCTGTCATTGTCTAAGTCATTGTCCTTAGGGGTCTGGGTTAACATATCGTGTAATAGGCCTGATTACTACGGCCCTGCATATCAGAGGGCGAACTACACCTGATTACGGCCCTGTGTACCAAATATAGTTTGCTGGTAACGACACGTGCCTCCACCCGAAAGTACCACGGTGACCTGTGGCAACGGAGTTCCGTTCCCCGATCCTCGGGAACGTTAAAGCTGAGTACACTTATATATTTTGGCATGCAATTTGATTAATAGTGCATCTCTTTTTCAGCTTGTAACGCATTGACCTATTTGTATACTCTGTTTTTCTGCAAGATAAATTTGGGCAGGGTATAAACAGAAAGCACAACTGATAGTGATCAGATAAGAACAAAGATAACATATCAAAGATAAATAACTGATAAAAGTCATCATTGCCTGTCACTGCGAGCCGAATACTAAATTAAGATGGCAACTTTATCAGACTTCATAAAAGCAGGTAAAGATCTAGAATTAACAGGAAAAGAGCTACAACAGTATGCAGATCAAAAATTTAAAGAAGCAAAAGATGCTGAAAGGGACGAACGCGCACGAGAAAGAGAAGAAGAAAGACAGCATCAAAAAGAGATTGCTCAACTAGCTGAGATAACAAAACAGAAACAGCTAGAAGATGACAAACAGATTAAGCAAAAAGAATTAGAGATTAAGCAACAGCAATTACAACAGGATAAGGAATTAAAGCTAAGGCAATTAGATCAGGACAAAGAATTAAAGCAAAAAGAGATAGCTGAAATGACAAGAGTCAAAGAAAAACAGATACAAGTAGAATCAGAGACACAGTTAAAGATGAAAGAGAGGGAGGTAGAGTCACACTCA
Organism: Cepaea nemoralis; assembly: GCA_014155875.1. Classification (NCBI taxonomy): domain Eukaryota; kingdom Metazoa; phylum Mollusca; class Gastropoda; order Stylommatophora; family Helicidae; genus Cepaea; species Cepaea nemoralis. The sequence goes on along the minus strand of JACEFZ010018117.1, from coordinate 320,889 downwards.
GAAATCTCTGCCACTAAACTTAGAAGTCAACAAGAGGAAAATAAGTTTAATAAATACAAGAATATTATCAAACCATATTGTAAAGATGATTCAATATCAGCATGGACAGAGAATGTAGAATATCAATTTAAATACCACCAGGTTCCATTAGAGATGTGGGCCCCAATTTATACAAAAAATCTCAGTGGTGAGCCCCTTAAAGTAATAGAAACTATACCAACAGAGCTTAGATCTAGCTATCAATACATCCATGATAGGATTATGCAGCACTTTTTACTTGATGCCCCTGGGTATCAAGTTCAGTTCTCAAATCTAAAACCTAAACCTAGTGAAACCTTTATTGATTATGTTTCAAATGTACAGAGTGTACTAGACAGGTGGCTGAAAGCAGCTAACATAGGAAAAGACTTTGATAGATTAAAAAACTTAATTGCTATGGACAAGGTTATATCTACCATACCTTCTCCTTTTGCCAAATTTTTGCAGCAGTCAGACATTGAGAACATCCAGCAATTCGAGAAAAAAGGCTCAGCATATTTTTCTTCTAACAGAGATGTGTTTAAGACCTCAAATGACTCTGAAATAGTTTCCTTTGTCAAAGACCAAACTAAAAACTACCAAAGTAATAGGAAACCTTATCAGAAATACGATAAGAAAGATAGGAAAATGGAAAAATGTATCCATTGTCACCTTTTACATGACACTTATGCTATGTGTGACAAATCGCCAAATTATCCGGCGCATCTTGAAAATGTGATCAAGAAACAGCAAAGTAAAAGATCTGCATACAGGCGTGCCATCAAATGTTTTTTTTGTTCCTGTTATGGCCATTATAGTAATAAGTGCCTTGGCCGGCAGCGTATGAAAGCCAGTAATGCCATTTTGATTGACACCTCTTCAGATGGTGGTAGTGAGAATGAGTCTGAGAGTGAAAGTGACTTACCTAATAACCAAGCAGAAAATGTTTGTGGTGCATACGATATGTTGAGCTTCGACAGCTGTGAACGATGTCACCAATTCCATACAGACGCGAAACTAGAATGTGGACATACAGTACTATGCTCATCTGAGAGTGTAAACGCAGCAGTAGCCTCCAGAGGCAATCTTGTGTTCCACAATGCGATGGTCAATGATGTAGCATGCCAGTGTTTGCTGGACAGCGGCAGTACCCTTATTGGTCTTCGGAAAGAACTGGTGAATCCGGGTGATTACACAGGTGATTCTGTCAAATGCCGTACCTTTTCGGGTAAAATTGAAATCTACCCTTTGGCAAAAGCCCAGATTGACTCTCCTTTTCTCTCTGGTACCTTTACCTGTGCAATACTGAACAACCCTTGTACTGATTTAATTCTGGGGTGCTTACCCCAACTAAAACATTGTACGATTGATGAAATAGTTGCATGGGAAAAAGTAAAGGCAACTATTACAACAGCCAAAACAGACACTTCAAAACATCATAACATATTACAAGATGAGACACTACTGATGCTTTCTACAACCAGCACAGATGACACAAACAAACAGAAACTTTTACACCACCAGAAATCTACTCTTAATGTGTCTCCATACTTAAAATTGTTAAAGGTCAAAGCCAGAGTGACCAAAAATGCATCTTGTTTATTTAGACGTAAGAATGGCATTTCAACTACAGGTCATGCTACTGGTAACCATGAACAGGTGTTACCTGAACAACACCGGTTAACTATGCCAAAATATGCACATAAAACACCGGTGACTGGTCATCTTGCATACAACAACACCAGACCAGGTTTTTTCAAGAAGATAAAATTATGTTTTCATAATGTATTTGCGTGTAATGTCTGTCAACAATTGGTACAAAAGTTTAAGGGTAGACATCCTACAACTGAAGTACAACCTTCTATACTGGCTCCCAAGCCATTTGATAGAGGAAGGGTCAGTTCTACCACAAACACACAAACAACGGTGCAAGAACCAGTGATCTTGAACTTGATCAAGACAGATTTAGGCTACTTCCATACCAGCGAAATGGCAACGACTATTCAAGGTGGTACATAACCATGGTACATGTTGACTATGAAATATCGATAAACATACACTTAGAGATATTCCATGTCAACATGCGTAAACCTTACTTTTCAAGACAACAGACAGAAGTAGAGACAGACGAACATATTGCAACAACACCATAGTGATCAGACGACAGACATACATAGCGCAACTACACTAGTTAGTGAGACTGGCAAATCCGACGAGGGGCATACATGTAGTGAACTTATAGAATACACATGAATAAATCAGAATACTGATGACTGGACAATACACCTACTGAAACTGAGACATGCCTTTGACAGAGTGCGACTCTTCGGTCTCACTGTCAAACCAAGCAAAGTCAAATTATGCCTAAAATAAATTCATTTTTGGGTCATGTCATTTCTCACGTCCAACTGTAGACTGACCTGAAAAGTAGTACCAAAATTATGAATCTGACCATGTCTAACAGAAAGAAACAGGTCAGAAACCTTTTGGAATTAGTAAATTACTCAGAAATTACAATTATATTTCCAATGTCTTAAAATCTTCTGGAAATGAAATGTGAAAGATGCATTATTAATTTCTGCATTGTCAAAAATGAAAATTCTTTTTTGTAAATATTCCAATCCTCCGCTTGCCTAATCCTAGGCTCGTTTATTATTCTAGGACAGATGCTAGCAGTACTAGGCCAATTTTTTGAGGGCATCTTCCACCCGAGTTGCTACGTGAGCCGTAAGATCACACCTGCTGAGTCCAGAGATTGCATATCACAGTTGCAGCCCTAGGCGTCATCTATGCAGTGAGAAAGCTCCATCGAGTTCTGACGGATGTTCACTGCATTGTCCAGACCGACAACTCCCCGATCACGGTCACAGAAAGTGGTGTGCATCAAAATGACCGGATATACAGGTGGTCACTAATTTTACCATCTGAGGTAATAATACCTGAAATCCCACATATTAATGTAGAGTGATAGTTAGTACATGAATACAGTACAATATGCTATGTAAAATAGGTTACATATACACCCATGGTGTGCTTAAGAGTGTACCAAGTACAACGAACTATCATGTGTCCGTAGACATTAACTTAAGAACTGTGCTACAGAACTTAGATACTACCGTGTCAATCAGGACAGCTCATTTCCAACTAAGCTCCAGTCCGGTGTATCATTTGTGTGAAATGTAGAAAACAGTGCCAGAACAGTGCTTAATTTCAGACACATAAAGACTAAGCTACGACACCAGCGAATCTCTACACGTGCACTACCGATGAACATTATTATGACCGTAAAATGTATTTCAGATACCCAGGCAAATTATGTAGTTATATTGTGCCTATACCAATATACAAACATGAAGGCAACTACTAACCTGAGAGAACTGAATACCATGTATATAAACTTAATGTGATATGTAAAATAATAATTTTTTTTAAATAGTTATAAATTAGAGGTAGAATTAGGTAATATAATAGTTCTCATTTAGGTTAATAGGATAGTTAGTACAGTAATTAACCCATTTACTTAGCGTAGAATTAAATTAAAATATTAGTTTAGACATAAGAATAGTTAATTACAAGGTAAATTAAATTTATGATATGAATAGTACTATTTAGATTGTTATATTTCACTTAGCTTCATGTTAGTTTAGTTTATTCCATCTTAATAAAACCATACCATATTTCAAATACTACCATTTATTAGTATCATCATTTGACATCATAATAGATTAAAAAGAATAGATAAGTTAACATACATCATTTACACCATTTAGATTAAGAATATCACTCATAGAATTCCTTTGTGCATTTAAAAACATTATTTAACATAGTGTTTAGAAAAGTACATAAATTGTGTTCACATCATCCATTTAATTAAGGTACATAACTCATATCACACTAATTACATTTAAATAGTTACATTACATCCCTTAGATTAGATAAACAGAACGAGTAGGATAAACAGATAATATAATTAACATAATAGAACTTAGGTAACACATTAAATACTTAGTTATAAAAGGAGAATAGTTTATTATAATATAAAATATGATACTTTAGGTTAGTGGAACATACTAGATGATGAGATCAAAGGGACAAGCCATCAACCCTGTCTCGCCCATGTAAATATAATGTACATATATGACTCGTGCAATGGCTAGCGCACAGTCATGAGGCTCAATCATCTCAAACTGAGCCAAACGTGTACAGTCTCACTCCAAGGGTTTTAAATAAGCAGAAGAATAAGTATGGAGGGATGAGTGATGTGTGATAGAAGTAAGGGTGAAAGGAGTATGACAGAAGTGTGAAAGTGAGAATGAATGAAAGATAGACGGGAGAGAATGCAAGCAGTCAGCAAATTCTTCTGCTGCCTGCCACGACTTTTAATATTGGTTGGCGTTAATGTTGGTTTTCGCTAGGGAAATTAGTGTTGGTGTGAATGTGTTGTCTGTGATATAGTTTAGAACTTAGAGTACAGTATTTTGGGTCTCATAACAATGGAATGTAGTCACGAATCAGTGTTATACACCTGCTTTGTGGCCACATTGAACAAAATTATGACACTCAAAAAACTAACATACATACACAGATAAGTTAGAAATATAGGGTAGAAGTTAGATTAGTAGATTTATTACATCCAAACACGCAAACAACCAGAAAAACAAACATATAAATTGCATACACTATTTGTAGATCAAAGGCAGATAACTTTGGGGCCAGGGGACATAATAGACAACGAAGAACTAAATTAACAGTGTAATAAAGTCTTACGCGCGGAAGCGAAGTAGGTAAAGCCTGTCGCACACACTCTTGTAGAATGGTTGTTAAATATTATATGGGGGACATGAAGCAATTCATGTGTTGACCCTAATAAAGTCAACTTTGTATGGGTAGTAAGTTAATTTACTATGTGAGGGCAGGTCTTATAAGACAACGGTCCGGTTCAGACATACCTCTGATAAATATAATATAGCATGTGAGAAGGGGCTCACGCCAACCAGGCAAGTTTGTGGCGATTGCCAGTAGCCAAGTGAGGCTTTGCTACATTGTGACAATAGTTGTTAATAGTCTATTGGAAAGCCCAGAGCCAGGTTATCTAGAGTCTTTGACAAAAATTAGAGACACTAATTTTTTGTGTAGAAACCTCCTTGCGTCACAACCAATAAGTGAAAGTTGATGACGCAACACAAGGGGGGCGGGTGTGTGTCAAAGACTCAACCGCATCCCCTCCGCCAGGGAGAGCGGTCAATCCGGGAGGGACCAGGAGGAGATACGGTGCCCGAGGCAAGAGCAGGGGAGATGAGGGAATCGTGGAAGGTTAGCCACTCCCTCAGAATACACGCAGGCGGTGTGCAGAGAGTTAGCACTCTAATCACGATACCACCGCACCTCATGAAGCCAGAGCACAGTTGAGTAGACACTCAACAGGCCACGTTTTGCCAGCAGCGTGCGATGTGAGGTAACACGCACGAAGGAGAAGGTCACCCCCGCGTGGTGTGTAACCACGGGAGAGATGTCCGGCAGACGGGAGACTGGACTTGGGGCGTTCACGTCGTTTAGAATAGCGTTAGGAGTTTTGTGTTCACTAATAGATAGAGTTAGCATAGGGTTAGCAGTTTGTGTTAGATAATTCTGTGGCTGTATATTGTGTATTGCATTAGCGACTGTTTACCGCTTGTAAGCGAGCCAACGGCAATAACATGGACCATGCATTTTGCCTCCCACACGACTTGCAAGTTGTCTTGTACGAGTGTGTGAGAAGTACCCGATGATGCCTGTCAGTTAAGTTGTTGACAATGGGAAATAAAGGTAGTAAGCATGATATCGACCACACCAAGTACGGAGTGTCGTATACAAATATACGGCTAGCACCAATATATGTAATATCCCCAAAGCACCTGATAAGCCCCATTTTCTTTACTATACTTATTCCAGGTTTTAACGATCCTTACAGGTACAGGAAGAGATTAGAACAAGGATCGCCATGGCGAAGGTAGCCTTATGCAAGATGAAAAACATACTGACCAATAAAAATATGTCATTTGCAACGAGAAAAAGAGTGTTGAAGTGCTACATAGAACCTGTACTTTTGTATGGATGTGAAGCGTGGACAATGAGTAGACAAGCTGAAATACATCTGATTGCTGTGGAAATGTGGTTTCTGAGGAAAATGCAAAGAATACCATGGACAGTCAGGAAAACCAAAGACTATGTCCTACAAGAAACAAATGAAAACCGTTAACTGATTAGAGAAATTAGACGTAGACAGTCAAAAATTTTTGATCACGTTATGAGAAGAAAGAAATTAGAGAACTTGGTGACACTTACTTGGGATTCACTTACATAAAGATGAGCGCAGACAGATGGGACATACACATGGTAAGACGAGTAGCACAAGATATAGATATACACTCCGACGACAGTGAAGACCCTCCGTGCCCCAAAACATTTAATAGCATCCATGGATCGGTCTAGCAGTCCACCACACACTCAATCGGTAATGATCGACAACACATTCAATTTATATTATTCTTTATGTCAATAAATACATTACACATTAGCACTTGCTTGCCTTCTACTTGCGAAAGCAATTATATCTCTGTATCTGTAATTAATAAATGCAGTGGCCCTTTTCAGGGCCCCCTAAATATCCATGTTAGCAATCCTCGATTGCACAGAGTATATCAACACACCCCTACACCCACTATGGAGTCACTGTGATGCCGCGTGATTTTCCAGGAACTCCCGTGATTTCTTTGTTTGCGGTGAATTAAAAATGAAGTGCTAAAAGTAGTTTAGGAAAATACAGACCAGGTGAAAACCTTATCACTGTCTTCTTCTCTTTAGGTTGACGGGATGCGTGTTTCTGATGTCAGTGTGCAAGGCCATGAATTCTTATACAAACTGACGCTGGAGAGGCACGGGAGCATTCAGGCCAATAAGACAAAATGCCACTCGTAAGTAAATATATAATCACGGGTGAGACACTACAGTGCTATTCTTCAATATATTCACTGTAGTGTCTTTCCCTTGTTTATTTCTTGTGCTTTGTGTATGTATTTTATGACGAATAAGGCTAGTCACCCCAACGTCATGTGTTTTTCATTATTGTGTTCTGTAAAGCTGCAGTACTTTGTGTCATTTTATACTGATTGATTGATTGATTTAGGAACCGACATCACAGCATTCGGGGCATTCCCATAAGCGCTCCGTCCCCATCCTCAGAAGCCAGCGAAGAGTTGCAACCCCAATAGTTACTACAACTACAATCTCACTTTTGATCATTAAATACCAGGTTCACGGCATACCATGCACCCAGAACTGACATGACAAACGTCACTAGCAGATATTTGGACTGGATGTCACTCTGTAAACGTTGCCGTTTCTGAAATGACGTCTGCGTCTGTTGGAACTTTGACACCAAGAATTACCACTCTGCAAATGACAAGACCTCCAGACATGATATCCACGGATAGTTTTGACTTTAGTGAGTATATTGTAAACTTGTCAGTAAATTATATTATTTTCTTTCTCTTTTTTTTCCACCGTTTATCCTCCATTGGATCTGTGACATGTCTCGACCGGGTGTTTGCAAAACTGTAACAAAACATGTGGCTCTGTCACATCTTTCTCCCGATGTCATTGTATCACATCTTCAACCTGACGTCACTCTGTCACATCCCGCCCGATGTCAAATTGTCACATCTTGAACTGACATCACTATGTCACATCTTCAACCGAATGTCACCATGTCAATCTTCTACCGGTGCCACTCTGTTGCATCATCCACCCGACGCCACCGTGTCACATCTTCCATCGGATGTCCTTGGTAGTCCAGATGCATGGAACAAGTTTACCCATATGATTGTTACAACTTTTTTATGTGCTAAGATAACATAAAGAGATGGACGAACAGCAATCTGCCTGTGTGTAGAACCAGAGCCAAAAATACGGAGTTGTCAATCATGCAATTATTAAGCACATAATAAGGTGTTGTATAAGTTTGAAATTGACATGTTGCGGGTGGAGTGGCCAGCATCGCTGGACAGAACGAAGATTGCAAGCATATCATGTATTCTCCGCCCAGAGCATGGAGGAGCGCAGGGAAATGAACAGGCTGATGAACTAGCTGACGCTGCCCCTTTGAGTGGAGACTTACTTTATGATAAAGGTCATATGGTGAAGGCTATCTGGAATCAGGTGGAGATTGCAGCTGAAAAGACGGAGTATCCATACTTAGAAAGACTGACCTAGATGGAAGTGAGTGGAGCGTCTAGACAACACTAGTAGCTTAGAGGACTAGCCAGGCGGATATTTTAATCAAAATGCTACTGGACAAATTCAATGGGAACTATGGTAGAGTTTACAAAGAAATGCGGAGTCGAAGATTGTATGCGAATGTCTCTAGTTCAGAGATTTCAATTCTTAAATTCAGTTTTATGTGTGCGTTCGCTGGCTTTGAACCCAAGCGTTGTCCATTCAAGTGCTACTACATCTAGTGCACTAGACTTGCTTTTTGCGTGTGGATTAACTTTCCCTATTACCATTGTCCCACGCCATCAGGCGAACCCACACTGACTTTAGAGGTAATTGCAATTTACGTCCTGAAATCAAGGACGAGAAGTCAACAGTTGAGTCCGACTGACCTGTGCAGGAGTTGAACTCGCTACATCGGGATCAATACACCGGATGTTTAAGAACGAGGGATTTTTTCATTCCGTCATGCTTCCCTCCAGTAATGTACGTAAGTTTGTAATGTTACGTTACAAATTCCGTAGTTTAGATGATAGGTTTTAATTAAAATGTATGTGTTGCATAACATTGTCAAGAAGATCCTTTGTAAGCCTGAAATGGTTTGTTTCACAGCATTATTTCCTTTGTTTGTTTTTAGAGTATACGTTCTATTCTTGAGCCGCTCACTTGGCACTGCCCCTTTAACGTTTTTCTGCTCCATTCACGTAGATCAGGGAGTCTCAGTGGCAGAGTGGGAACTCCGCCTGCCTCGTGTTCCAAAAGGTTGTGAGATCGATTCCGGGCCACGTCGTTCGGTTCATGAGTGCAATGTCCACTGGGTGTCGTCGCTGGAGCAACGGAGTTCGTGCTTTGTGCGACGCTTTTGGCAGGTCATCCTGGGGAAAGAGACGGAGTCATATGTGGTAAAACCCGGTGCAAATCGATCCTCTTGTTTGTTTGTTTTTAAACCTTTTTTCGCCTAGATAAGGCATGGCTGCTGATCTCTTATCGCATCACACACGTGGTTTGTGTGTGTTTCTGAAGTGTTTAGTCATTGAAAGTGAGAATTGTCAAATGGTATGCATATTCAACACTATTATGTGGCGCAGAAGCCTGGAGAATAAATAAGCAATTAGAAAGTCGAATAGAGATCCTGGAGATGTGGATATACAGACGATTATGTCGTATTTCATGGAATCAAAAACCATCAAATACAGAGGTTCTAGAAAAACTGGAATGAAAAGAGAGTTTATGAAAGAAATTACAAACAGGCAATTGAAATATTTCTGCCACTTTAAAAGACATAACACTCTCATACAAACCATATTGGAGGGTAAAGTTGAAGGCAAGCGAGTAAAAGGTAGACAACCATACGTTTGGGAAGATCACAACAAGAGATAGGCGAAAAGCGGGCTGATAGAATGTACAGGTAGGGCGAGAGACAGACAGTGTTCTAAATCCATTGCAGTCAACCTTCATTGTTGAGACCGCACATGATTGATTGAGAGGTCGCACACCTGATTTGTATACAATTCGTTGAAGCAAGTGGTGTAGCAAAGTGATGACCGTCATGCACAAGAAGAATGTTTTTTTTTTTGCATATCCTTTACAGGACATTGTTGTCAACACCAGCATCTTTCAGCTGTATGTTGATCTCTTGGCAAGATTACGCTCAGTAGTTTGCCATTGCTTTCTGAGCGGCCGGCTCACATACCCCGTAAGTTACCGATGCGATTCGAACCACTGCTGATTCTCACCGTCATCACGTTACCTACGAGAGTATACGAGATTACGGAGAGAAGTCGCTAACCTCTAAGCCACGAAGCCGGCACAAGAAGAATACAAAGACGAATTAGGAGGAGGGGTGAAGTAGAAGAAACAATCAGGTTGAATCTACTTAACGCTTTTTTTTTTTTGGGGTGATTCATTCATTGCAATTTTGATATTGTATGTATCGTAAATTTGCTGGGATTTAATTGTGCATATTTGTGTTTGAAAACTCGTATTTCAGATAACACGTTCTTAGTCATTGACCAGGCATCATGGAGAACAGGCAGAGCAGGTTGGATATGTATGGATTGCAACTTTCCTTTGACCTGCAGAAACGTGGTTGAAATATCATTCTCACCACCCGTGTTATCGCTTCAGGTGCCTATTTGTTTACATTGTTGTTTAGTGGTGTTTAAGTTTTCTTTGTGTTGCATCTATGGTCTTTGTGTTGTCTTTATGTTATGTCTGTATGTTCAATGCGTGGTTTTCCGTGGCTTTTGGTGTGTCTTTGGGCGGTCTTTGTGTGAACTTTGTGTGGTATTTGTGTGGTGTTTTGTTTGTTTTTCGGAGCGGCTGCCCGAGTGGATAGACCGCCGGACTCTCATTCGGGAGACTGTCGGGGGTAAAAAGAAAATCCCAACCTGCACAGTTCGCGGCGACTGCACTAGCCAGGCGGCCTTAGTTCCTCAGGCTCAAAGACCCGTCTGCTATACACCGCAAGGTACTATATTGGTAGTAAATGACAGTGATAATGACAGTTTTCTTTGTTTTTGGGCGGTCTTTGTGTGATTTTGTGTAGTCTTTGTGTGGTTTTACGTGGTCTTTGTGTGATCTGTGGGTGATCTTTGTGTGGTCTTTGTGTGGTCTGTGGGTGATCTATGTGTGGTCTTTGTGTGGTCTTTGTATGGTATTTGTTTGGTCTTTGCAATAATATTGGTTTGGAATGAACATGATGGAAGAAATTAAAATGGTAACACCAACACACTTTAGCCACACTAAACAGCAATATATATATATATATATATATATATATATATATATATATATATATATATATATATATATATATATATATATATATATATATATATATATATATAGTTACAACCGTAAAGGGTGACAAGTTGATAAAGAAAGACCCAGAGGGCCTCAAATGTATACAGATTTTCATGGACAGAAAACATAGAAACATCGCCAGATTGTGTCCTAAAAGAATGTACTATGGAAAAACAAATAGAGAAACTTCAGAACATCCATTATCGTCAACTTTCTCTGCAGAGATGGCATTTGGTGATGATGACGACGATGATTAAGATGGTTTTGATTGTAATGTTGATTATGAGGGATGTGGTAGTAGTAGGCCTCTTTCTGTCCTGAAGAACTATAGAGCTGTGCCGCTGGGGAGGTACCTGGCAGCATCGCTGGTGACTGTATAGTCCAATGCGAGAGTGACAATCTCTCTCAAAGTTTCCGCATCTGTAAGATGAGGTAGATCCCGCAGTAAGTTACTGCACTTTATGCCTGTGCCGCCTATCCTCAGTTTGTTGGATCAGATTGCGCTCAATGAGCATCAGTCCGTTTCGTACATCTCTCCTCCAGGATTGTCTGTCTGTTGCAACTCTTTCCCAAGTGCCTGGATCTATTCCAATGGTTTTCATATCTTGTTTACACACATCCTTATATCGCATTTGGGGTCTTCCGGTTGGCCTCTTCCCTGTGGCTAGTTCTCCGTATAGGGGTGTAGTATTGATAATGATTTTCATGGTAATGATGACGTCAATGATGCTGAGTTCGGTGATAATAATGATTACTGTTGTGGTGCTGACGATGATGAGAATGATGATCATGATGGTGATGGAGGGGATGTAGATAATGATAATGATGATGCTGGTGGTTATGGGGGTGGTGTGGTAATGATGATTTTAATGTTGCTGATTATGACAATGATGATGAGTTTGGTGATGATGATGATAATGGCGATGGTGATAATGAGTTGATTTTGGTGTTGTTGATGATGATTATGATGATGAGTATGATGATCATGATGTTTATGGAGGTGATGAGGATAACAATAATGATGATCGTGGTGGGGGTGATGATGATGATGATAAATGTGGTGAACAAAAGATCTATGAGTGCTGGCTAATATGGTGTTTAGTTATCTGGTGGTTTGTTTCTTTGATCAAATAAACCTCTTGTAGTTTATTATTATTATTGAAGTCGGAGTGGGTTCGCCTGATGGCGAGGGACACTAGTAATAGGGAACGCAAACCCACACGCAAAAATCATTCAAGTGTGGCTTATAGCGAGAGAACGAAAAAGACAAATAATTTAATGAGTTCATTCACCGATCAGAATGCATCTTGTATTAATTCAAAATGTTGAGTGTAATTAATTCGCTTACATGTACCGACAAATAAACATGTGTTACTAGTAGTTATCTCCCTTAACATGCATTGTACCATTTATTTCAAAGAATTTTATTTACCAGGGGACGTTATTAACAAAGTAGAATTTAATTATAAAGTGCATGGAAGAGTATCATGGACATGGGAACAGTTTTATATCCGGCGATCAACTGGCTCTTTAGCAATACTCCATATAGGGGTCGTGAGAATCGAGCTGCCTACGCATGCACAATAGCGATAACATGATGGCTGCCCGACTATCAACTTGCGCCGTGGCCGAGCAATGAAGCGTTATTCTTTTTCTTCTGTTTCAGAGAACGTGAAACCTTGTAAATTTTACAGAAGAATGATGATTCTGTATAGAGACAGTTCTTTAAGTCAGTGGAGAGTGTACGAACCAGGAAGTAAGAGACAGTCGTTATAGTGAACACACTCGCTGTCTCGGGTTTAAAAAAAAAATATTCAAGACGCTGGAAATACGTTGGGATAGTCATGATGACTATCTTGTGAGATATCAAGGGGCCTGTATTGGTGGATTTAAAGGAAAGGGGTGAAACTGTGACTAGTGATCGATACAGTGACATGTCAGTGAACAAACTGAACTTTATGAAATACCTAAGACTTCTCTCAAAAGGAGCATTGCTGCTGCACCTCATCGCCTGTTCTCAAAGGACTGTACATGCAACAACTTTTTGTTTCTTCTTCTTCTTTGCGTTCATCCTGAGTGTTTTTTCAGATGGGATTGCGGTGTGTCTAAGTTATGCGCCCTTAGGCCGAAACCCGTAGGCCGACACGTCCGGCTTTAGCGTGCTTTTTTGACCAGGTAGCATTCCTGGGAGACTCTCACTTTTGCGGTACAGCCCACAACCCAGCTGGCCAAGTTGGAACGGTCGAAGACATTGGTCATCCCTCAAAGGAAGGCAGGGACAGTCCATGGAATTTTCCGCCATCCAGGGTGGCTTCCATAATTGGAGGGCCGGCACATAGCGCCCTGGTGCTGGGCTCACCAAGGGAATTGTCACGTCCTGCTCATGGCAGCTTTAAATCCTCACTTCAATATATTGGGCATTTCGTTCACCACGGGCCCGCACAAACCAGACCGGTCTGCAGACAGTATCCACTCAGCGAGTTTTCGTTCGGACATGTGCTTGTCTTTGTGCCCATCAGAGCTGTTCCAGGCACGACGGACATTCGGAAAACTACCTAGTCAGAGCTGTTCCGAACAAGAACGGCTTTCGGAAACTAGGTAGTCAGAGCTGTTCCTAGCACGAAAGAAATTTCACTCGGACGTTTTTTGCGTTGCGCCTGATTTATTTGCACTCGTAAGCCAGCACATCCGGCTTCAGCAGGCATTTTTACGGATTAGCCTTCCCGGGATTTCGAGAGAAGTTAGACTGTTTGTGCTGTGGTATTGCCCGCATCTCAGCTGGTCAAAGTAGAACGGTCAACGACAACACGGTAAGCCCTCAAGAGAAGGCAGGGACAGACAATGGGCATTCCCCTGCTATCCAAGGAGGTTTCCATAATTGCAGAGCCGGCACATATTGCTCTGAGACTGGGCTCACCCGAGGAGTTGCCACGTCCTGCTCATGGCTGCTTTAATTCCTCACTTCCATGTGTTGGGCGTTTCGTTGCCACTGGTCGCTCAAGCACGCACCAGGAACGGTCAGTCTGCGGGCGATATCCACTAGGTAAGCTTTCACTTTGGACTTCGGTCCACGTAATGAATTCGCTAGCCGTGCATTCCATTTCGTGTTATTGAGACGTTTTTCCACCTTAGTCTAGACTCTCTACGAGGTAGATACAGACAGTTTTCGTAACCATTTTGACCGGGGCTCTTCTTCTACCTCTTTGTACTCGCTCACGAGGTAGGCTACATGTGATGCCGGCTCAGCACCTTACCTCCGTGCAGCAGTGAAAGAGAAACGGCCAGGCCCTCTCCCTCTCATCCGGGAATCCCTCATATCCCCCAGCTGAGAGCCTTCGAACAAGTATCAGAACTGGGCGTGTAGCGTGCTCAGTATCTCACCTCTATTTTTCGGAAGGTGAGTATCGGCCCGGCTCTCACATCCGAGGGTTTGTGACTTAGGGGCGTTCAGCCTAAACCCTCGACAGAGAGCCTTAGAGTATTGTCCGGACCAAGAAATTATGTCTTCGTGAGCCTGATTTTAAATTAGCCGGCTTCGTGGCTTAGAGGTTATGATTTTTCTCCGTAATCTCGTATACTCTCGTCGGTTAACGTGATGACGGTTCAAATCAGCAGTGGTTCGAATCGCATTGGTGACTTGCGGGGTATGTGAGCCGGCCGCTCAGAAAGCAATGGCAAACTACTGAGCGTAATCTTGCCAAGAGATCAACATACAGCTGAAAGCTGCTGGTGTTGACAGCTAAGTCCTGTAAAGGATATGCTAAAAAAAAAAAAAAAATCCTCAGTCTACCTGCAGAGCAGCAGGTTGTGTCTCTCTTAGTCTGGCCCCTATCCCATAAGCTGTCCGATATGTAGTTTTCATTCATCGGCAAGCACATGGGGTCGATGGGACACGCAAGCTCCCCCACCACGGCAAGGTGGAGACACATCGGGGGAGCAACTAATTTGTTTGATACCTATCGGAGATTTAAAACAGAAGAAAGAGTCACCGTGTAGATGCTTATATCTTTCTGTCATTTTAGTTCGTCCTTAGACCACGATAATGACTATTGTGATGAATAATATGTGCTACGTTACTGCACTCGTAGTTTTCGTCATTGTCTTTCTTCCTTTTTTTTTTGTTTTTTGCATATCCTTTACATGACATCGCTGTAAACACCAGCATCTTTCAGCTGTATGTTGCTTTCTTGGCAAGATTACGCTTAGTAGTTTGCCATTGCTTTCTGAGCGGCCGGCTCACATACCTCGTAAGTTAGCGATGCGATTCGAACCACTGCTGCTTCAAACCGTCATCACGTTACCGACGAGAGGATATGAGATTACGAAAGTCATAACCTCTAAGCCACGGAGCCGGCCTTTCTTCCTTAGACCTCGAAAATGACTAATCTCAAGACTAAAACGTATCCCGTTACTCCACTCAAATGTGTCCGCATTGTTGTTCTTCCTTAGACCACTAAGATGACTATTCTGCAAGAAAACCACACCGATGATGAATCGCTGTTCACGCTCCGGAGTAGAATTCACAGTACATCTTCTCACTGGAACACACGTTGCTTCTGGTGAGTTGTTAATTGGACGTATTAATGTTGATGGCACGCGCATTTGTTTAGTTCTCTCCACGAGCTCTACATTGATAATTGTATCATAATAGAGTCTTCTAGGTATCTGTAAAGAAGCCCGTCTTTTATTGCTGTCCTTCGTGGCACAGACCATACTGTTCGATGAATGACCGTATACATTGTTTTTTAATGTTGCATATCCCTTAGAGGACGTTGCAGTCAACACCAGCATTTGTCAACTGCTGCTGATGTACTAGGCATACTAGGCAAGTTTTACGTTCAGTAGTTTGCCATTGCTTTCTGAACGACCAGCTCACATACGCCGCAAGTTATCAGCGCGGCGCGAACCGCTGCCGATTCTCACAGCTGGTGTTTTTCCCCACGTGGATATACGAACAATGACGCTAGTCCCTTGACCAGGGAGACCGGTATCCATTATTTATAATGAAATATGTCAAAAAGAAGTAAAGATAGCTGCATATCATGTGCAAGAATTCGCAGTCAACCCCTGCATTTTTATGCTGTTTGTGATCTCTTGGCAAGTTTACAGTCAGTAGTTTGGCATTAATTTCTGAAGAATAAGTAAACCTTACACAAATGCTGGTCATCCTGGCCTAGGTGTTAACGTCTTTAGTGAGTAACGTAACCTGCGCGAGAATTGGTAGCGGTTCTCGCCGCGTTGGTAACTTACGGGGTATGTGAGCCGGTCGCTCAGAAAGCAATGGCAAACTACTAAGCGTAATCTTGCCTAGTACATCAACAGCAGCTGAAAAATTCTGGTGTAGACAGCAACGTCCTGTAAGGGATAAGGAAAAAAAACAACTAATGCGTACCCATGTGGGACACAGTGACCTCTGACCCAATACAGGAAAACCCTTATGGGTCTGTGATATGCAGGGAACATCACATTCTGTAGGCCCGATGTTATGGAGTCAAAGGTAACCAGTCTTCCCCTCCCGTAGCAAACGGTGAGCCCGGGAAATTATCCCGCGTCCGACTTCGCTGGTGCCATAGTCCCTCTGAGTCTGAAGGGTACATAACTTTGTAACGCACTTCCCATAAAAAAGGAACAAACAAGAAAAGCACGACATAAACAATATTTTCACCTGACACATTGATCAAATAAATATCACCATTAGCATCATCAAGTGCTATGCCAGCTGACTTAGGCGTTCGTGTCTCTCCACATGTCTCCTTCTTTAGTGTTCTGGATCTATTCTGCTGCTGTTATTCCTCCGGGCCACTGTCTCAGTCTATCCAGAATAATTTGTTTCTCTTGTTTGGCCTGTGCCTCTCTTCCCATCGATCTTTCCAGTTATCACGATATTCTCCAATGCCCCTCTTCTCATCACATGACCAAAGAAGACGTTAGTCTCTCTCTTATTGTTGTATATAATGTTCCGGTTTCATTAGCCTCTTTCAAACAATCGTCGTTAGTTATTCTGGCAGTCTAAGGAATTTACAACATTCGTCTTAGGAACAACATATGCGCTGCTTCTAGGTTCTTCCTAATTTGTTCATTTACACTCCTGATTCACTGCCATACAGAAAAAGAGGTTCTATATAGCACTTCAGCGCTCTCTTTCATATATACAACGACAGTGACTTATTGCTTAAGACTCTTTTCATTTTCTGACATTAAATAAATATGCCTCGAACTATTTGTGTTTGCACGATTTATGCCTGCCATATTTCGCGGCATCTCGTCGGGCGCACATTGCAGAATTATACATCGCATGAAGGGAATAAACGAATAATATTTAAGCCGAAACACGCAAACACATACAGTCACAAGTATTATTCGAACGTGGATGTCAAAGACTAAAATAGATAGGAGGAAAGACCACCCTGAATGAGTGGTCTACCTCAAGTAGATTAGAGGTAACCCAGTGCCCCAACATGAGGGCAGGGTAGGGTAGGTGTAGATAGGGAGGGGAACTGTCAAACAGTTCTCTCATGAGACACGGGAGTGTCAACCAGAGAGTAAGCACTCTGGTCACGGTATAATCACGCCAACGTGATAGACACCAAGAACTAGAATAGAACTCAAGAGTAGGCTACTACTCTAAGCGTGTTGAATGATGTAGCACGCAAAAGCCGAAGTGCGCACGAGGTCCTTCCGCGTACTGTGTAATCAGCACGCGGAGAATGATCAAGACGGGGGACAGACTTCGTAGGGAACACATCGCTTAGAGTCGATGCGTATTTCTTTAGATGAGTAGATAGATTTAGCAGTAGGGCTAGGGACGACTAGTGATAGGAAGTTCTGTGTATTCATGTGTGATTCATTAGAGACAGTCTTGTGCATTTATGTATTGTAAGAGCCAGTGGCAATAAAATGTATAATCAATTCCTCTCGTACGACTGACAAATCTTTTTGTGTGGTGCGAGAGAAGTTTATCCCGTAATGCCTGTAGCATCGCTTGATGACAGGCTAGGATAAAAGTGGTGTCAGAAGTGTGGCTTGGACAATTGTTCAAGCTAAAACACTCACCCACAGCTCTAAAATAGTATTACTGTCAGTTAATCACAGGGTTTAATTTGTGTTAGTGTAAAATGGCGTGTGCAGACTAGAACGAAATGCGAGTTGTGCCTATCGTGACCGATTAACGTTATTTATGCTTATTGAAATGTTTTGTGCTTTATGAACATGTTTTCCTCTGATTTGTAAGTATTATTTTTATAGTTTTGCATCAGTCATTTCAACAATTATTTGTTTATTTATAAGTATTTATGAAACATGATTCACGGCGGAGCGATACACAAAATAATGAGCCGGCGACAATATCGATTTTTTTCAATCTAAAAATAGCGCTGCGCCTGTGACGTATCGCGGTTGACAAACAGCTGTCCTACGCCATTGGCAATCAGCGACAGATTGTTTACAAATCGCCAAGCGGCTGCTCGTCTGGATCTTTGAATTATATTGAATATTATTTGTTTATACAAGCTATTTATTGAATATATTTATTAATTTGAACATTATTATTTCCGTTATATATTTTAAAGCATTTATTTATTTATTTGTGAACTTATTCTATTTTCTACCGCCACGATGGCACTACTTTCTTTATGCAAATAGGTTTCGGTCTGCACAGCACTATCATAAATTAAACAGCAATAGTTAGGGAACGCAGAAGACATTAGAACGAAGACAGGACATTGACATTTACTAGTTAACTATACCACATTGTGTTGTCCGGGGGCATGTGATTGTAAATGTCAAACAAATGTCTAAAGTCATATGTCGTTTACAAATGGTTAATTATTGATGCTCTTGTAAACCAGGTATAACAAGAGCTGTTTAGAGAAGTAACGCAAGGTGTATGTCGAGGTACCAAACGATTGTACCTGATTGTTCTGGATTGTTAAGATGAGTATACCCGAATTATTTTGAATGCAATATAATTAATAATGCATCTCTTTTTCAGGGTGTAATCTAATAGTATTTTTTGTACACAGGTATTTAAAAACTTAACATATCTAATATTCCTGAATAAATATGTGAGTGCCTATCAACTCTAGCTAATTATCCAACAACATGTCAACTTTAGCTGATTACATACAAGCAGGCAAGGAATTAGGACACACCGGAAAGGAATTAGAGCAATATGCTGATCAAAAATTTAGGGAAGCAAAAGATGCGGATAAAGATGAACGTGCACGTGAGAGACAACACCAAAAAGAGATGGCACAATTAGCTGAAGAAACTAAACAGAAACAATTAGAACAAGATAAGGAAATTAAACAAAAAGAGTTAGAAACAAAACAGAAACAGTTAGAACAAGATAAGGAGATTAAGCAAAAACAATTAGATCAGGAGAGAGAATTAAAGCAAAAACAATTAGATCAGGAGAGAGAGTTAAAGCAAAGAGAGATAGATGAAATGGCAAGAGTGAAAGAAAAACAAATACAGATTGAATCAGAGACACAGTTAAAGATGAAAGGTATGGAAGTAGATTCACACTTAGAGATCTCCACTACAAAACTAAAGAGTCAGCAAGAAGAGAATAAACTTAATAAATACAAACATATTATTAAGCCATTCTGTAAAGAAGATTCCATATCAGCTTGGACAGAAAATGTCGAATATCAGCTTAAATACCATCAAGTACCAATCGATATGTGGGCCATGATCTACATGAAAAACCTCAGTGGGGAGCCCCTTAAAGTTATTGAATCAATACCAACTGATCTTAGATCTAACTATCAGTACATTCACGATAGGATAATGCAACATTTTTTACTTGATGCCCCTGGGTATCAAGTGCAATTTTCTAACTTAAAACCAAAACCGAGTGAGACCTTCATCGATTATGTCTCGAATGTCCAAAGCGTGCTGAATAGATGGCTTAGTGCAGCAAAAATAGGAAAGGACTTTGAAAAACTTAAAAATTTAATAGCCATGGATAAATTCATATCCACAATCCCATCTTCTTTCGCTAAGTTCCTTCAGCAGTCAGACATAGAAACAATAGAACAATTCGAGAAGAAAGGCTCCGCATATTTTTCCTCGAATAGGGAAATTTTTAAAACATCAAACATCGACTCTGAAATAGTCTCTTTTGTTAAGGACCAACCTAAAAGCTATCATAGCAATAAAAAAAACATTTCAGAGAGTCGACAAGAAACATCAAAAATTGCCTAAATGTATGTATTGCCAAATGTTTCATGATACTTACGCTATGTGTGATAAATCACCAAACTTTCCGACACATCTTGAGATGGTCATTAAGAAACAACAAAACAAGAGAAATGCATACATGCGTGCAGTCAAATGTTTCTTCTGTTCTAGCTACGGGCATTATTCCAATAAGTGCCTAGGCCGCCAAAGAATGAAGGCCAACAGTGCAATATTAATTGATACATCTTCTGATAGTGGGAGTGAGACTGAGTGCGAGGTCGAGAATGAATTACCTTTTAATCAATCTGAAGATGTTTGTTGTGTAAACGATATTTTAAGCTTTGACAGTTGTGAGCGATGTCACCAATTTCATGCGGACGGAAAATTAGAATGTGGACATACAGTGCCATTCTCCAGTGAGAGTGCAAATGCAGCATTGGCTTCCAGAGGCAATTTGGTGTTCCACAATGCAATGGTCAATGAAATACCATGCCAATGTTTGCTTGACAGTGGAAGCACTCTTATCGGTCTTAGAAAGAAATTGGTGAATCCAAATGATTATACAGGTGACTCAGTCAAAAGCCGAACCTTTTCGGGTAATATAGAAATTTACCCGCTGGCAAGAGCCCGTATTAACACTCCTTTCCTTTCTGGTACCTTTACATGTGCTATTTTAGATAACCCTTGTACTGATTTAATTTTGGGATGCTTACCCCAATTGAAACATTGCACTAGCGAAGAAATAGCTGCATGGGAAAAATTAAATGCAGCAAAGGCAACAACCAGAGCAGATACTATTAATCTTGAACCAGATCAAGACATACTGCTTTTACTCCCAGACAAACGGAATTTATTATTGACCTCATGGCAAGGGCCATTCAAAGTGGTACGAAGAATTTCGAATGTTGATTATGAAATATCGATAAACGGACACTTAAAGATACTTCATATCAACATGTTTAAACCCTACTTTTCACGACAAGAGACAGAACTAGAGACAGACGAACAAGATGCACCCACACCTATTGATGAGACGACAGACATACATAACGCAACTACACTAGTTAGCGAGACTGGCAAAGCCGACGATATGCATACATTTAGTGAGCATACAGAAAACGCACTTAGCACCACCACCGTACTGAATCAGGTAGACGACGACGGGATGGAACTACCTGTTCCAATTGTAGACAAAACTGCGACATTAGATTCTATACGGTTAGAACCGGGACTACCAGAGGAGCAACGACGACAGACAATAGAATTAGTGACGGAATATAAGGACATATTTTCCGACATTCCAGGTAGGACGGACAGGGTCGAGCACTCCATCCTTCTTTCGGACTCTAAACCTATCAAATGCAGGCCGTACTCTATCCCACTTAGCTACAGAGAAAGTCTAAATAAAGAAATTCTTAATTTAGAAGCTAGTGGAATCATCCAGAAATCGACATCTGAGTACTCATTTCCAATCGTCTTGGTCAAGAAAAAAGACTCCACAATTCGTCTCTGTGTGGACTATAGAAAACTCAACAATGTCACTAAGATCGACGCAGAACCAATTCCTTCCTGCGAAGATCTTATCCTTGATATGTCCACCTCCAAAATCTTCTCTAAATTAGACCTTACTAATGGATATTGGCAGGTCCCTATACAGACTCAATCCATCCATCTTACTGCATTCTCAACACCTTTAGGTCTTTACGAATGGCGGTTTCTTCCTTTCGGACTTCGTAACGCTCCAGCCACTTTCGTACGCCTAACTAGAGATTTACTACATGGAGTGACGAATACGGTGACATATATAGATGATATTTGTGTCCATACAGATGACTGGACAACACACTTACTGAAACTCAGACATGTCTTCGATAGGTTGCGACTCTTCGGTCTCACTGTCAAACCTAGCAAAGTTGAACTGGGCCTACAAGAAATTGATTTTTTGGGTCATGTCATTTCACATGGACAACTTAAAACTGACAATAGAATTGTTACTAAAATTATGAACCTGACCATGCCTACAACAAAGAAGCAGGTCATGAGCCTTTTGGGTTTAGTAAATTACTATAGTAAGTTCATACCGAACTTAGCTGAAATCACAAGTGTATTTTCAAATGTTTTGAAAGCATCGGTAAAATTAGATGTCAAAGATGCATTATTAATTTCTGCATTGTCAAAATTGAAACTCCTATTTAGTAATGTACCAATTCTGCGTTTGCCTAATCCTAGGCTCGTTTATTATCTTAGGACAGATGCCAGCAGGATTTCCATCGCTGCAGTACTAGGCCAGTTTTACGATGGCATCTTCCATCCAATTTGCTACGTGAGCCGCAAGATCACACCGGCTGAGTCCAGATATTCCATATCAGAGTTGGAAGCCCTAAGTGTCATATATTCAGTAAGGAAGTTACATCGATTTCTAGCGGGTAATCACTTCGTAGTACAGACCGACAACTCCCCAATCACGGTCATACAAAGTGGGGTGCATCGCAATGACCGCATCTACAGGTGGTCGTTAATATTACAAAATTATACTTTTAGTATAGAGCATATTAAGGGTAGGGACAACATTCTTGCTGATACCCTTAGTCGACCATCTGAGGTAGAAATACCTGATACTCCACATGAAAGTGTAGTCTAAGATAATGTAATTTAGTACACTTAAAATATCCTGTGTAAAATATCCTATGTAATACATAGACATCATGATCAGGACTGTGTGCTAATAACAGTGAACCACCATATGTCCATAGACAGCAGAATAAGAACTGTGCTCCAAGAACAAGTGAATCACCGTGTGTACATAGACAGCTCGTTACTTACTATGCTCCATTTGTGTTCCGGTGAATCACCTGTGTTAATCATAGAAGAACAGTGTCAGAACAATGCGTAAATAACAGACACGAATATACATGTCTACGACACCAGCGGACTCGACGAGAGGGAAGAATACCCAGGACACAAGTATGACTGTGTAGTCTATTTAATATACCCAGGACAAGTGTGTAACTATGAACTGTGCCGACAAAAGCAATTTCTGAACGTTATGGCAACCACTAACCTGAGGTAGTTAAATACCATGTATATATATTTATTGTGATATGTATTATAACATGTTTGTAATATAGTGATAAAGTATAGTTAGATTAGTTACTTTAATATAGATTTAGAATAGAATTATGGAATATGATAAATTTTTTTTTAGTGTAGATAAATCACTAAATTTACCCATCTACTTAGGATAGTGACTTTAAAGTTAATAACACCTAATTAAATACTAGGATAAAAAGTTAAGATAAGAACAGTACCAGTTAGTTCATTCCATTTCACATTATTTCATCCCATCTTAATATACACTTTAACAACTTCATCATTTAGGATTAAAAGTAGTTTATAACGTATAGGATTATACATTTGAACATACATTATTTACACCATATATAGTAAAATTATCCATCATATGTTTTCATTTAGACATTAAAACATTTTTTTTAAATAACCCATTAATTATAATTTTGTTACATTTCACATTACTCATTTCAGAAAGGTACATAACTCATCTCACATCATTATCATTTTTAGTTAGTTAGATTACTTCCCTCAAAGTAAGTTAATTTTGTGCAACAAAGTAGAATATATATATTTATAGAATTAGTATTAGTATTTCAGTAGAATGTAGTGTTTAGTATTATCATGGTACAAACTATCAACCCTATTTCATCCATGTAAATATTTTGTAAATACATGACTCGTGCAGTAAGTTACGCACAGTCATTAAGCTCAACTCTTTTCAAACTGAGCCAAACTTGTACAGAGTCACTTCAAGGTTTTTAAATAATTGGGAGAATAAAAGAATGGAAAATATACAATGGAGAGTGAAGACAACCAGCGGATTTTTCTGCCGCTCAACGCGACTTTTTATTATTTGTCTGCGTCAAGCGTTTGCTTTCAATGTTGAAATATGCTGTCTCGAATATGGTGTGTGTAGTTTAGTGTAGACCTTAGGGAAAGTATTTTAAGTCTCATAAGTCACGAATTAGTGTTATACACTTGTTTGTGGCCACATTTAACCGGATTATGGCACTTGAAAACTGACTTACATACGAATTATAGACAGACACACATGTGAGAAGGTAAATTATATTATTAGTTACATCCAAACACGCAAACAACCAGGAAAACAAACATGTAAAGTGCATACATTTTTTTTTAGAACAATGGGAGATAACTCCGGGTCAGGGGACACAATAGACAACGAAACACTAACTTAACAGTGAAAGATAACTTTACACGCGGAAGCGAGATAGGTAAAGCCTGTCGCACACAGCTTGTGCAAGGGTTGTTTAATATTATATGGGGGACATGAAGCAATTCGTGTGTTGATCCTAAGAAAGTCAACTTTGTATGGGTAGTGAGTTAATTTGCTATTTGAGGGCAGGTCTTATAAGACAATAGTCCGGTTCAGACAAACCTCTAATAAATATAATATTGCGATTGAGAAGAGGGCTCACGCCAACCAGACAAGTTTGTGGCGATCACCAGTAGCCAAGTAAAGTAATACTACATTGTGACAATAGTCAGTAGAGGTCTATTGAGTTACCCAGAACCAAGTTATCAGTAGTCTTTGACAAAAATTAGATACACTAATTTTTAGATAACCTCTTGCGTCACAACCATGAGTCAAAAGTTTGTAACGCAACACAGGAGGGGAGGGTGTGTGTCAAAGACTAAAATAGATAGGAGGGAAGACCACCCTGAATGAGTGGTCTACCTCAAGTAGATTAGAGGTAACCCAGTGCCCCAACATGAGGGCAGGGTAGGGTAGGTGTAGATAGGGAGGGGAACTGTCAAACAGTTCTCTCATGAGACACGGGAGTGTCAACCAGAGAGTAAGCACTCTGGTCACGGTATAATCACGCCAACGTGATAGACACCAAGAACTAGAATAGAACTCAAGAGTAGGCTACTACTCTAAGCGTGTTGAATGATGTAGCACGCAAAAGCCGAAGTGCGCACGAGGTCCTTCCGCGTACTGTGTAATCAGCACGCGGAAAATGATCAAGACGGGGGACAGACTTCGTAGGGAACACATCGCTTAGAGTCGATGCGTATTTCTTTAGATGAGTAGATAGATTTAGCAGTAGGGCTAGGGACGACTAATGATAGGAAGTTCTGTGTATTCATGTGTGATTCATTAGAGACAATCTTGTGCATTTATGTATTGTAAGAGCCAGTGGCAATAAAATGTATAATCAATTCCTCTCGTACGACTGACAAATCTTTTTGTGTGGTGCGAGAGAAGTTTATCCCGTAATGCCTGTAGCATCGCTTGATGACAGTGGAACATCTGTTATCCCCACGGTAATTTCAAATTTACAACAAACTCTTCTGTTTGCACCAATTTGTTGCCTGAAATTATTGTCTGACATAACAGTTTGGATAACAGATGATTCACATTCTAACAATACCTGTGACTGTGTTTTAAATAATTATGATAATCTTATGTTGTTCAGGTTTAGTGTTCGTCACATCTCCCGGCAATACTTAACAAACATTACCAGTGTCAACGTCAGCCAATGTGATGATGCTACCACGGAGATGACAACACACACCACTGTCCCAACAGAAGCAACTACCACAGAAAGCCCCAGCACTACCTCGCAGACCACAGTAAATCCAGGTACTATAGACCACACTAATGCGTATATAAAATGGAGTGTAAGTCGAAAGGATCGACGTCAACAATGCGCTGGATTTTATTCCAAATGGCTCGATCTCTTTTCGCAGAGTGGCCTGCCGAAGGCTTCTCACAAAGCATGGACTCAGTAGTTCTAACGACGATCCTCCCTGGAGTCTCAGAGAATAATGCGCCCCAGAACCGAATGACTCCATCCTGGAACGAACCCACTACCCTGGGAGTGCGAGGCATGCGGCTTAACATCTTCGTCACTGAACCCCCCTCCCCCCCCCCCAACCCACCCCACCTTCCTTCTCTCCAGATTATTTAAAGTAAAAGTAACGTAAAATCAAAGATTCTTTTGCACGTCTTAAATCGTAAATGGTGCTACACCTTTACTTTTATTGACCAATCGACACCCGGTGGGCGTTGTCCGTACTACGGCGGCCACCAGTACTTTCAAAGACTATTCCTTGAACCCATTATAGGCTGGATCGAACTGCAAGTTCAGGTCACTATTATAAAACTGCCGAAATGTTAGACGGTCTCCCTGGCCTGCCGGTCTCCCTGATGTAGGAGTTAACGTCTTTCTCCATAATCCCGTATATTCTCGTGAGTAACGTAACCTGCGCGAGAATCGGTAGCGGTTCTCGCTGCGTTGGTAACTTACGGGGTATGTGAGCCTGTCGCTCAGAAAGCAATTGCGAACTAGTGAGCGTAATCTTGCCTAGTACATCAACAGCAGCTGAAAAAAATGCTGGTGGTGACTGCAACGTCCTGTAAGGGATATGTAAAAACAAATGTCTTTTGAAGGACGTCGCAATCAACCCGAAAATTTTTCACTGCACGTGATTTTCTCGGCAAGTTTACCTTTAGTACTTTGCGAGGAGAAATTGCAAGAGATCGAGAGAAATTTCGGCGCATCGTGATGAGAGCAATTTTCTGCAAAAGGCGTACTATATGATTGTTTTGTCAATGCTTTATGTACTGCCGACGCTCACACCACTGTGAAATAAGCGCAAACCGGTAAGCTACCAAATCGTCTGCGGCTGACTTTGAGCCCTGAATATTGGGGTTGTGAGACTGCTTTCATTGACCATATGCCCTAGGGGATTGAATGTATAGTTTGTAATTATTGCTTATGCTAGCGTATTGTTACACTAAATTTGGGGATTTCCGATCTCACTCTGGGACGCTGGCCATGTGGAATGCTATAAATAGGGTAAATTAACATGAAATTGCCAGTACTACAGGCACTACTTTCTGAACAAGGCAGCTAGCGCAAAGTCACTATACAGTGGGTACCATATCACTGTGGAGTACCTGGCAACGAGAGAGCTGATCAACTAGCTAAAGAAGGAGCAATACAAGAACAACCTGATGTCCCTGTTACATACCACCGAAAGAAAAGAATGATCAAATCAATCTAAAGCCACCAATACCAGCTCAAGACGATTACCATGGACATACCAGAATAAATCATAATTCTGCGCCTCAGAATAGGACACAATAAATTACACAACTACATGTATACAACATTCAAGATTGTTAAATCAGCCATGTGAACATGTGGATTAGCGCCGCAGACAGCAGATCACATACTCCAAGACAACCCAACATAAGACAGTCTATGCAAACCGTCTGGCCTTGAGAAACAACAGTGGAAGATAAACTCTATGGGCCAGTGAGTGAGCTGAAAAAGACAGTGACATTCACACAAGAGAAAATATTGCAGACACAGACAAATTTCAAGCGAATGATGGAAGAAGAACCAACTCCGCCGAAGACAATAAGTAACACATTCAGGTTACGAACAGGAGACAACAAGCTGATATACCACATGTTTGGTATCTTTAGTTTAGTTGGTTTATTTAGCGTCACGGCACACGGGTGTAACCCATAAGAGCTCCGTTCTACTCCTAACTCAAGACTGAGTCCGGAGAGTCTCAGCTCAGTGCATGAACTCCGTAGCACCAGCGAGGATCCTGAAATACTTTGGGTAGGTTTTTAACGGGAATTGTAGTACCCTAAAGATAGAAGATATTGATGAATGTAACTGTGGAACTGGATATATGACAGTTGAACATTTGTTGTAGGAGTGTCCAAGTTGATCCGCTTCCCCCTTAATCCCTTTTAAACCGTCGTACAGCGTTTCACTCCAGGCTTGCGTTGTGTTGGGGCCCGTTGACAATGCAGCACCTAAAACCATTGGAGGAAAAACTATTTACTTAACTAGGCGTATCCCCAGCCAGACCCTATGTGATGTACCGAATCATGACCTTGTCACATTTGAGTATGCCTCTCTGCAGATATGACGACCCAGTATCGTCCTTGCACATTCATTGGTTCCTTAGTTTGGTATACTTCCGCTTTGAACTCAAGCGTAGTCCGTTCACGTGTTACTACTTCTAATCCTCCGGACTGATTTTTGCGTGTGGATTAGCTTTACCCTGTAACACGTGTCTCTCGCCATCAGACTTCTGAGGTCTTTGTAATTTACGTCTCCAAGTCAAGAACGAGGAGTCAATATTGTAGTCCAGTGTAGGGGTTGAACCGATACATCGGAATCATAACACTGTAGGTGTAAGCGTGATAGCTCTTATCCATTCGGCCATAGTAACCACCTGCTGAACCATGACCTAGTTCATCATCATCATCATCATCATCATCATCATCATCATCATCATCATCATCATCATCATCTTCCACTTCTGCCTTCAAGCGTCGTGGGGAGGAATAATTTGCGCTCCAGCGCCCGGTGGGCGGCACTGGATAGTGTCATTCCGTGTGATTGTACAATATCTTTGATGTCGTCAATCCATGTTCTTCTAAGGCACCGTCTAGGTTTCGTCGCAGATGATCTTTGATGTAAGGCCAGTGATGGTAGTTGTTGGTGTTGCATTCTAACGACATGGCCAAACCACTCGATCTTCTGTCATTCAATAAATTCAAGATGTTGAATATTCCTGTCAGCAGACATGACGACCCAGTGCCCGTCCTCACGCTCGTGGGTTCTGAGTTTGGAGAGGGGAAAGGGGACACTTCACACGCAGATGGTACTTCGGTACTTGTCTGGAGGGAAGCGTCTACACCAGGGGGAAATTTAGGCTTTCCGGATGGAGAGGGGGGGGGGGAATTGGGGGGGGGGGGGGGTGAATTAAGATTATTTTAAGTTCGCGGTAATACAAGAACCGATTACTTGATATTGTTTTTCCCTCAATACTTTACAGTTCTGTATTTCTCGCCCTTCTGAAATTCGTTTTATAACGTAAGTAGACGCGCAAATCACGTTTTATGTAGACGTTTAGTCTTGTTCTAGTATGTGTTATTAAATTTAGCTTCCATTTTTACGTATACTAAGTAGGGGCGGGGGTGGTGAGGGGGGATTTATAGGGAGGAAATACGAAAGGGGGGAATGACATTCTGAACATAAGATGAAGGGGTTCATGGGCCATTCTCAGTCCGTTAGATGCAAACCCATTTCAGGTTTGAAACCACCAGAACATCTACGTATCTGGCTTGTGGGTTAACGATCTGTCTTCCAACAAATAATTCATCAACCAGCCAGTAGTCACCTGACCTACCGGTTGACAGACCAACCGACCGACCAACTGACCAATCAAACGAACAAACCGACTGACCGACCAGACAGCCAACTAACCAACCAACCAACTAACCAACCAATCAACTGACCGACTGCCCGAACAACCGACCGACCGACGAACCAACCAATCAACCACGCTGCAACTGGCTGCCATATTTCTTATCGAGTTCTTAATGGTTTTCCCCAAAACAAATGTTCCATGTTTTCCTTTTCACTTTAGCCAACATACTTTCCTCATTATTATAATGCCGCCTCCGTGGCGAAGACGTTACGGACGCGGTTCGTAATTCCGGTTACCTGCTTTCGAAACACAGCTGTACGCGATTTGGCAGCAGACCGCGTTGCACTGGGTTTTAATGAATTAGTATGCGAGCCGGTCGTTCAGAAAGCAATGGCAAACTACTGAACGTAAACTTGCCAAGAGATCACAACAGCAGTAAAATGTTGGTTTTGACAGCGATGTCCTGTAAAAGATATGAAAACAAAATATTATAATACTGGTTGTTGTTTGTCCACCAAGAATGATGATGACCATTCATTTCATCCAGTGGGGTTGAAGGTATGGGTTAATAATATATATTGGTTGTTTACATACAGGCGGCCGTTTCTTTAACTACACGGAGTCTCTGACAAAGTCAATGATCTTCTACCTCAACCAGAGGGCTGGAAACATCAACGACTACAGCTGGAGACGCCAATACCCACATAAACCCACACTAACTGAAGACGGTAGAGACTTATCTGGCGGTTTGTATGAATGTACGTATCTTTATTTGTTTTATTATTACCTTCATACAGTATAGTAAAACGAACGAACGAACAAGCTTTATTTTCAAAGGGGTAAGAATTGGGCAAGCAGGCCCGTCTAACATTCTGTCCTTCTAATTTCTTGGCTCTCATACGTTGTTTCTTTCATGCAACACTTATGAAGCTAATTTTAGACAACAACGACAACAACAGAAACAGTATGCATTAAAAAGCATGGAAAATGTGCAATAATCAACAATACATGACACACTAAAACTAATTGTTGACATGACAGTTATAATTACCTAAAGTAGGCGTAACGTGCCAAAGTTAGGGGGATGTTTATTATAATAGTTGTCACGGAAGTCAGCCTGGCCGAATGGATAAGAACGCGTGTTCTTAAACATCCGGTGAGCTAATGCCGAGCGAGGCAAGGGGTTCAACCCCTACACCGGACAGCTGGACTAAAATGCTGACTTCTCGTACTTGACATGGGGCGTAAATTACACGTACCTATGAGGTCGGAGTGGATTCACCTGATGGCGAGGGACACTTGTATATGGGAAAGCTAATCCACATGCAAAAGTCAATCTAGTGCCACCAGAAGTAATGTGTATGCACATTTGCAGTTCAAAGCGAGCGAGCGCATACAAAACAAGTAGATAGTTATTACTATTATTATTTCTTTTCAAGGAGGGCATATAGTCTGTACTGAGATAGTGATCTAATGGGTTGCAGTAGCCCAATAGTAGATTCTACCTGTTTGGGCTTCAACTATACTATATGATGTATAGGATAGGATAGCCAGGTTCCTTCCTCGCCAATGACCTTGTTTAACACTTGAAACTGTCCCATTGTTTGTGAAGCGAGCAGTAATGGTGGGACAAAATAATCCTACCTCCGCTGGAGATCGAACCTAGACCACTGTCTTACAGACAAGCGCACTAACCACTATGCCACCGCAGCTCTATACTATAGTTAGCTGCATATCCTTTACGTAACGCCGCAGTCAACCCCGCTATTTCTATGGGCTGTTTGTGATTTCTTGGCAAATATACATTGAGTGGTTTGCCTTAGCTTTCTGAAAGATACTGTTGTAGCTTATGTGATAAATCCCTGTCATTGAATGTCAGACAAGGAGTAGCGAAATGTCATAGGGATCTTGTTCTGCTGTATATATCTTGAAATGTTATCGAACAAATAAGAGGTCACCAGAACATTTCCTGAGAAGTAAAGATGACCAGCGTAATATTCGCCACATCAGCCATGAGGTGCGTTTGGTCTAGAAATAAGAGGCTAGCACTATATACCCAGTACATATCATGGCACGAATCAATGTCCTGTACTTTTAATTATTTTTACTTAAGAGAATCTGACCCGATATGCTGGTGAGGTGGGAAACGAGCAGGCCGACAGACTGGCTGGGTCTGCACCATTTGGTGGAGGATTGGTGCATGATAAAGCAGACGTTGTCGGGGCCCTTTTGAAGAGCAGATAGATCATCACAGCTTGGGGTGAATGGTGCTGCAGGGAGTGACCAGGCGATCTGCCCGCCACTCCAATCTCCTAGAAAAGGCCAAAAGACATATAATTTGACTGCGACTAGCACCTTTAGTATTGGAACTCTTCGCTGGCTGTTGCAGGTGAGAGCGGGGCATGTATGGGAATACCCCGAGTGTTATGATATCGTTTTATGATTCAACTCCACTTAGTTCAGTCTGACCCTGTGAGCTTTAAAAAGTGTGTGTGTGTGTGTGTGTGGGTGGGTGGGATGGTGTGGGTGTGTGCGTGTGTGGGTGTGGATGGGTGGGTGTGGATGGGTGGGTGGGTGGGTGGTTGTGTGTGTGTGTGTGTGTGTGTGTGTGTGTGTGTGTGTGTGTATGTGTGTGTGTGTGTGTGAAAATATTCTGAAAAAGTAAAGAACAAATGTATCATTTCTCGATGTAGTCACCACTGCGTTCAATACAAGTCTCCAGCGCCGATAAAATGCTTGGATTCCTGTAGTGAAAATTATCTGGTGTTACTACTTGGTGTGCCTGACCCGGTCATGAACAATCTGTCACTAAAGTCCCGCCGCTTTGAAACTTCCTACTCCACGCAAACACTTGCTGGACTGACAGGCATGCATCACCATACTGGACCTTTATTCGCCGATGAATTTCTATAGGTTTCACCCCTTCACTGATAAATAAACACGGATAACAGAATGCTGCTACTCTTTTGTGCATGCCACAAGTTGGGCGTCCATCTTTAAACTGTCCTTATGACTTCACCATATCCGTCTGAACCGTGATGACACTGCTTAATACTCTTGACATCCATAACAACACTATTGACATGTTACAAGACAATTGCATGGTTTTTGTAATTTCTATCACACTTTTATGGTTTACGTTTGAATCCTCGTATCACTTCCGTCTTTGCTCCTACTCTATTACAATATAACATTTCTATTAACAGCCACAGACTTTGTCAAATTCAACTTCCCGATAGCTGCTACCACCACCACTCTTCTATGGGGATTCTTGCAATGGGCGGATGCATATAAGTGAGTATTAATAGTAGAAGATCGTGCGTAAGATGAGCGCGATCCGAATGGTTGACGCGGGTTGTGTAAGCAGACATTGGATTGAATCGCTGCGGAGGTCTGCTGTTCGCAGAATCATTTTCATATTCGCTCCGGGACTTGTGGGAGTTGAGTGAAATTAAAGGGCTGTTAAACTTGCTGATTCTGCATCTCCTGCAGTATGCCAGCTATGGATCGTGTCGATATTATTAATGCCCTGAGATCAATGTAGAGTGCGGAAGACTTTGAAGCCAGTGAATCACTATTGTTGTATAGAATGAGAGGCTTAAGAGTCACAACTGGCACGGCCAGACACGAGATGCAAATCGGGAGGTTGAAGGGTCTCGTCAACCAACACAGAAATTGAATTTTTAGCCACAGCACGCTGATACATATGTTGGAGGTTGAGCATCCATGGACATGTCCGGAGAGCAAGGATGATACCGCAAGAGATAACTGACTTGTAAGATAGATATGCTTAGCATGAATTAATATTTGCATGGATATCTGCGAAGTGCAATGGCAGCGCTTTAGTACGTCATTATCTGTGCCAAAGAAATAGTAGGTTGGGGCCAAACAAAAATGGATGGCAGAAATTGGGAAGTAAGGGTGGTTATAACAGTTATGGCCTAAAAGTTGTTGATGTGGTAGCAGACACGTCGTCTTTTATAGCAAATTAAAACAAGTTGCTTTGGGAAAACTACTGTATTGATATTTTATTTAAGGCAACATTTCGTAATAACATTTCCGAGATATATAAACCCATGGCAGACACGGGAAGTGGCTTAAGACGATTAATCATCCCATGGCATTTAATTAGTTTAGGCACATTGGGTATATGGTGCTAAATCCATATTTATGTAGACCAGTGGGCCGCCGATGAGTGATGAGGTCAGAATTACGGGGGCCGTATTCTTGGTAATTCATGATTTAATCCTGGATTAAAAATTAACTAACTGCACCTTGCTGAACTGATTCATTGTGAAACAAAAAGCAGGTTTGGACTAAACATGGGACACAATCAAATGAACAAGTATTATCATGCAAATGTCCGTTCACTGTTCATTGAAATTGTGGAAAATAACATGAAAC
Organism: Cepaea nemoralis; assembly: GCA_014155875.1. Lineage (NCBI taxonomy): Eukaryota > Metazoa > Mollusca > Gastropoda > Stylommatophora > Helicidae > Cepaea > Cepaea nemoralis. The sequence goes on along the minus strand of JACEFZ010018117.1, from coordinate 286,947 downwards.
AAAAATAAAATAACACAATGACTCTATTACGAAGACATATCTTTATTTGGAAATAAATTATCCTTTTGGCAGTGAATCAGTTAACTGACAATTAATTACTTGTGTTTGCTAGAATGGCGGGACAGCTGGATGACATGTATCAGTTGATGAAGCATTCCTTGGACTATCTAATGCGCTGTTGGGACAATGATAAACAAATATTGTATACCCAGGTAGGTATATAGTTGTTATAGTCGTCTTAACGTCTTTACAATCATTACCATTATCACGAGCAACAATAGAAGCTTGGCAGGACTAATCGCCATCGTCTTCATTGTTGTTTGTATGGTACCGTTGTCATCCTTATTTTGCATCATCCCCTTCTAATATCAGATCAGCACCGTTGCATGGGTCAGAAACATGGACAATAAATGAAACAATTACTAATCACTGGTACCTTGCCATCTTGCCAGATGATAGTTTGTTACATTGCGATTCAAACAGGCATAATAACTACAGCCCATGGCGGGGACGAGGGATTTCGTTAAACATCTCCATAGTACAAAACCTGGGCTGAATTCTAGAGACCATGTGTTGCCCATGCAGCATGATCCATGTCTTGGCCTGCCTAGTTTACTCCAGAGGGAAGATAACATCAACATATATGGGAAAATACAAGCTGTAGAAGTTGCCGGTACAGCAAAGCAATGCTCTAACTGTCCGCCTGTCGGAGCTTATATCCTAAACCAGTTGCCGAACAAGGCTTAGAGCCTGGTTTGTTCTACCATGACAATTAGTCTTAAACTGCATTTGGTCGCACAAGGATAAGATGTGAACCCTCCCAATTGCGCTTCTCCGCCTGAAGCCGTTGGCACAATGTGGATGTCATGTTTGGTGAGTGCCACCCAACATTGGGCGCTAACAGAAAGTAGTTAGTACTGTCCACTGTCATACGGTAGCTCAGTCATATCTTACTACACCTGACACCTAACAATTACTAATACAGTACACATTTTCATTAACATGTGGCTGTGTAGAACAGAATTAAAAGTAATATTTAAACAAAGACCCTCTAAACAAAATATTTCACGAGTCCTTGCCTGGCATGTTTCTCTCCATCTCATGTATATCAAAGTTAATAAACTAAAATTACTTTGGCAGAAATACTAAGTGGGTAGTCAATTATATTGTTTGTTGTAGAGTATGTTTTCGTCACAGAAGTCTAAGATTTAACAGGACGTCCTTCTGGTTGCCTAAGAGCACTTGGGATCGTTTAATCGATAATGCTTCAGTATAATGAAGATATGGCAAATTTGCCAACGTGGAGCTCATCGAGAGAAGTAAATAAAAACAAATGGATCAAGAGATAAGGAGTGCGTCTATGATGAATACTGTATCATCTGCATACTCTAACATTGATGATATTATGCCCACCAATAAGATTCTTGTCATGACTGTTACATCTCTCATATTTTAACTTTCTAGGGTAAAATAGCCGGCTTCGTGGCTTAAAGGTTCGCGACTTTTCTCCGTAATCTCATATACTCTCGTAGGTAACGTGATGACAGTGAGAATCAGCAGTGGTTCGAATCGCATCGGTAACTTACAGCTCAGAAAGCAATGGCAAACTACTGAGCGTAATCTTGCCAAGAAATCAACATACAGCTGACAGATGCTGGTGTTGACAGCGATGTCCTGTAAAGGATATGAAAAAAAAGGGTAAAATTAGTCTGGAGATAGTAATACTCTTCGCTTGAGCCTAACGTCTTACAAAGGACATTTTAATGCATGTAAAACTGGACGCTATGTGATACAAATAGCCATTTTGTCTCGTTTAGATAGGAGTCAGAGGTGACTCACCGACATGGAGTCAACTCGAGACAGTCAACTTAACTCATCTTAAGACAGCCTCCTTAAATCACAAAGTACAATATGTGAACGATTCACGTACCGCGAGGAGTGACATTGCAGGAGAGATGGCTGCTGCTCTGGCTGCTGGATCGCTTGTTTTCAAGGAGAAAAGTATGTGTGTTCTTGTTTGTTTGTTTGTCTTCACTCGCTTTCAACTCAAGCATAGTCCATACACGCGTATTACTTCTGTTCCAATGGACTGAATTTTGCATGTGAATTAGCTTACTCTATTACCAGTGTCCCTCGCAATTAGGCGAACCCACTCACACTTCTGGGGTGATTGTAATTTACGTTCCCAAGTCAAGGACTAGAAATCAACATTTTAGTCTTAGTTTTAGGGGTTTAACCCGGTACCTCGGCATCAGCACACCAGATATTTACGTATAAGAACTCTTATCTATTCGGCCATGCTGACTACAAAGTATGTATGTATTTTCCACTGTTTTATCATTTCATTTATTAATTAATTTATTAAGATAACCATTCAGTTCATCGGAACAGCCAAGACCGAGATCTATGTAAATACATGATCGCCGATGCCAGTTGGTACAGCTGATAATAATATGGCTGGGTCTCTTGCCAAAGAGGGGCCTGCCGAAAGCGGCTCATAGATCCTTTGAAGATCCAGCGACGATCCCGTGGAATTTCCGAGAAAGCTGCACTCATGAACCTAATGCCTAGAAACGAACACACGACCTTCATAGCTGGAGGCAAATAATCTACTTGCCCATGAATCCTGAGATAGGTATCGAAGGAATTACTGAACTCTCGTCCAGTTTTGTACAATGCATATATGTTCAAGTACGGCAGGCTGCATGACCCTATGGTAAAAAGACCTCTTATCAAGTCATTAGACCGCCTTGCACTGATTTTTATACAATGATATGATTGCCGGTCGTTCAGAAATCAATGACAAACTACTGAGCGGAAACTTGCTAAGAAATTACAAACAGTTCAGAAAATGATTTAGTTGTAGCGACGTCAAGGATATGCAACTAACTTTCCAGCCACTAATAGTGTAGGGTATGTGGCACTAATCCCACGTTTTTTACCAATCGATGGGTGATATTATGACTGTCACACCGGCTGCTTTTGTGATCCAGGAAATATCACGGTAACCATTTTAGGCTAGGTCGACATGGCTGCTCAGGCAAGTGATATTTACAACTCAGATTGGAAAGAGATTGAAACATATGACCAACTGGCCAGCAGTTAAGAGTACTGACCACTGTGCTAAGGAGCTTCCCTACATCACAGTAGAGACATTGGCCGGAAGTCGCTACCATGGCCAGACACGTGTTGCCCAAAACGCCCCTCGTAGAGGTGAAGTGAGGTCACGACATGTATACAATTCAACCAGGGCACGTCAGCGCCTCTGCATTATGTTTTTTGTCATTGAAGGCGTCACGAGATTGTTGTTTTGCTAGTTGATTGGTGTAAGGAATCAGTGATTGACGTATAGTGAGTTGCTTCATTTATAAAGTCAGTGATTGACGTACAATGAGTTGATTAATTTATAAAGTCATTTATTGACGTATCCAATTCCAATTCCAATTTTCGAAAGAAAAAAAAAAAATTACAAATTCGGTCTCGTCTAACCTGCTTCCTCAGCGGTGGTTATTGTTGAGATCCGTGATTGTGTGGACTGTTAGTCCTAATTCATACTGGTTTTATTGGTTCCGCTCTGTTTGTCGGATAAAGTTATTTTGTGCTGTCTAGTTATTTTCTTTCTGTCTTATGCTGGCCCTGATAAAGACATGTCCTTGGGAGGGCCTACTAGGTTGCGCAGTCTTTCGTTTGTTGGTTTCTTTCTCTATTAGCACCACTGCGTGCTTGTTGTTTCTTGTGTTGTCCTCACCGGGGCTGGTCCCGGGCACGTTCAGTCCTCATAAGGACACGGTGTAGGAAAAGGTAGATAATTTAAGTGCAGTCTCAATTTGTTCGCTCCGGTCAGCTGCCCATACTCCTCTACGTTCGCTTTCATGTTTTCATCATCGGTGTATGGGTTGGTGCAACAACAAGACGACCCAGTCTTCCTATCATCCCCGTTCAGGAGCTCTTACGGCGGAAGTGCCAACTCACCATCCTGCCACTAACCCCGCCACACTCAGCTTAATATGTATATATATATATATATATATATATATATATATATATATATATATATATATATATATATATATATATATATATATATACATGCTATACATGTATATATTTTTTTAATATACTTGACATAAGCCTGGGTCACTGACATTGAATTGAGTGACCGGGCATGAGGAAGAATGGAGATGAGAGTGGGAGACAGTAAAGTGACTGACCTGGCTATGAGAAGACAGCTAGTCCGGAGAAATAAAATAGTGAGGGTAGAGGAAAAAACCCCTAGGGGGGATGGGGCGAAAGACAGTTGTGTGTTGTGTGAAGTCAGGAGACTGGAAAGTCAGTGAGAGAAGAGACCGACTGCGGGTCAGGTCGTTTAAGAGAGATCTCCGTGTTGTGTTGTTCTCCCGAGTTGTGAAGACAGGCCTAAACCCAGAGTGGGTTGCATAGTTGAGCAGTGGCTCCAACCCAATGTGTGGGTTGTATTGTGGGAGATCCAGCCGTGGATAGTAGCTGGATGACCTGTCTTGTGGATTTGATAAGGAGCAGGCCGTGAGAAGGCATTGATGTGTGCGGGTTAAATTGTGAGGAGGATATTTATATTCTATGGATTACATTGTTTCTGGATGTATACATATGTTCCGTGAGTCTATGTTATTTCTGTAATAAAGGATTATGTGCGCCAACGGAATCTTGTTTAATGACTGGTGAATATGCACTGCAGGGGTGAGTTATATTGCAAGACAGTTAAATATCTCCATTGACACCCCCTGAGTATCGTTACCTAGACAACGACCATCACACGATAATATCAAGCAAAGATCATCAAGAACATTGGACTGATTATAAAGAAAAGTGTGTGATAACTGGGAGCTCGTCGCTTAGTAAAGAGTTTCTGACAGCTGCATTCGGTCAAGGAACACAGTGCAATATTGAGATATATGTGGGCTCTTCGCTGAAAGAGAGGAGTTATTATCTGTGACTTAGTTCCATCAATTTAGACAGTACTGCTCCAAGAAATTAAGGTGAACTCTTCAGTGTGTGCGCCAGATAATACACACAGACAGACGAGAGTTAATGATCAAGCTAGCAGACAGGTCACACTACAGGTAAATTAACGAGGGTCAGCACACGGAAACAGACGAGGCGGGGCGCCAGAAGAATTAACGCAGCACAAAAATCAGCCGGGAGAGTCGATTGCAGTGACAGGGGTGTCTAGTCACAAACAGCACGGAATGTCGGGTTGAGAGGCCAGGCGCATGTGTTTATAGGTCAAGAGACGGAAGCGCCAGCGGACAGTACAGGTAAATGTCGCGTGGACAGTGAGTTAGTTGTTTGCGACAAGAGCGAGTCGGCATAATGGGACATTTTCGCTGTCGGTGATAAAGACAGGATTGAAAATTCACAGATACTGACAGGTGTGTGTGTGCGAGACAAGCGCACTGTGTGTTCGCAAGTTGACTGGTCAAGATTTGTCGACGCAGTTAATAGGCCGGGTTGAGAGAGGGTCAGCGCTGTTTACGAGGACAGCTGGAAAGGGGTATTAACGTTAACCCTACCACATGTGCTGGGGCAGAAGTGGAAAGTGTTTGTGTATGGCGGAAAAGTTCCGGGCATTTTACAGACAGATTAAGTGTGACTTTCCACGGAGTTAAAATAGCAGCCGGGTGGGGCTGTCAAGTTTGTGTGAAAACTGTTTTACGGAGGAATTTTTCATTGAGAGTGATAAAGAGAAATTGAGGTGACATTGTGAGTTGGGGGTGGAAGGAGGAAAGATACTCGGAAATTTCCACGGCCTATGGTGGTCAAGATGACTCATTGTGAATGAACAAAACAAGGCGTTTTGTGTGAAACCAGACTTGATTGTTCGTCTTTGTTAAAAGCCCTTTGTGTTCATTACTTTATAATCAGCAAACATTTTGACAACGAATGATGACGTGTCGGCTCCGCGAACATAGTTGCATACAGTTGCCAAAAAGAACTGACGGTACAGAGTGAAAGCGTTGATCATTTACTGCCATTATTTTGGTCTTTTCTGTTAGGGAAATCTATAACATTTATGATACAGCAAAGCGCCATCTTCGCAACGAAGGTAGAAAAGACTTTTGGATTATTAGACCACGTCCAAGGAAAGTACAATAACGTGACGGACTGGGTCGAGACAGAACATTGTGGATAATCAATCATCATCTTCAATTTTTTCGACGGTTTGAACTTGTGATCACCACGTAAAATTAAGTCACCACGCAACAAATGTGGAATATCGTAGACATTTCGGAACATTTACCAATATACATTCCCAACATATTGTGAAAAAGTCTTTAAAAAAACCGAACTTGTGGCGACGGATTATCATTAATAGGCACATATTTGTCGGCCAACGAGTTGTACATTTTGTTTGCTGCTCATAGTCTTATAAATATTGTTTTCGGTTGTTAAGCTATTACTTGTTTGTGGTCTGGTGTTTGTCAGGTGTAGGGGATTTTTGGGGTGTTTCTCGAGAGTCGGGATACAGCACCAAAATTTATTTTCTTTCTGGTGCTTACGATATTTTTGTAAGGAAAACGTCAATGGGTAACGTGTCATGCAGTGGCATTGGAATAATCTTAACCAATATCTAGAGCCGAGTTGTCTGACGTCAGATTTGTGTATATGTTGATGCTATAAATTGTTTTTGTTTCTTTTTCTTTTCATAATATTTGCATATGATATTTGTTGTGTTCGGATATATGGTATTATTGTGATCTTTCGTCCTTTTCTGCTGTCTAGTAGTCTGTGTCAGTTATATATATATATATATATATATATATATATATATATATATATATATATATATATATATATATATATTATTACGGGCACTGTGGTCGTTTCGCACAAGCTTGTGGTTGTTACTGTGGTTTATTTCTGTGTGATCACCGTCTCCGTGTACTTGGCTTGTGAGTCTAACGTTTTTATAGACAACATTTAGTGTTATCATTCATTCGTTGGTATATGTATTTATATGTATGTTTAACAATATTTCCAGACATGTTATACAACTATTGGTCATAGATATATAGATATAAGGGAGTATAGGTGATACTTCCCCCCTCACTACCTAGTGCTTATAGAGTGACTGGGTGAGTACAGAGTGATATTTTTAGCACTACGAATTTACGTACACAAGGAGTTGTGGTGTACGTAGGGAAGTGACACAAAGACTAACAGCAGAGTCGTCACATTTATAGTTGGCTGATTGACAGCAACGTGTCCACAAGTACAAGATGCCTACTTTAATGGAATATATTGAAGCAGGTGAACGAATAGGCCTGAAAGGTAAAGAGCTACAGGAGTATGCAGAAGCAAAAGAACAAAAACAGACGGAAAGAGAGGAGAGGCATAATGAACGCGAGGCAAAGCGTCTACAGGAAGAGACACAAGTAAAACTAGCTGAAATGGAAAACAAACGTCTATAGGAAGTAAAGTTAGCTGAAATGGAAAACAAGCGTCTACAGGAAGAGACACAAGTAAAACTAGGTGAAATGGAAAACAAACGTCTACAGGAAGTAAAGTTAGCTGAAATGGAAAACAAGCGTCTACAGGAAGAGACACAACTGGAACTTGAAAAGTTAAAACAAACAAATGCGGTGGAAATCGAGAAAGAGAAAATTAAGATGGAAGGAGAAATTGCTATTAAAAAGTTAGAATTTGCATCGAAGGGTCAAAGTGAGGAAAGTAGAAGACCTTCGCAGTCGTCACAGAGATTAAAACTGCCATATTTTACAGACCGGGACCAACTTGAAAATTATTTGGCCAGGTTCGAGGCATCAGCCAAAGCGGTAGGTATTCCAGAGAAGGAGTATGCGATGAGACTTGGCGAGTTTCTTACGGGCAAGGCACTAGACACCATGTTCAATTTACCTATAGAAGAAAGAAACAACTACACTATCTTACGTCAACGTTTGCTGACAAAGTTCCAACTAACGGAGCATGGATATAGGACAAAGTTTAGACAGTTAGTGCCAGAGACAAATCAAGATTTCACAGATTTTGTTAACACTGTAAAGAATACATTTAACAAATGGATGGAACTTGCAGAAGTAGGGAAAGATTTTAATAAATTAGTAGATCTAATGTTAAGAGACAAGGTAGTATCTGCATGCAATTCTAATTTAGTGGCGTTCTTTGAGGAACGGAAGCCAAAGGACATAGACACAATGTCTCAGTTAGGGCAAAACTACATGACTGCACATCCTAACGTATCTATTGGTAAACTAATGAGTGAGGAAATAGTCTGTGCAGCGTACACTAAACAGGACCAGAATCCAGTCATCAGACCAAGGGCGAAAAGTGTGGATTCAGCACAGAAAAGTGAGCAGCAAGAACTTCAAGATAATGGTTTCCGAGGAAACAATGTTGGTAGAGTAGGACGGTACCCATATAGAAGAGGGAATTTCCAGAGACGTCCAAATTATGCCGGATGCTGGAATTGTGGGAACTGGAGACACACAATGGCAGAGTGTGATGCACAACCATCAGATGGATCAACGAACAACAGTAAAAGGGAGATTACTTGTTTCAAATGTGGAAGGAAGGGGCATGTCAGCCATCAATGTAGAATGAGAGAAACAGAGCATTCAAATGCGGCACAAGTGATTGAGACTATCAACAATGAAGATTGTAGTGGGTGCAAACCTCTTTTTGAAAAAGACGGTCAGCCAGTCTTAGTGTGTGGTCAGACAGTGAAAGCAGGTTCAGCAGTGCATGAAGGAGGAAGTCTGAAGATGCACCATGGATTTGTTAATGATAGGCCAGCGTTAACAATTAGGGATTCCGGATGTACGTCCATCGGAGTTAGAAAGAGTTTAGTTCATCCCTCGGATTACACAGGGGAAACGATTAGATCGATAACATTTAATGGGACAGTAGAATTCTACCCATTAGCCGGTGATAACAGTAAAAACACCATATATCATAGGAAGAGTGGTAGCGTGTGTTCTAGACTCACCAGTGGCAGATTTGATCATCGGAAACGTGCCAGGAGCTAAAGATTGTACAGAAGAAGAAGTAGTTTATTGGGACCAGAAACATAGTGTAAGTAGGAACGGGGTAGTTACTAAAAGAAAACCTAAATTAGAGAGTATAGCTGAGGTAGCAGAGGCACTTGAAGTAGACACAGGAACTCAGGACAAGGATAGTACAGCTGAGCAGGTGAGAATGGATCCCAAATATAGTGCTAGTGACTCCCAGAGATAAGATACTACTCTGAACAAATGTTTCCAAGAGTGTAGTAGAGGAGAAAATAGTCAGTCAGGGAAGGGTAGATGGTGCTTCGAGAGGAAGAACAATGTTCTCACTCGCCGCTCTTCAGATAGTGGAACTGCACGTGGGCGAGTAGCAGTACCTTTAGCACGCAGAGACCGATATACTAGAACAGCTCAGGATCGTGCATGTGCAGGGCACATAGGCATAAGGCGTATGCAGCAAAAAGCAAGGTGCCAGGTATATGGGCCAAGATTAAATAAAGAGTTCAGACAAAACAGAGACTCAAGTGTAACGGTGCAATATGCAGATAGGAAAGTTGAGTCAGGTCAAAAGAGTTTTCACGACATTACTGACCCAGGGCTAGGGATAGCAAACAGATGTTGTAATTGTAGAGGTACCATGAGTCATGGGTACATGAAAGGTAGACACAGCATCGACAGGAATCAGAGGTGGGTTAATGCAAGAACAGAACCACCTGATATAGGGTCGGTACACAAATAGTATTGTGTGGTCGTGAAGTAGTAAGAGACCTGTGGGTACATAAGTATAATACTTTCCTATGATGTATTATTATTATGTGATGTATGAGTCATGCATTGGTACACAAGATAGAAAGATGGTTGTTTGTATTTATGTGTGGGGAATATGGGAGTGTACTATGAGCATTTGATGTATTATGTAGTGTGGTAGCTGGAGTAATGTGCAGCCATACTTAGGGCTACCCAGGCTATATGTCTGGGTCACATGTTTAGTAAATTTTAGTCTCCCAATATTTGAAAACGAAGTTTTCTTTTAAGAGGGGGGTGATGACATAAGCCTGGGTCACTGACATTGAGTTGAGTGACCGGGCATGAGGAAGAATGGAGATGAGAGTGGGAGACAGTAAAGTGACTGACCAAGCTATGAGAAGACAGCCAGTCCGGAGAAATAAAATAGTGAGGGTAGAGGAAAAAAACCCTAGGGGGATGGGGCGAAAGACAGTTGTGTGTTGTGTGAAGTCAGGAGACTGGAAAGTCAGTGAGAGAAGAGACCGACTGCGGGTCAGGTCGTTTAAGAGAGATCTCCGTGTTGTGTTGTTCTCCCGAGTTGTGAAGACAGGCCTAAACCCAGAGTGGGTTACATGGTTGAGCAGTGGCTCCAACCCAATGTGTGGGTTGTATTGTGGGAGATCCAGCCGTGGATAGTAGCTGGATGACCTTCTTGTGGATTTGATAAGAAGCAGGCCGTGAGAAGGCATTGATGCGTGCGGGTTAAATTGTGAGGAGGATATTTATATTCTATGGATTACATTGTTTCTGGATGTATACATATGTTCCGTGAGTCTATGTTATTTCTGTAATAAAGGATTATGTGCGCCAACGGAATCTTGTTTAATGACTGGTGAATATGCACTGCAGGGGTGAGTTATATTGCAAGACAGTTAAATATCTCCATTGACACCCCCTGAGTATCGTTACCTAGACAACGACCATCACACGATAATATCAAGCAAAGATCATCAAGAACATTGGACTGATTATAAAGAAAAACGTGTGATAATACTCATAAATATATACACTGTAGAAAGGTTATAAGGCCTGTCGTATTCTGCATATGAACTGTCTAACCAGCCGCTGTATTTCTGGGTTGCTGTTTGTGTGCAGGCACTCCGTCGTTGTCATTGGAGTCCAAGTATTGACGAAGTAATCTCTTAGATCCCTTCGCTCACTATTGTACTTGTTGCATGCTAGTAAATAGTGTGCAGTGGTGCTCTGCAGAATGGGTTTTCTCTTGCGTCTTTCCAGTTTCCAAGTCTGATTTTCCATAGCTGTCTGTTTGCCGGTGCTTTCATGTTGGATTTGGCTTGTGGTTTGTAGCTGGTTTCGTCCAGTACTTGGTATGCATGACGACCTATAGCGCTGTCTCGCCACTGTTTCCTCCATTATTGGAGTATGTGGTGTTTGATGATACTCTTTCCTTCTACTTTACCTAGACCTATGCTGATTTTCTTACTCCCGGTTAGTCTTCGTTTGGCCGCTCCGTCTGCTTGTTCGTTACCCGGGATACCCCTGTGTCTGCTGTATCCATCCGATGGTGACTTGGCATCCCATGTACCTGAGGTTGGTGGCTGTCGCTAATATCTCCTCATTTATTAAGGTCTGTTTCCTCTAGCGAAGTTCCCGAGCGTTTGTACTGAGGACAGGGAGTATGTTAATATACATAGTCTCAGCTGTGGTTTTTCGGCTGCAATCTCCAGGCCTTTCAGTATGGCTACCAGTTCGGCGGTGCATCCTGCTGTCTGGTCTGTTAGCTTGAACCGTTTCTTCAGTTTCCAGTCTGGAACCACTACTCCTGCCCCTACCTCTCCCTGTTCGTTCTTGGATCCGTCTGTGTAAATTATGAGGTTGTCCTTGCTGATTTCTTCTATGTACGCCTCGGTCGCGTCTCTTGCATCTGTGTCCTCCGTGTCCTTGGTGATGGTCTTTGCCAGGCTCTTGTCTGTGAATGGGACTCTTAGTTCCCATGGTGGGATTGTTGGCTTGAACCGTCTTGCCTGTTTCAAGGTCTCTGCTAGCTCGGTTTCTTCCTTGATCTTCTCTGCTGCTTCCCATCCTGCCGGTCTTTGCAGTTTTACTATTGGGATGCCTCCCCATTTGCTGCGGTTGTCACTGAATGTTTGGTATCCAGAGTGGTCTTCGTCATGTGCTACCTTTAGCCAGTAGTTATACGTCAGCTGTTTGTGTCAGGTCTTAGGCAGATATGACTGAGTTGCCGTATAACAGTAGACGGAACTACCTGCTTTATGTCAGCGCCGAACGTTGGGCGGCGCTTACCAAACCTGACACCCCACATTGTGCCAACGGCTTCGGGCGGAAGAGTGCAATTGGGAGGGTCAGGCCTTACCCTGGTGCAAGGAAATGCAACCTAAAGACAAAGTGTCATGGCAGGGCAGACCAGGCCCTAAGCCTTGGTTGGCGGCTGGTCTAGGATCGAAGCTCCGACAGGCGGACAATTAGAGCATTGCTTTGCTGATCCGGCAGCTTCTGCAGCTTGTCTTGTTCTAGATATAGAGGTGTTATCTTTCCTCTGGAGTGAATTAGGCAGGCTGAGAGAGGGATCATGCAGCATGGGCAACACATGATCTCTATATTTTAGTCCAGGCTTTGTGCTATGGAGAGGCAATAACTCCATCCCTTACAAACTATCGTCTGTCAAGACGGCAAGGTGCCAATGATACGTCAGCTGTTTACGCCTCAGACTCAGTGGTAGTACACCCAGTGCTATTGACGTATCGTGAGTTGCTTGATTTATAAAGTCAGTGATGTGATTGGCGTATAATGAATAAGTTGCTTGATTTAGAGAGTTAGTGATTGGCTTATATTGTGTTGATTAATTTAAGGAGACTATTGAACGTACAACTTGCCAAGACATCAACAGCAGCTGGCGAATGCTGGTATTGACTGCAATGTCCTGTAAAGGATATGCGAAAAATAAAATTAAGGAGACAATGACTGGCGTATAGTTAGTTGATTGATATATAAAGTCGGTGATTGGGGTATAGTGAGTTGCTTCATTTAGAGCCAGTCATTGAAGTATAGTGTGTTGCTTGATTCAAGGAATCAGTGATTGACGCATAGTGAGTTGCTGGATACAACATGACCTAACGTTGTTCTGATCTAATTCCTACAGATTCTGCCTATGCTTCAGAGCTCCTGAAAACGGCCAAACAAGTGTATGCCTATGCCGAGAAGCACAGGAGTTTCTATCAAGAAGACAATTATGAAGATTTAAAATATTTCCCGTAAGGCATTTTACTTTTCCCGGACCATGATTACTGTTTAGTTGCTTACCATTGTTGGGACATTCCCGGACAATGATTACTGTTTAGTTCCTTACCATTGTTATAGGCGTTCACTATTGTCGAGGTCGGTTCGGGACCTTTCCGGACAATTACTATTATTTAGGCGTTTACCATTGCCGAAATCGCTTGTTACATTTCGAGAGAATTATTAATGATTAGGTGTTTACAATTGTCGAGGTCGGTTGGAACATTTCCTGAAAATGAGTATCGTTATTGTGTTTACCATTGTTGAAACATTCCTGGGCAATGATTAATGTTTAGATGTTTTTCACTGCCGAAATCTCTTAGGACATTCCCGAACAATGATTATTGCTTTTGATTTACCATTGTCAAAGTCTGTTGGGACATTCCCTGACTAAGATTATTGTTTAGTCTTTGCCATTGTTGGGACATTCCGGGACTATGATTATTGTTTAGTGTTTACCATTGTTAGGACATTCCCAGACTATGATTATTGTTTAGTGTTTACCATTGTTGGGACATTCCCGGACAATGATTATTGTTTAGGCGTTTACTACTTTAGAAGTCTGTTAGGACATTCCCAGACAATGAATATTGTTTAGGTGTTTAACATTTCCGAAGTCGGTTGAGACATTCCCGGGCAGTTACAACCTATCTCAGGAGTCTGCCTCAAGCTTTCCAGGAAGAGCTTGTGTGACATTATACGACATCAACCCAAAGCGGTTTGCATCAAAATAGCCTGGGGCTAATTTCGAATCCTCGACCAGGTGTGTCCGGAAATTGTGAAACTGCGTTTCACAACGACATAAACTCCGATTATTATTATTATTATTATTATTATTATTATTATTATTATTATTATTATTATTATTATTATTATTTTTACAATATCCTATATACAGAACATTGCAGTCAACACCACCATTTTTCAGCTGCTGTTGATGTCTTGGCAAGTTTTACGTTAAGTAGTTTGCCATTGTTTCTGAACGACCGGCTCACATACCTTTCCGTAAGAAACCAACGCGATGCGATCCGCCGCCGAGTCACGCGCATCTGTGTTTCGTACGTGAATATACGGGATTTCGAACAGCGTCCTTAACTCCTACGCCAAGTAGACCGGCATAAACTCTGATATTGAAATAAATTATGAAAAGAAAAAAAAAAAAAAAACATCACGAACCAGCGGACACAACACAAACACATATTCCGATCTAATCTCAAAATTTTCTTCCGGGTCTTTCGTTGGTATCTGTTGCCAGTGATGTTTCCAAAGCTCGTGGAGAAAACACTAGCAGCTGAAACAGCACCCCACCGAGCCCACGTATGCAGTGCTGTATCTTGACTTGTTTAAATCCTAGTACGTCTATTCGCACCTGAGGTTTCTGAGCTTGGAGCGGGGAAAGAGAGCTCGGCAGCATACCTGTCATGGAGATGGCAGTTTGTTGGGAGAAAACTCACTACACCAGACTCATTCTGAGAGAATCAAGTCCTTTCCTGGAGTTCAGGCCACCTGAAGATACAGGAGACAAAATTAAGGCTTCTTGCGTCTTTCCTCCTTGTATAATTCCGTCCGTTCGTCCTTCATTCCTGCCTACCTTCCTGTCTGCATTCTTCCTTCCTCCCTTCGTTCTTCACGTTCTTTCTTTCTTTCTTTCTTTCTTTCTTTCTTTCTTTCTTTCTTTCTTTCTTTCTTTCTTTCTTTCTTTCTTTGTCTGTCTTTGTTTGTTTGTTTGTCTGTTTCTTTCTTTCTTTCTGTTTCTTTCTTCTTTCTGTTTCTTTATTTCTATCTTTCTTTCTTTTCTTTCTTTCATTCCTTCTTTCCCCTGCCACTGTTATGTCGCTCATCGTTATGCTAACGATTTCTAGACAAAGACTTTACGTGGACTGTGATTACACTTCAAACTATCTTCCTGTGTCTCCAGCCTATCACTGTGGAGATCTGCTCCCGTGTCAGCTTCCACCCCATCTAAACGTCAGTGCAGTTTGCTGTGTGCCGGTAATCTCACATGACCGAACCATCTAAATTGGTGTTTATTAATCTTAATTACTGACAATTTTGTTGGGTTTGTTTGTTTGTTTCGCTGGCTTTGAACGCAGACGTAGTCCACATACTTGCTACTCCTACTTTTTCGTAATTCTGTTCTGTAAAGATGCATTATTTTGTGTTATTTTATATTGCTTACATTTCCACAGTTTTGCCGCAGTTCCACTAATTTTACTCCTACTTGTAGTTGCTACTACCATTAGAGAGTGCGCAGCACTGATTTTCGCCTGTGGGGTATCTTTCCCTATTACCAGTGTCCTCCGTCATAAGGCGAACCCACTCCGACTTCTGAAGTACTTGAAATTTACGTCCCCAAAGTCAAGGACGAAAAGTTGATATTTAAGTCCTAACTGACCGGCATGCGGAATCAGACGCAGACGGTACGGAAGCAGACCGCATGCGTTGATTGTTAACAATGGTATGTGCGTCGGTCATTCAGAAAGCAATGGCAAATGTAGTAACTTACAAACTACCAAAGAATTCCGGGGTTGAATGCAGCCTCCTGTAGAGAATATGCAACTAACTGTAAGACACTACGCAACTTTAAAATATTGATAACTTGAGCATTATTTCTAATGACATTAGGCGTTTCAATGTAATGACCTAGCAACGTTTCATGCCTGTAATTTTTCTGTTTATGTTTTAATTTGATTTTTTTTTTTATTTAGCATATCCTTTTACAGGACTTAGCTGTCAACACCAGCATCTTTCAGCTGTATGCTGATCTCTTGGCAAGATTACGCTCAGTAGTTTGCCATTGCTTTCTGAGCGGCCGGCTCAGTATCCCGCAAGTCACGAGCGGGAGTCGAACCGCCTCAGCTCTCGCTCCGCTACGAGACTCTGCGTGATAAACGGGATTACAGAGAGAAAGTGTTGTAACCCCACAGCCAGAGAGACCGGCTTTAATTTGATTAACGTTGCTAATTTCATGTTTTTCTTTAGATCTGTTTTGGGTTGTTCCCCTTGAAGATTATTTGATCGAAACGTTGATTCCTTGTGTTCGTGGTTTAACTTATTTTTAAGCTTACATTTTGTTGTGATTTCCCCCCCCCCCCCCCTCCCCCTGTGATTTACTTTTGCCTTATTGGAGTTCGTTGCAATTTATGCACACTGTGTCCGTATTTATTACCTCTCATTGTTTCGCAGGTGCCACGCTTACCTTTCTGTTTCCTTATCTTCTATTATTATATCCTGCTGCAGCCGTTTTTGTCTTATTTTCAAGATCTTGTCTTATTTTCATTGCTAGGTCAGATGGCTTTACAGACGAACTCTGCTGGGGTGCCGCATGGCTACTGCGAGCCACAGATGACGAAACTTATCTGAGCCAGGCTAAGACAGCAGCAGCCAAACTGACCAGAAATGAGCTTAAATTCTACTCGTGGAATTACAAGGGTATAGGGTGTTACGTAAGTTCCAGTGCAGACTCGAGGAAATTAAAAACAAAACCAAACTCGTAGCAATCAGGAACCGTCTGTGGCTATATGAAGTGCTAGGGTCATCAAATGTTTTAAGCATGAGTGCAGAGAGGGTTAAGTGCCCAGTCTTTCCATCCCGTAGCGAACGGAGAGTGCAGACATGGAAACCTCGCCCGAATGCGCTCATGCTGTTGTCAGCTAACTCCGCAACCAATAAACCTGTCATCTAATGT
The DNA here is from genome assembly GCA_014155875.1 of Cepaea nemoralis. Taxonomy (NCBI): domain Eukaryota; kingdom Metazoa; phylum Mollusca; class Gastropoda; order Stylommatophora; family Helicidae; genus Cepaea; species Cepaea nemoralis. The sequence goes on along the minus strand of JACEFZ010018117.1, from coordinate 270,216 downwards.
CATTTACTGTCTATTGTACCTTGCTGGGTAGGGTAGAGGGGAGTTGAGCATGAGGAGTTATGGCTGCCTGGCTAGTGCAGTCGCCGAGAACTGTCCAGATTAGGGTTTTCTTTCTTTTTCCCCGACATAAAAAACAAATCCACACCTTAGCGAGGATTCGAACCCGGGTCACTCTATAAGGAGAACCAGGCATTCTTAGCCACTAGGCTAGCCGCACTTCAACCATTATACCAACGCGTCCACAAACGGATCCCGGAGTAGGAAGTTGCTGTGGCGATGTCACGTGCTATGACTATCACAATTTGTAAGCACGAGTGCCGTGAGGAATAGGTGGTTAGTTTTTCTCTCTCTTGGGGAACGGTGAGTGCAGACATCAAACCCTCATCCGTCAGCGCTCATGCCACTGTCAGCGTAACTTCATATCGGTTACAGCGCAGGTCAGCATGGTCGAATGGGTAAGAACGCTTGTTCTGAAACATCCGTTGTGCTGATGCCGAGGTAAGCGGTTCAACCCCTACACCGGACAGCTAAACTAAAATGTTGACCTGTCGTCCTTGACTTGGGAAGGTAAATTACAAGTGCTTCTGAAGTCGGAGTGGGTTCGCCTGATAGCGAGGGACACTGTTAATAGGGGAAGCTAATCCACACGCAAAATTCAGTTCATCACTACTCTAAAATAGTGTGAATGGACTACGCTTGAGTTCAAAGCGAGCGAGCGCAAAGAAACCAAAAAAGGAACATAATATCGGTTACAGCAAGGCGACAGCTAGACAGACGCTTCGGACACAGACAAAGGTGCTCCCTCCAAGTCTGGAGACGCATTATGTATATGGTGCTAGCCTCATATTTTATGGACCAGCCAGTACTCGATGTGTGATATGGCCAATCTTACACAAGCTGTCTATACATCTCAGATCTTTCCTGGCACCCATCTTACACCAGCCGTCTATATATCTCAGGTCTTTTCTGGCACCCATCTTACACCAGCCGTCTATATATCTCAGGTCTTTCCTGGCACCCATCTTACACCAGTCGTCTATATATCTCAGGTCTTTCCTAGCACCCATCTTACACCAGCCGCCTATATATCTCAGGTCTTTCCTGGCACCCATCTTACACCAGTCGTCTATATATCTCAGGTCTTTCCTAGCACCAATCTTACACCAGTCGTCTATATATCTCAGGTCTTTCCTGGCACCCATCATACACCAGTCGTCTATATATCTCAGGTCTTTCCTAGCACCCATCTTACACCAGCCATCTATATATCTCAGGTCTTTCCTGTCACCCATCTCACACCAGTCGTCTATATATCTCAGGTCATTCCTGGCACCCATCTTACACCAGTCGTCTATATATCTCAGGTCTTTCCTGTCACCCATCTCACACCAGTCGTCTATATATCTCAGGTCATTCCTGACACCCATCTTACACCAGCCGTCTATATATCTCAGGTCTTTCCTAGCACCCATCTTACACCAGCCATCTATATATCTCAGGTCTTTCCTGTCACCCATCTCACACCAGTCGTCTATATATCTCAGGTCATTCCTGACACACATCTTACACCAGCCGTCTATATATCTCAGGTCTTTCCTGGCACCCATCTTACACCAGCCGTCTATACATCTCAGGTCTTTCCTGGCACCCATCTTACACCAGTAGTCTATATATCTCAGGTCTTTCCTGGTATCCATCTTACACCAGTCGTCTATATATCTCAGGTCTTTCCTCGCACCCATCTTACACCAGCCGCCTATATATCTCAGGTCTTTCCTGGCACCCATCTTACACCAGTCGTCTATATATCTCAGGTCTTTCCTGGCACCCATCTTATCCTAGGTTGAACTAGAAGCCGTAGTAAATTATCTCATTCGGTGCCACGGGATAATACATCGCCTAATGTGACCTGCCCTTTTGGACAGCTTACGTTATATCACAATAATAGGGTCTTTGTGTTTGTTGTTTTATTTCGTGGTATTTTCCGCAATTTTAATGCTCAAGGAGCGGCACATTTACATTACAATAGTTGTTCCTTTGATTGTGCCCCATGTGTGGTCCAAACTTTCATTTTGTTTGGCACTGAATCAGTTTAAAAGCCTCCTTAATGGGGATTTGACCACCACCTTCATTGCACATGGTTTTATTCCATATGGCTCAGTTTCTTTCCTCGGGGTAGCCTGTCCACAGAGTCACACAATGCACGAACTCCGTAGCGCCAGCGATGATCCCCGGTAGTATCTGGGAGGAACACTGCACTCTTGAAACGAACGACAGAGTCCGGAATAGAACCCACAACATTAGAAGCGCATGGAAGGCGGTTTAACCATTCAGCCAAGGACTCCCCCAAAGTATACTCCAGTACAGTTTATATACATGTCTTGTAATGTGACCGACAGTACAGTTTATATACATGTCTTGTCATGTGACCGACAGTACAGTTTATATGCATGTCTTGTAATGTGACCGACAGTACAGTTTATATACAAGTATTATGTGACCGACAGTATAGTTTATATACAAGTATTATGTGACCGACAGTACAGTTTATATACAAGTATTATGTGACCAACAGTACATTTTATATACAAGTCTTTCAATGTGACCGACAGTACAGTTTATATACATGTATTATGTGACCGACAGTACAGTTTATATACAAGTATTATGAGACCGACAGTACAGTTTATATACAAGTATTATGTGACCGACAGTACAGTTTATATACAAGTATTATGTGACCGACAGTACAGTTTATATACAAGTATTATGTGACCGACAGTACAGTTTATATACAAGTATTATGTGACCGACAGTACAGTTTATATACAAGTATTGTAATATGACCAACAGTATAGTTTATATACATGTCTTGTCATGTGACCGACAGTACAGTTTATATGCAAGTCATGTAATTTGACCGACAGAACAGTTTACGTCTCGTAATGTGACCGACAGTACAGTTTATATACATGTCTTGTAATGTAACCGACAGTTCAGTTCATATACAAGTATTATGAGACCGACAGTACAGTTTATATACAAGTATTATGTGACCGACAGTACAGTTTATATACAAGTATTGTAATATGACCAACAGTATAGTTTATATACATGTCTTGTCATGTGACCGACAGTACAGTTTATATACAAGTCATGTAATGTGACCGACAGTACAGTTTACGTCTCGTAATGTGACCGACAGTACAGTTTATATACATGTCTTGTAATGTAACCGACAGTACAGTTCATATACAAGTATTATGAGACCGACAGTACAGTTTATATACAAGTATTATGTGACCGACAGTACAGTTTATATACAAGTATTGTAATATGACTAACAGTATAGTTTATATACATGTCTTGTCATGTGACCGACAGTACAGTTTATATACAAGTCATGTAATGTGACCGACAGTATAGTTTACGTCTCGTTATGTGACCGACAGTACAGTTTATATACATATCTTGTAATGTGACCGACAGTACAGTTTATATACATATCTTGTAATGTGACCGACAGTACAGTTTATATACATGTCTTGTAATGTGACCGACAGTACAGTTTATATACATGTCTTGTAATGTGACCGACAGTACAGGTTTATATACTGTCCTTGCAATGTGACCCGACAGTACAGTTTAATATACATGGCTTGTAATGTGACCGACAGTACAGGTTAATTACAGAGTATTATGGTGGACGCGACTTAGTCTTGACACGACGTTTGGAACGTTTTAAAGAAGAAGAATTATTGACGACAGTACAGTTTATATACTTGTCTTGTATGGGACCAACAGTTACAGTTATTACAATGTATTATGTGGCCGACGTACAGTTTATAACAGTATTATGTGACCAGACAGTAATTTGTATTAACAAGTCTTGTATGTGAAACGGGACAGTACGTTTATATACAAGTATTATGTGACCGACTACTACAGTTTATATACAGTAATAGTGTGACCGCCAGTACAGTTTACGATCCGATATTGTAAATATGACCGACAGTACAGTTTATATACATATCTTGTAATGTGACCGACAGTACAGTTTATATACATGTCTTGTAATGTGACCGACAGTACAGTTTATATACATGTCTTGTAATGTGACCGACAGTACAGTTTATATACATGTCTTGCAATGTGACCGACAGTACAGTTTATATACATGTCTTGTAATGTGACCGACAGTACAGTTTATATACAAGTATTATGTGACCGACTTATCTTGACAACGACGTTGGAACGTTAAAGAAGAAGAATTATGTGACCGACAGTACAGTTTATATACATGTCTTGTAATGTGACCAACAGTACAGTTTATATACAAGTATTATGTGACCGACAGTACAGTTTATATACAAGTATTATGTGACCGACAGTACAGTTTATATACAAGTCTTGTAATGTGACGGACAGTACAGTTTATATACAAGTATTATGTGACCGACATTACAGTTATCATTATGTGACCGACAGTACAGTTTATATACAATATCTTAGTAATGTGACCGACAGTACAGTTTATATACATAGTCTTGTAATGTGACCGACAGTACAGTTATATACATGTCTTGTTAATGTGACCGACAGTACAGTTTATATACATGTCTTGTAATGTGACCGACAGTACAGTTTATACCTATCTTGTAATGTGACCGACAGTACAGTTTATATACATGTCTTGCAATGTGACCGACAGTACAGTTTATATACATGTCTTGTAATGTGACCGACAGTACAGTTTATATACAAGTATTATGTGACCGACTTATCTTGACAACGACGTTGGAACGTTAAAGAAGAAGAATTATGTGACCGACAGTACAGTTTATATACATGTCTTGTAATGTGACCAACAGTACAGTTTATATACAAGTCTTGTAATGTGACGGACAGTACAGTTTATATACAAGTATTATGTGACCGACACTACAGTTTATATACAAGTATTATGTGACCGACAGTACAGTTTATATACAAGTCTTGTAATGTGACCGACATACATTCATCATCATCATGTGCCATACCGTTAAGCATGGGAGGTCATGTCTCGCCATCTCATGCGATCGCCAGAGTCGTGGATCAGCTTAGCGTGCTAGTCTCCACCATACAGCGTGGCCTAGCCATCCATATATCTACTTCTCTGCCTTCCACTTGTTCTCTTTAAATCGATCTTGCCAATCGTCATTAAGTTCTCCAAGTTATTTCTTCTTATTACGTTGCCAAAATATTTTGACATTTTATCAGATCAGTTTACAGTTTTCATTTGTTTATTGTAGTACTTGGTCATTGGTTTTTATGTCTGTACAAAGTAATCTTTGCATGTTCCACATTTCCACATCCATCAAATGTTTTTCAGCTTGTCTGCTCACTGCCCACGCTTCACATCCACGCATTACTTGTATATTTTTATGTCTTTCAGCAGCTTATTTTCATCAGATTAATTGTTCTCTTCAGTTGCTGATGCACAATTACCAAAATATTGCCAAAGAAGATAAACAACGTTACAGAGAGAAAATCGAGACCTTCCTAAAAGAGACAAATACCGCTTGTGGTTTGGATTACCATCACGATATCGGACCTCTGAGATACGCTGGTATGCTCTATCATTAAATCCTTTTAATTCTAGTTGCATGTCATTTACAGGAAGTTGTAATCAATCCCAGATGGACATTCTAGGCAATATTACGTTCAGTAGTTTGAGGGAGAAAGAACACGATGAAGACAGAGAAGTAAATATATAGATAGCTTGGCCACATGGCATGGTCGAGGCAAGAACACAAGCGTTGATCCACGACTCTGGTGTTCGTGTAAGATGACGAAACATGATAACTCATGCATGTCGGCATGGCGCGTGGTGATGATGAGTTTGCCATTGCTATCTGACCTATTTAATGCCGGCGTAGTTATTGACCGCCCTACCTGGCCATCAGCCAAATTGAAGTTAAAGAGCGAGTTCTTAGGAGGAACTGCCAGATTCAGTAGCCTCGCAGTTTGCTATTGTCTCTAAAAAGACTGGTCATAAACTCGTGCAGTCCACACAATGATTGCTTTTGCTATTTATTATACAGTCCTCAAAAGGACAGGGCTTAAACATATTTAGTCCTAACATGGGCTGGTTTTGATCTTGTTTAGTCCTGATAAGGACTGTTTTTGGGTCATATTTTGTTTGTTTGTTGGGCACATCATGGGAAGAAATAAGCTTGCAAATTCGGTGAAAACTGGAAAAATCTTTAGGAAAAAAGCAAGGGGAAGGCATATTGACAGATACTTGGATTCCTTGGACATGTGGCATAATCGGACAAAACCAGATCTTATCCAATGCTAGTGATCGTATGCTATGACAATTCATGGCCCTCCTCGCTTATGACAAGGCACAGACTGAGGATGATGATACTAAACAAATTCAAACTCTAAGAGTCACCACGTTTGCTACAAGACCTACGAGAGGGCTTCAAATGAAAACCTTAAATATTTTTTTGGGCGAGTATATTCTGAAAAAGTAAAGAACAAATGTGTCATTTTTCGATTTAGTCACCACCGCTATCATTGCAAGTCCTCCAGCGCTAATAGAGTGCTTGGATTCCTGTAGAAATATCGACTCTGGTGTCACTACTCTGTGTGTCTGATCTGGTCGTGAACAGTCTGTGACAGAAGTCACGCCGCTTTAAAACTTCCTATTCCACCCATACACATCCTGGTCTGTTGAAGACCGACCAGTCTGCATCACCATACTGGACCTTCATTCGCCGATGAATTTCTATAGGTTTCACCCCTTCACTGATCAAACAACGGATAACAGGACGCAGCTCCTCTCTATTGCATGTCAAAAGTGGGTCGGCCATCTTTAAACTGTTCTTTTGGCGTCATTGTATTCGTCTGTACTGCGCTGTCACGTACTTAACACTCTTGACAACCTTAACAACAATATTGACAGGTTACAAGACAATATCATTGTTGTTGTAATTGCTATCACACTTTTAATGTTTTCATTGTAATCCCCCACGTACAACATCAAGTCTGTTCTGTCTATATCATTAAGATGTCCTTCAAATACAACCCTCGATCCATTTGGAGCAACTCAATGGCGTGGCTGAAACTTTTATTTTCATTCAGGTCTTGAACCGTTTCCTTTGGTCTTCTAGCTGCTTGCTGATTTCACACACCATAAATACCCTTTTGATGTTTTACATGATTAATGCGTCACACTGTTTACTTATTGAAAGAATGGCCATTACAAATAAGACTACTGTTGACGGATGTTTACGTACTGTAGTTTTCATTTTTAACATTGCGGAGGAGCGCAATTGGGGGATTACAAGCCTTATCCTGGTGGGAGGAACTGCCACCTAAAGACTAAATGTCATAGCAGGGCAGACCAGGCTCTAAGACGGTGGTCAGCAGGTAGTCTAGGATCGAAGCTCCGACCAGCGAACAGCTGGAGCATTGCCTTGCTGATCCGGCAGCTTCTGCAGCTTGTCTTGTTCCAGACGTATTGGTGTTACCTTTCCTCTGGAGTGAACTAGGCAGGCCGAGAGAGGGATCATGCTGCATGGGCAACACATGGTCTCTACAATTCAGCACAGGCTTTGTGCTGTGGAGTGTTATAACTCTATGTCTGATCTCCGCCATGGGTTTTACTTACTGTGCCTTAAAAAAAAAAAACACACACACACAATGTATGAAACTATCGTGAAGACGGCAAGATCCCAGTACAGTATGCTTTTTGTCATATTATTATACACACAATACAGCATGCATAATAACTATTTCGTCGCTTTCATTACCCAGCCAATGTAGCTATGATTGCTTTGATGGCTGCAGACAGCGAAATCAACCCGGAACCCTACAGAGAACGGGCTGAGAAGCAAATCAAGTACATGCTTGGTGCTAACAATAATGACATTAGCTACCAGATTGGCTTCGGACCGAATTTCCCTAGAGTGCCACAGTTTCTGGGAGTGTAAGTTTCACCCTGTTAGTGTCAATCTGTTTCCTGTGTCTAGATAAAACATGCTGCATACATTTTGCAGGACGTTGCGTCAAGTCCAGGTTGATATTCCAGGTTCAGTAGCTTGTCATTGACTTCTGAAAGAGAAATCAATGTTTATTTCCAATTGAATGGTGTGTTGAATGAATTCAATACCCCCACCTTCAGCGCACAGGAAGTTTAAGCGAAAGTGCGTTAAATTTCTCGGACACGGGAGATACACGTTTTATGTACTTAGCTATAATTGTAGCTAGATATACTATGCAAGTATATATATATATATATATATATATATATATATATATATATATATATATATATATATATATATATATATATATATATATATATATATATATATATATATATATATATATAAAAGGCAATCTCCGTCTGTCTGTCTGTATGTCTGTATGTCCTTTATGCGTTCGCGAACGGTCCATCCGATTGAGATGAAATTTTCTACACGTCTTCCTTTCATTCCAGCGCAGCCAACTGTGATATTTTTTAGTGTGAAATCGGCTGCTTACTTAATATTATTTAATTTTTCATTTTACATTATAATTTATATACAGCGAGGGGACTTAACTCTAGAAAAGTTATTTCAAGGGGCATAACTTTTAATAACATTGCTGTATAACTTATAGTCATATTGTTGCATCGTTTTCAAAGATTTATAAACTCTTTGTCTATAGTTATGTACCGGCATATGAGTTATAATAAATAATGATACAATCTTTAAGGCATTTTCAAAGTTTTCATAAAAATAATGCATACTGCATAACATTGTAACTCATCTTTTTATGCTTACGAAGTTATCTACAGTCATGCAGGTGATTAGAAACGGTTTTCATTAGAAATAATGGATGGTGTGTGGAAGGACATTCTTTTAAGTTACTTTATTTTGTTGTATGAATTTAATGAGACGCTACCCGCCAGGAGCTGGGCGAAGCCACGCCGGGTCAGATAGATAGACAGACCCACCTTTTCGCTGCAGTTATCTACAGGCATATGCGTTATAATCCTCCTCCTCCTCCTCCCTCCTCCTCCTACCCTCTTCCTCTTCCCCTCCCCCTCTCCATCCTCCTCCTCCCTCTTTCTCCTCCTCCTCCCTCCTCCTCCTTCCTCCTCCTTCCTCCTCCTCCTTCCTCCTCCTCCTTCCTCCTCTCCTCCCTCTTCCTCCTCCTACCTCCTCGCCCTCCTCCCTCCTCCTAATCACTCCTCTTCCTTCCTCCTCCCTTCTCCTCCTCTCTCCTCCTACTCCTCCTCCTCCTCCTCCTACGTCCTCCCCCTCATCCCTCCTCCTCCCTCCTCCTCCTTCTCCTCCCTTTTTCTCCCTCCTCCTCCTACCTCCTCCTCCTCCTTACTCCTCCTCCTCCTCCCTCTCCTCCTCCCTCCTCCTCCCTCTCCTCCTCCTCTCCTCTCTCCTCTCCTCCTCCTCCTCCTCATACCTCCTCCCTCCTCCTCCTCCCTCCACTCCTCTCCTCCTCCACATCCTCCTCCTCCTCCTCCTCATCCTCCCTCCTCCTCCTCCTCCCTCCTCTCCTTCTCCTCCTCCCTCCACATCCCTCCTCCTCCCTCTTCCTCCTCCTCCCTCCTCCTCCTCATACTCCTCCCTCCTCCTCCCTCCTCCTCCATCTCCCTCCTTCTCCCTCTCCTCCTCCCTCCTCCTCCTCCCCCTCCTCCTGCGTTCTTCTCCTCCCTCATCCTCCCTCCTCCTTCTCCTTCCTCCTCCCTCCTCCTCCCTCTTCCTCCTCCTCCCTACTCCTCCTCCCCTACTCCCTCCCCTCCTCCTCCTTCCTCACCCTCCTCCCTCTTCCTCCTCCTCCCTCCTCCTCCCCTCGTCCTTGCTCTCCTCCTCCCTCCTCCTCCTAATCACTCCTCCTCCCTCCTCCTCCTCCCTACACCTCCCTTCTCCTCCTCTCTTCTTCCTCCTCCCTCCTCCATCCTTCCCCCCTCATCCTCCCTCCTCCTCCTCCCTCTTCCTCCCTCCTCCTCCTCCCTCCTCCTCCTCCCTTCTCCCCCCTCCTCCCTTATCCCCTCCTCCCTCCTCCTCCCTCCTCCTCTTCTCTCCTCCTCCTCCTCTCTCCTCCTCCTCCCTCTACCTCCTCCCTCCTCCTCCTCCTCCTCCTCCTCCTCCTCCTCCTCCTCCTCCTCCTCTCTCCTCCTCTTAATCCCTCCTCCTCCCTCCTATTCCTCCCTACTCCTACTCCTCCCTCCTCTTCCCTCCTCCTCCTCTCTCCGCCTATCTCTTCCTCCCTCCTCCTCCTCCTCCTCCCTCCTCCACCTCCCTCTTCCTCCTCCCAGCTCCTACTCCTCCTTTTTCTTCTTCTGCTGCTGCTGCTGCCGCCGCTCCATTTACCCAAGTTAATTGTTGGGGAAGATGTAAAGACCTTTCAAGTGCTCTTTCTAATGCTTTTTGTAAGTTGGTCTTCGTTTATCTAGGTTGTTCTAACTGCAACCAATAAATGATTAGACAGACAGGCAGACAGACAGACAGACAGACAGAGAGGGAGGGACAGACAGACAGACAGACAGACAGACAGACAGACAGACAGACAGACAGACAGACAGACGGGAACGGGAACTTATATGACTACTTATATGAATTAAATGAGATGCTCCCCATCAGGGGCTGGGCGAAGCCGGGCAGGGTCAGGCAGACAGATAGACAGACAGATAGACAGACAGACAGATAGACAGTCGGGAACGGGAACTTATATGACTACTTATATGAATTAAATGAGATGCTCCACACCAGGAGCTGGGCGATGCCGGGCCGGGTCAGACAGACAGACAGACAGACAGACAGACAGACAGACAGACAGACAGACAGATAGTCGGTAACGGGAACGAGAACTTATATGACTACTTATATGAATTAAATGAGATGCTCCCCACCAGGGACTGGGCGAAGCCGGGCCGGGTCAGCTAGTATATATATATATATATATATATATATATATATATATATATATATATATATATATATATATATATATATATATATATATATATATATATATATATATATACATATATATATATATATATATATATATATATATATATATATATATACTATATATATATATATATATATATATATATATATATATATAAGGCGATGTATGTATGTCTGTTCTTTATGCGTTCGCGAACGGTCCATCCGATTGAGATGAAATTTTCTACATGCTTTCTTTTCATTCCCGTGCAGCCAACTATCATAGTTTGTTAGTATATAATCAGCTATTTACTTACTAAAATTTAATATTTAAATTTACATTATCATTTATATATAGCGAGGGGACTTAACTTAAGAAAAGTTATTTCAAGGGGCATAACGTTTAATAGCATTGCTATATATTTTATATATAGATTGTTGCCCTGTTTTCAAAGATTTATAAACACTTTGTCTGCAGTTATTTACAGGCATATGAGTTATAATTAATAATTTAAGGCATTTTCAAAGTTTTCATAAAAAATAATGCATCTATTTAAATAGTGAAAATGTTCTAACTCATCTTTTTATTCTTCTTCAACAGCACATTAATTTTTTTTAACATTCTCATATGTATGGCGCGTTACAACCAAGTTGGGTATTTATGATGCCCATGTTAAACATTTCCTCAACGAGTTACTTTCCATGCATTTTAATGCTTATTGTTCTTGTGGGATGTGGATTTTAATTCCTGAGAATATTTTGTTAAGATGTCTTGGGGGTTTTATTGATTCTCTGGTCACTGGTTAGAATGAAGGGTGATCAGGGATATTTACCACAAATCCCAGGAGAAAAGAGTTCAATCCTTGAAACAATGGCATCTGTGTGTAGGTTTCCCTTCCCACTTCATCACCCTTTAAATTCACTATAGTGCTAGAAGGATATTGATTGCTCACAACATATAAACAACCACTTGTTGGACACAAAATTTACTTGATGTACACAACACTTTTGGACAAACAGTTCAGGTATTAACTCAAGATCTGCAGTTAATATATATATATATATATATATATATATATATATATATATATATATATATATATATATATATATATATATATATTATATATATATATATATATATATATATATATATATATATATAATAAACACTATGCATTTTCAGACAGGCATGGGATTCATTGCATTATTACAATATGGTACCCAGTAACCCCCCCCCCCCCCCCCCCAAAAAAAAAAAAAAAAAACCAAAAAAAAAAACAAGGTTATTACAAACAACACAACAACCACAAATTGGGTCTTTCATTTTCCCTCATAATTAAGGCAAATAATGATCAAAGTACCTAGAACCCCAACATATAAACATTTGATTCTGACACCTTTTACAATTTACTCATTTTTTAAAAATAATGAGTTGGTGCCAAAATACTATACATATATACCATTGGAAAAAAAACTACTGACCTGTTACCTTCAGAAAAAAAACCAACACATAAACAGCATTTTGTATTACTAATTAAACTAATTAATAGTCATTTATCTCCTGGTGTGCGGTTAAGAGTTCATCTTTGCTGTCGATTAGATCCTTTTCCCCATTATCTGGGTACCGAATTAATGCACTCAATTATGTTCTTTATATTTATCCACTGGTAATTTGCTGGTGACTATTTTATACTCCAAAATCCAGGAATTGAAAAATCACACACCATATATCCCCTCCGTTTGGGGCTAGAATCACGAATATTCTGTTGCCTTAGGCTCGGTGCCCTTTTTGTGAAATTTGGTGCCACCGGTTGGTCATACTTCAGGATTTCCACTTAAGCTTTGCAGAAGGTAATTCCCTTTATCATCAGGTCTGATGAAAAGTTGACGTCCATTCAGCTTCTCGGCTTCTAATATCCGACTACCAAATTGGCTTACACAAAGGTTTCACCCACCTAGTCGCGAGTCTATAACCCATGGCATTTAGGCTGACATTGGACCGGCAAGGATTTAGTCGTTGTTATCTAGTCCAGTGTATAACTTTAATTGACTGAGAGGCATCTCATGGTAGTATCAGTGACTAAGGCCACAATTGATCTATACCTACATATATCCACAGATGAATAAATCCAGCACAGTAACAGGTTTGCAAACAATTAGATGATTCCTCTTGTTGCAGATGTAGAGACATTTAGCTGCTTTCATATGGTCTTTTATCTGATGGTGTTCAGGGTTTGGAACCTTGAGGTAATCTGGTTTCGTAGTTATGTTTCAGATGATATTAAGTTTGTACCTTGGTTGTATTGGCTTATGTGGTTCAGTGTCTTCTCCCATTTTGAGTTGGTGTTAATAGCTAGAACTTGGTGTTGCATGGCTGAATTCCATGTTTGACTGTTGCAGCTGTGAGACATTCTTTCGAAGACTTATCCATTGTTGGATATTAACTTGGTAATCCAACCAACAGTTGAAGGGCTTTCACTGTTGCTAGTTTTAGTAACTTGTAGGATTGTCCCATAGTTTCACTGATTTTGCTGAGTGATAAGGCTTATAGGTGATACTTCTCAGACGTAAAGCAGACGATACACTGTTGTCAGTTACTCTGTTGATCTTCATCTTTGTAGATTATTAGATCTTGAAGTCCATCCTGGATATTCCTACTAAAATAGGACTTAATCACTCACCCAGTCAGTTGTCTTCGAATTTATCTGTTGCTCGCTATGGAGCTATTGAGCGCAGCAGTCCATGGGTATTTCTAGATGCAGACTATGGTTAGGACATTCACTTTCTGGCTGTTGACCCAGGATCCAGGTTTAGTGATATAGTCCCACCACATTCAACCACCACCTGCTTCTCTTCTATAGAAAAAGGGATGACAAGAATACAACACGAGCATTAACCTACTGTGTTATGGTAAAAGGTTTACAACACAATTACAAACACAAATACAAAACAACAAGGGGAGAAGGGGAAAGGAGTGGGTGTTCACGTTCCACTGTCCCTCATTGCTGAGTAGAGCCATTCTGACTCTTTATAGTGAGTAAGGTATTTTCTCACTTATATTTTGTTCTGTTGTTACTGGGACTATTGGATGAGTGAAGTCATTCTGTCCATCCAATATGTTGATATTGTCTCTCTCATTACTTGAAGAGAATAGCCTATACAGAATCTCTGTGGTTTCTAATGCCGCGTCTTCCTTTCGGCACTATAATCATCATTAGGTCAAGACTACTCAACATTGGCTTCTTAAGTACTGACATACACATGAATTCTTACATCAACATCCTCTAATCCCAAGGTGCAACATTAAAATGTATATTCCCACAGGAAAAAGTAACAATCAGAACAGAGAAAATTCTCATACCAGAAAAAAAAAATCAAACATGTACATTTCTCTGATATTAAGTACATGATAATCATACATAATAATTTAATCATAAAATGTAATGCCGGAGCCAATGGTTTTAAATCTTCTTCAGGGGTTAATCCATAACTAAAACATATATTGTTTTTCCCCACTGCGTACCGCAGATGAGGATAGTAGCCGCTGTGATATATTTTGTCAATGACTGCTATTATTCGGAGGGTATTTATTAGAATAATGTATGCCGCATGGTCCAGTATTCTGAATATTGCAAGCAATTTATTCACATCAATCTTCGCTTCTGTTTCTACTACGGTGAGGCGATGGGGATTGAATCCTATCCGAACATGCATTTACATCACGCGTTTACTTTAATTGTTCATGAATTTATATTCTCAAACATGGCATTTTCCTAACACTATTTTATAAAATGATTATATGTTCTTCACTACTATGGAGTGGTTATTAATCTGTTAGCAAAAGGATGGTACTAAAATTTAGCACTATATTTCCAAGTTACAGATTATGATGTGGCAAGCATTTTATCCCCTGACTAAGAGCCAGGAATAGGCGTAATCATTTGTATGTCTCCGCATGGATAAAACTTCCTTTCTATAGTACATAGATTATTTGCAGATTTCTAAGCATAAATAGTGAGATATTGTTCACAGTGCCTAGAAGTTTTAACACAGGAATATGAAATTGACAGACACAAGTTCTCTACTGAAGTATGTAAACAAGAGTCTGTTCCCACCTTGAGAAAATGCCTAGAATGTGGTTTTTACCTGAGTTTGATACTCTACGGTACACATAATATTTCTAGGTTATAAGCACTACTAGTGAGATATAAGTTCATAATGCCTATACAAGATTTTAACATATGGATTTGAAATTGTAAAACAGGAAAAATTACAGCGTGGTGCCCACATGTGTTTCCTTGGTAAACATCTTCCCCTGGTTTAAGAGAATTGACTTATTATTCTAACTAACTCTTAATTAAACATACTGGTCTATGTAATACCTAAATACATTTTAATAATGTAGATATAACATACCAATAGTTGAAGAGAATCATGTTTTTAAAGGCAACAATACCTTTTCCCCACACGGGGAAAGAAATTCCACAAGGGAACGCACGTCTGATTACTTTCTTAGCTTGAACTAAAAATGGCTACACTGGGCCTTTGTCTTACAATCAGTCGACGACTGTTGGCCAGGTACGTAGGCCAAAATAAGGCCAAATTAATTTAGCTACCCTACGGGTTAGTTTTTATCCTATATTCAGTAAGATACTTAAACCATAGTTGTAAGGGATTGTTTATTTTTAAGGGAGTCAATAAATAGGAAAGGGTAAGGACGTTTTATTATACCACAGTTCTTTTGTTGTCAAAGAATTGCTTCATAAGAGATGTTGAATGAAAGAATCTATGAGAGGAAATAGAGAAGAAGGGCAGAATGTAGGACGGGCCTGCGAAAGATTTTCGTTCGTTAAAAAAAAAAAAGTAATATTTTTTGAGAGAAAGTTAGTTACATATCGTTTGCAGTACTCTGCAGTCTACCCACCATTTATTGGCTGTTCGTGATATCTTGGTAAGTTTACTTTAGATAGATCTCTTCCAATCATATTTTCTACTATCAATCTATCTATTCTTCTATTCTATCAATATTTTTAACTGGAACTGGCCGAACATTGATAGACAGACAGACAGACAGACACACAGACAGACAGACAGACAGACAGACAGACAGACAGACAGACAGACAGACAGGACAGGACAGGACAGGACAGGACAGACCAGACCAGACCAGACCAGGCCAGACCAGACCAGACCAGACAGTCAGTCGGGAACGGGAGCTTATATGACTACTTATATGAATTAAATGAGATGCTCCCCACCAGGGACTGGGTGAAGCCGTGCCGGGTCAGACAGACAGATAGACAGACAGACAGACAGACAGTCGGGAACGGGAGCTTATATGACTAGTTATATGAATTAAATGAGATGCTCCCCACCAGGAGCTGGGCGAAGCCGGGCCGGGTCAGACAGACAGACAAGCAGACAGACTGACAGACAGATAGATAGATAGATAGATAGATAGATATATAGATAGATAGATCCCCGCCAGGGCCTGGGCGAAGCCAGGCCGGGTCAACTAGTGTGTATATATATATATATATATATATGAAGCTGGATATAATATGTTGGTAGCTATAATCGAGTAGCTAGATATACTATGTAGGTAGCTATACTATGTAGCTAGATATACTATGTAGCAAAATATACTATGTAGCTAGATATACTATGTAGCTAGATATACTATTTAGGCAGCTATAATCAAGTAGCTAGATATACTATGTAGGTAGATATACTATGTAGGTAGCGATACTTTGTAGCTAGATATACAATGTAGGTAGCTATACTATGTAGGTAGATATACTATATAGGTAGCTATACTATGCAGCTAGATATACTATATAGGCAGCTATACTATGCAGCTAGATATACTATATAGGTAGCTATACTATGTAGCTAGATATACTATATAGAAAGCTATACTATGTAGCTAGATATACTATATAGGTAGCTATACTATGTAGCTAGATATACTATATAGGTAGCTATACTATATAGGTAGCTATACTATGTAGCTAGATATACTATGTAGTTAGATATACTATATAGGTAGCTATACTATGTAGCTAGATATACTATACAGGTAGCTATACTATATAGGTAGCTATACTATGTAGCTAGATATACTATGTAGCTAGATATACTATATAGGTAGCTATACTATGTAGCTAGATATACTGTATAGCTAGATATACTATATAGGTAGCTATACTATGTAGCTAGATATACTATATAAGTGGCTATACTATGTAGCTAGATATACTATATAAGTAGCTATATAGTGTAGCTAGATATGCTATGTAGATAGGTTTGCTATATATCTAGATAAACTATGTATGTTGCTATACAATGTAGCTAGATATTCTATGTAGCTTGTTGTACTATGTAGCTAGATATACTATATAGGTAGCTATACTGTGTAGCTAGATATACTATATAGGTAGCTATACTATGTAGCTAGATATACTATATAGGTAGCTATACTATGTAGCTAGATATACTATATAGGTAGCTATACTATGTGCTAGATATGCTATGTAGGTAGATTTGCTATGTTGCTAGATAAACTATGTATGTTGCTATACTATGTTGCTAGATATTCTATGTAGCTAGATATATTATATAGGCAGCTATACTTTGTAGCTAGATATACTATATAGGTAGCTATACTTTGTAGCTAGATATACTATATAGGTAGCTATACTATGCAACTAGATATGCTATGTAGGTAGATTTGCTATGTAGCTAGATAAACTATGTATGTTGCTATACTATGTTGCTAGATATTCTATGTAGCTTGTTGTACTATGTAGCTAGATATATTATATAGGTAGCTATACTCTGTAGCTAGATATACTATATAGGTAGCTATACTTTGTAGCTAGATATACTATATAGTTAGCTATACTATGCAGCTAGATATACTACATAGGTAGCTATACTATTTAGCTAGATATACTATATAGGTAACCATACTATGTAGCTAGATATGCTATGTAGGTAGTTATACTATGTAGCTAGCTATCTATATCTATAAAACAGAGTGTATGTGGCTGTGTTTGTGGGTAGCTATGTATTGGATGCGTTCGATAACGGTACATCCGATTGAGATGAAATTTTCTACACGTCTTCCTTTCATTCCTGTGCAACCGACTATAATAGTTTCTTAGTGTAAAATCTTCTACTTATTTAATAACATTTACTTTTTCATTTTCATTATATAATGTCTATATAGCAGGGGGACTTCACTCTAGAAAAGTTATTTCAAGGGGCATAACTTTTAATAACATTTCTATATACTTTATAGTCATATTGTTGGACTTACTTGCACTATTGTTAAACTCTTTGTCTATAGTTATTTTCAGGCATATGAGTTATAATAAATAATGATATAATCTTTAAGGCATTTTCAAAGTTTGCATAAAAATAATGCATAATGCATAACATTGTAACCCATCTTTTTCTGCTTACAGAACTTATCAACTGTCATGTCGGTGATTAAAAACAGTTTTCATTAAAAATAATGAATGGTGTGTGGAAGGACATTCTTTTAAGTTACTGTTTACCGGCGAAACCACGCCGGGTCAGATAGATAGACAGATAGTCGGGAACGGAAGCTTATTTGACTACTTATATGAATGAATTAAATGACATGCTCCCCACCAGGGACTGGGTGAAGCCGGGCCGGGTCAGACAGACAGACAGATAAACAGACAGTCGGGAACGGGAGAGCTTATATGACTACGTATATGAATTAAATGAGATGCTCCCCACCAAGGACTGGGTGAAGCCGGGCCGGGACAGACAGACAGACAGATAGACAGACAAACAGATAGTCGGGAACGGGAGAGGTTATATGACTACGTATATGAATTAAATGAGATGCTCCCCACCAGGGACTGGGTGAAGCCGGGTCAGACAGACAGACAGACAGATAGACAGACAGACAGATAGTCGGGAACGGGAGAGCTTATATGACTACTTATATGAATTAAATGAGATGCTCCCCACCAGGGACTGGGTGAAGCCGGGCCGGGTCAGCCAGACAGACAGACAGACAGTCAAACAAGCAGACAGACAGACTGATAGATAGATAGATCCCCTCCAGGGCCTGGGCGAAGCCGGGCCGGGTCAGCTAGTAATATATAAGTATCTATACTATATGGCTAGATACAATGGATAAATCAACAAAACATAAAACAGAATTGGTCAACTTTACAAATATTCAATCAAAAGTGACACAAAAGAGATTGCCGCTAGAACTCCTTTTCAGCATTCGAATGAAAACATAAACTAGTCCAACGATATTTTAAAAACAATACAAAATAAGATCACCAACTGCATCAAAGCGTCATAGGATTCACAGGGCTCACTACTAAAAGATATCAAAACCTAAATTAACTGAATTTTTAATATGTCAAAATGCCCGTGTGTCAGTGTCGTTTTTAATATGCTGTCGAAAGCTTTCAACCCACACAGTCCATTCTGTCACTCGCGATTGTGTTCTTATAAAACTGACAAATTCCACTTTCCGTGTTTGCTGATTTGCTTATTGTGTTTACCACAGCTTTATAATAACATTTCAACGCAATCCATCTCCACGTAAGTTAGTACTGATTGATAAACGGTCTATTAGAAGCGGACCATTTCCAGATAAGACAAAATAACGGCTGCACCAGGATATAACAATATGAGATAAAAACTATCTCTCTCTCTCTCTTTCTCTCTCTGTCTCTCTCTCTCTCTCTCTCTCTCTGTGGGTGGGTGGATGGGTGGGTGTATGTGTACGTGTGTGTGTGCGTGCGTGCGTGTGTGTGTGTATGTGTCTGTGTGTCTGTGTGTGTATGTCTGTGTGTCTGTGTCTGTGTCTGTGTCTGTCTGTGTCTGTGTGTGTGTGTCTGTGTGTGTGTGTCTGTGTGTGTGTCTGTGTCTGTGTCTGTCTGTGTCTGTGTGTGTGTGTGTGTCTGTGTGTGTGTCTGTGTGTCTGTGTGTGTATGTACCTCTCCTGGGAAAAAGAGATCACAGGCACAGAGTACAGACCTTACAAACGAACTCAACCCCTATGAACAGAAACCACAATGGGGAAAATAACCATACTATTAATACTAAATAAACGTAAAGTAATAACATGTAAAAATAAGTTACACCACAACACAATTAATCCGACATTTCGATATTAGTGAACTTCTTCAGAAACAGTACAAACAGATCTTAACGACATAAAATTATATGATACAAATACAACTTAAAATGTAAAAAAAAAAAAATAATAAAAATAATAAATTTGCGGGTATCGAATGTTAATAGACAAATGGGCATCCTCCATGCACGGGAAGGCTAGGGGGATTTCATGTGTTAAGGTGCTAAATAAAAATATGTGAACCCAAACAAAAGACAATATGTTGCATATAGATATACAGAGAGAAGTCAGCAAAGTTAAACGCTGGCGTTTATAACCGTATTAACTTCCGCTGAATGGATGCGTCCCATAAAGTTGATTAAGAGGATTTCGATTTTGAGTCTAATTAAGCTGTTACAGTATCATGATCTTAATGATGTGATATATACACGGTCGACTCCAATGTGATCAGGTGAACTGAAATGGTTAGAGGTAGGATTGTCGGAATGTTGTATAATGTCCATATGGTGTTCCATAAGGTTTTCCAGGCGTCTACAGGTCTATCCAGTGTATTTCATTTTACATCTTTTGTAAATAATAAAATATATTAGATTGCGTGATGTGCATGTAAAAGAATCTTTCAAAGAAAAGGTGCCTAAGAGAAATGTGAAAATCTGAATAACGTGTCGGCATGTGAAGTATACCTCCCGGTGGCATTTAAATGTACCCAGGTGACGTAATTGTAGGGTGACGACTGAACAAGTTGGTCTCTTATATTATTGTTGCGGCGAAAGATTACCAGAGGGCCGCTAGGAAACGCCTCACGGGTGGACAGGTCTGATTCAACGGAAGGACATATTTTCTTCCATCACTGGTCGATTCTAAAATCATAATACCGCAGCATGACGACGATATAATTCCTGGAGCCATGAGCAGGTGGCTCCTCACTGCACATTACCCCTCTAATAGAAGAGAAATGAATCCTCGTGTATGGCAGTGATAACATGGTGTGTTGTGCTGTACTATATCCAGAGACGTAACTACAAAGTGGACATTTCTAAGCGTGCTCAATGCTCCAATGCTACAGCCATTCCAATGTGACTCTCCACTGTTCCCATGATTATTTCTTTATGATATCTGCTCTCTTAACCTTAAAGACTGCATTGATATGCTTGACCAGGTTTTATTCCCAATTAAGGTAGTCGGGATAGCATCATAATCTCGTCCGTACCTACAAGAACACTCTCTTACATGATGCCTTGTCGGTGGGCTGGATTACAGTGATAAAAAGGTGGACAATAAGGAAGGATGTCAAAGTATGATGTGACAGTAGTTTGTGGCGGTAGCAGTTTGTGACACAGGCCAGCTAATATTAGGCACTGTAGCAACTACAGTTTTGGTTCACGCAATGAACCTATTCTTTCCAGTGTTTTTCTTACCGCAGCGGGAACTCGCCTTAAATGGAAGGTTATATTACACATTAGTTTCGGTGAATTACAGATGTGTAAGAGATATCGGGGTCGGCCTCTACAACGATGCGTGTAAGCGGGACATGACTGATACAGGCATTATTATTACACATTGGGAGCAAGTCGCCGCTGAACGTGCTGCATGGAGGGCAAAGATCAGAAATTGAATAGAGACATCGGGAGAAAATGATTTCAGATAGGTCACACATTAAGCGTGTGAGTCGTAAGATGGTTCATGATGGTGGAAATGACCATGTGTTCACATGCATCCATTGCGGACGAACATTTACATCGCGAATTGGTCTGATCAGTCACATTTGCTACCGCCATGGGTTGTAGTTATGCATTTTTGAAGCACAATGTGATATTGGAGGAACATCCAAGCTGCTTGGTTATGCAGATGATATAGATATAGGGGAAAATGAACAAGACACTGGAAATATTGACTCACTTAAAGGAAAAAGCCCAACAGATGGGGCTGGTTATCAACCAAGATAAGACAGAATATATGGTAATTTCAAGAGAAGGAATGGCTAAAAACTTTGGCCACATACAAATAGATAATATGACCATTAAAATAACGGAAACATACAAATACCTGTGTACAATCTTCAACTGCTCCAACATCATAAGGGAAGAAATACAAACTAGAATCAATTCTGGAAATAAGATATACTATGCACTACAACATCTACTAAAATCAAAGGCGCTATCTCGTAACACCAAAATCACAATACACAAAACACTGATCAGACCAGTTGTGCTGTATGGCTCTGAAACCTGGAGTACAACGAAAGGAGACGAAGCCTTCCTACAAACCTTTGAGAACAAAGTTTTAAGACGCATTTTTGGACCCATTAGGGATACACAGAGTGGAGAGTGGAAAAGAAGAAGTAACAAAGACATTTATGATCTGTTTAAGTCCCTGCTAATCACTGGTATCATGAAGGCTAATAGACTACAATGGCAGGGGAATATAGAAAGAATGGAAGATAATAGGGAAACAAAACTCGCTTACACTCAGGAAATAAATTACCGTAGACCCCGAGGTGACCAAGACTACGGTGGAGAGATAATATATATACAGACCTACAAGCACTTGGAATCAACGACTGGCAAGAGAGGGTCAACCAGAGAGACGAATGGAGACGGATTGTATCTGCAGCAAAGAACCTCAATGGCTCGGAACGCTGAAGAAGAAGAAGAATGTGACAAACTATCGTCTTTCATGACGGCAAGGTGCCAATGAATCATCCTGAAGGTTTGGGTTCTCTTGCTGTTTTAAGACTTACAAAATGTTTTAATACATATTTCGAAAACCCTAGGGCTATTCAATATAGAGCCATACTGATGTTTTCACCTAGCAAAATGGACGATGTTGACACTTTAATACCTTAATTCCTCACAATTTTATTCATCGTCAAGTGCCTTGCCAGCTTGTCCTTTCATGTCTCTCCACAGATGACGGTCTTTGGTGTTATGGGTACAAATCTGCTGATGTTATCCCTCCGTGCCACCGTCTTAGTCTTTCCAGCATCATTTCTCTTGGTCTGTCCCTGCCTCTCTTCCCCTTGATCTTTCCAGTCGTCACCATGTTCTCCAATGTCTTTCTTCTCATCACATGACCAAAGGTAGCTGTTTGTTTAATTTTTATTGTTGAATATAATTGTCTAGTTTCATTAGCCTCTTTTAGGCAGTCGTTGTTAGTTACACTATCAGCCCAACTAATTTGAAACATTCGTCTCTCAGGAACCACATATATTTTGCTTCCAAATTCATTCTAATTTGTTCATTTACATTCCAAGATTCAGTGTCATACAGTAAAACATGATTCTATATAGCATATCAGAACTCTCTTTCTTGCATTCAAAAATAGTGACTTATTGCATAATATACCTCTCATTTTCTGAAATGCAGCGTTTACTAGCCCTATTCTGATCTTAATCTCTGACTTTGTGGCTTTTAAATGACACTCTCTGGGAATTGGCTTTGAGAGTTTCAAACATAGTGCACAATTATTTTGTACGTCATAGTGTAGAATGTGTCGTTGACGAATTCCAGGGGGTCACAGTGGCCAAGTGGTTAAACCAATTGGCTTGTACTCAGAAAGTCATGGGTTCTTTTTCTGACTCGGTCATTCGGTTCCTGAGTGTAATTTTCTCTGAGAATGCTGGTAGTCGGCGCTGGAGTTATGGAGTTCCTTGCCAACGCTTTCGGTTGTTCGCTCTGTGGAAAGAAACTAAGCTATGGTGGATGTTTAAAAATGTTAATTGCCTGTTTTTTACAAGACATCGAAGTCAACCCCAGTACTTTTTGGGCGTTTGTGATTTCTTTGCAAGTTTATGGTCAGTAGTTTGTCATTGCTTTCTGAACGACGGATACCCATGCCATTTCATTCAACAACAAAAAACCAACGTAAGGCGGCCTCTTGTCAAATCACCCTCATCTGTGTTTTGAATGCAGGTATGCGGAACTTCGAACTGCATCCGTAGCCCCTTAACGACAGAGACGGATAGAAATCAGGCGTAATAAAGTCGATACTCTTGCTTTTTTTTGCGCTCGCACGCTTTGAAATCAAGCGGGGTCCAGACACTACTTCCAGTAGTGCTGTATTGAATTGCGAGTGTGGATTTGCTTTCCCTATTAAAAGTTTCCCTCGTCACTAGGAGAACCCACTCCAACTTCAGAGGTAATTCTTGCTTTTAAATTGTTTTGTTTTGTTATAGCCGCTCCTAATCTACAATTGATTCATTATGATCAGAATGTGTACAAACAAATCTGCCGTGTGTAAAGTGGACAAGATGCCCTACATCGGTGCCTTGGTCAGCGGGCCTGACTCCGATGATGAGTACTATGACAATCAGGACAGAATTTCCACAGATGATGTTGCTATTGATTTTAATGCCGGATTTCAGTCTACTCTTGCTGGTAAGTATATTGCACTAGTGTTTTGTGGTTTAAACAATTCCATCACCATCTTCATCATCATCACTATCATCATGTGTCATGCCGGGCCATGGAGGCGATCATTTCCCCGCATGACCATCTGTAATATGTGTGTTTTTGATGAGATATACCAGTGCTTGTCTTCCGTGTTACTTTACCAACTTAACAAGTAGGCCTCCGTCCGCCATTGTCCCTCTTTAATACCGTCAAATCTGTCCTGATGTCTCACATTTCTCGACAGATTATTTTCTAAATGAGTTACGCAAAACTAATCTTGTCCAGATATTGCTAACCATATGCGCTAGTGAATTTGCCCTCTGCAATGCTTGGTGGAATTCTTCGTCGTCTAGGAAGTTCTTATCATGGTGACCAGAAAACAAATGATCATGGACTTCTTACCATGGTGCTCATAAACCAAATATCTATGGAGTTCTTACCATGATGCCCAGAAACCAAATTTATATTGAGTTTTTACGATGGTGTCCAGAAACCAAACGTCTATGCAGTTCTTATCATGGTGTTCTGATACCAAACGTTTATGGATTTCTTACCATGGTGCCCAGAAACCAAACGTCTATGGAGTTATTACCATAATGCCCAGAAACCAAATGTCTATGGAGTTATTACCATGGTGCCCATAAATCAAATGTCTATGCAGTTCTTACCATGTTGTCCAGAAACCAAACGTCTATGCAGTTCTTACCATGTTGTCCAGAAACCAAATGTCTATGGAGTTCTTACTATGTTGCCCAGAAACCAAATGTCTATGGAGTTCTCACTATGTTGCCCAGAAACCAAATGTCTATGGGGTTCTTATCATGCTGCCCTTAAAATAAATGTCTATGGGGTTCTTACCATGGTGTCCAGAAACCAAATGTCTATGGGGTTCTTACCATGGTGCCCAGAAACCAAATGTCTATGGAATTCTTACTATGGTGCCCAGAAACCAAATGTTTATGACGTTCTTTCCATGGTGCCCAGAAACCAAATGTCTATGGAGTTCTTACCATGGTGCCCTTAAAACAAATGTCTATGGAGTTCTTACCATGGTGTCCAGAAACCAAATGTCTATGGAATTCTTACCATGGTGTCCAGAAACCAAATGTCTATGGAGTTCTCACTATTTTGCCCAGAAACCAAATGTCTATGGAGTTCTTACCATGGTGCCCTTAAAACAAATGTCTATGGAGTTCTTACCATATTTCCCAGAAACCAAACGTCAATGGGGTTCTGACTATGGTGCCCAGAAACCAAATGTCTATGGAGTTTTAACCATGTTGCCCAGAAACTAAATGTCTATGGAGGTCTAACCATGTTGCCCAGAAACCAAATGTCTATGGATTTCTTACCATGATGCCCAGAAACCAAATGTCTATGGAGTTCTTATGATGGTGCCCAGAAACCAAATTTCTATGGAGTTTTCACCATGGTGCCAAGAAATCAAACGTCTATAAAGTTCTTTTAATGGTGTCCTGAAACCAAACGTTTATGGGGTTCTAACCATGTTGCCCAGAAACCAATGTCTATGGTATTCTTACTATGGTGCCCAGGAACCAAACGCATATGTGTTTTTTACCATAATTCTCAGAAACCAAGCATCTATGGGGTTCTTACTATAATGCCCAGAAACCAAATGTCTATACAGTTCTTATAATGGTGTCCTGATACCAAACGTTTATGGAGTTCTTACCATAATGCCCAGAAACCAAATGTCTATGGAGTTCTTACTATGGTGCCCAGAAACCAAACGTATATGGGTTTTTTACCATAATTCTCAGAAACCAAGCGTCTATGGGGTTCTTACTATAATGCCCAGAAACCAAACGTCTATGGGGTTCTTACCCTAATGCCCAGAAACCAAATGTCTCTGGAGTTCTAACCATGTTGCCCAGAAACCAAGTGTCTCTGGAGTTCTAACCATGTTGCCCAGAAACCAAACACGTCTATGAGGTTCTTACCCTAATGCCCAGAAACCAAATGTCTCTGGAGTGCTAACCATGTTGCCCAGAAACCAAATGTCTATAGTGTTCTCACTATGGTGCCCAGAAACCAAATGTCTCTTAAGTTCTAACCATGTTGCCCAGAAACCAAATGTCTATGGAGTTCTAACCATGTTGCCCAGAAACCAAGTGTCTCTGGAGTTCTAACCATGTTGCCCAGAAACCAAACGTCTATGAGGTTCTTACCCTAATGCCCAGAAACCAAATGTCTATAGTGTTCTCACTATGGTGCCCAGAAACCAAATGTCTCTTAAGTTCTAACCATGTTGCCCAGAAACCAAGTGTCTCTGGAGTTCTAACCATGTTGCCCAGAAACTCAAACGTCTATGAGGTTCTTACCCTAATGCCCAGAAACCAAATGTCTATGAAGTTCTTACCATGTTGTCCAGAAACCAAATGTCTATGGAGTTCGTACCATGTTTCACAGAAACCAAATATCTATGGAGTTCTTACCATGTTTCACATAAACCAAATGTTTATGGGCTCTCTTTAACATCACGTTTTCGTTTACTGCAGGGAGGTCAGCATGTCCGAATGGATAAGAACGCGCATTCTTAACCATCCGGTATGCCGATGCTGAGGTAAAGGGTTTAACCCTTAAACCGGACAGTTGGACTAAAACGTTAATTTCTCTTCCTTGATTTGGGCATGCAAATTACAAGTACTCTAAAGTCGAACGTAGGTTCGCCTTGTGGCGAGGGACACCGATAATTAATCAATCAATCAATCAGGTGCCATGCCGGAAAGCGCGGGCGGTCATGACTCGCCATTTCACTTTATCACCAGAGTCGTGGATCAGCTCAGTGTTCCTGTCTCGTCCATGCCATGTGACCAAGCCATCCAGGTATTTTCCTCTCGATCTTCCTCTTGGTCTATTCCCTTCGATCTTGCCACCGATAATAGGGACAACTAATTCACACGCTAAATTCAGTCCAGTGACACTAGAGGTAGTGTGCATTGACTATGCTGGAGTCCAAAGAGAGCAAGCGCAAAACAATAACAAACTATTATGTCAGTTAATATTACCAAAGTACCTTTTCTTTCTCACTTGTTTCCTTATCAAGCGCTCTTCTATTTAGTTCGTGTAGAACTTCCTCGTTCGTCTCTCTGTGTTTTATTTTTAATCAAAAATTAAATCACCACAGTCTTGAGAAGACCCCCACATTTTACTGTTATTTATTTTGCGTTTATTTTTATCTGTTTTCACATCACAGGCTTGATTCATCTTCAGCTGATTAACAAACTACCTAACGCAACACCAAAGTGTTCCGAGACTGATTAAAAGCGAAAACAGGCCGGGGGCAGCAGGTTACCAGTGTCTGAGCAGCCACTCTGACATGACTGTTACAGTACTGTCTGGAAGGCGATGATTGCATGACTGCACAATGGGCAGTGGGCGACAGCTGTAGAGACCTTTGGTTGGATCTATTTTCTCCATGAAATGTTCTGTAACTGTGCTTTGTTTTCTTTAGATTTCTTTCTTTCTTTCTTTCTTTCTTTCTTTTTTTCTTTCTTTCTTTCTTTCTTTCTTTCTTTCTTTCTTTCTTTCTTTCTTTCTTTCTTTCTTTCTTTCTTTCTTTCTTTCTTTCTTTCTTCCTTTCTTTCTTTGTTTCTTTTCTTTCTTCCTTTCTTTCTCTCTTTTCTGCTACAACAACAACACCACCAACAACAACAACAACTACTACTACTACTACTACTACTACTACTACTACTACTACTACTACTACTACTACTACTACTACTACTACTACTACTACTACTACTAGTACTTTTACTACCGCAATAACAACAACAACAACAACACCTACTACTACTACTACTACTACTACTACTACTACTACTACTACTACTACTGCAACTGCTACCACTAGGGGAAGTCAATAAGTAAGTCACAAATGGATGTAGAACAATAACTAAATATTTTAACAACTTGAAACCAGTTTATTTATATACATACATTGTCCCTTTATTTCTCAACATGATTTCCACCAATATTGATGCACTTATCCCATCGTTTTAGCAGTCCTCCCAAACCGGCTTCATAGAACGGCGTGCTCTGTTTTCTAACCCACGTTTTCACATCACATTCAACTTTGTCGTCATTCGCGGAATGTCTCTCGCCCAGGTGGGTTGTCAGGGGACCCAAAATGTGGAAATCGCTAGGGGCTAAGTCGGGGCTGTAAGGTGGATGTTCCAGAACTTCCCACAGTAGTTGGTTAATTTTCTTCCGAGTTAATATAGCCGTATCTTATCTGGCATTGTCATGAAGAAGCAACAATCCTCTTGTCAGCAGTCCTATAAATTTCAATCGATCATGCATTATGCTGTATGCTGAACAATATGAGCATCCAATTGCAGATGCTACAGAGTCTATCGTTACTCGCCTGTC
The DNA here is from genome assembly GCA_014155875.1 of Cepaea nemoralis. Taxonomy (NCBI): domain Eukaryota; kingdom Metazoa; phylum Mollusca; class Gastropoda; order Stylommatophora; family Helicidae; genus Cepaea; species Cepaea nemoralis. Next base: position 241,348 of record JACEFZ010018117.1, on the reverse strand, counting down.
ACCTCTAATCATCTCCTCCACCCGCTGCACGGATGCTTCTGTTGCAATCTCAACAGGACGACCAGATCGGATTTCATCAACAATTTTAGAGTCATTGAGAAAATGTTTCTACCCAGTTATGCACCGTTTTCGGGACAAACATTTGTCAGCATAAACAGGAAGCATTTCCTTATGAATGTCCTTTGCAGGCAGTCCTTTTGCCCACGCAAAAAAAAAAAAAAAAATAAATCAAACAACAAACAAACCGCACAATAGCACGTTACTCTTTGGTTGTACACTATGTAAGTACAGTCACTATTTTGTTCATGCGCTGCGCATGCAGCATGAGACACCTATTATCACCTGACGAACGGGAATATAAAGTTCTATGTTGCTGTCACCTAATGACACCTGTAGAAAAAAACCAACTGCATTTACCTGCCATCCCACAGTACTGTGGGACTTACTTATTAACTCATCCCTCGTACTAGTACCAGTCTTAGGGCTATTACTAATACTAATATTAAACGTACACATTTTCCAAGACATCAACAACAGCGAACAATTCTAGTGTTGACTGCAAACGTCCTGTAAAGGATATGCAACTATATTAACTACTACTAAGACTACTACTTCTTCTACTATTACTACTACTACTACTACTACTACTACTATTACTACCAGTACTACTGCTGCTACTACTAGTACTATTACTACCAGTACTACTACTGCTGCTACTACTAGTACTATTATTATTACTACTACTACTACTACTACTACTACTACTACTACTACTATTACTACTACTACGATTACTACTACTACTACTACTACTACTACTACTACTACTACTACTACTATACTACTATTACTACTACTACTACTACTACTACTACTACTACTACTACTATTACTACTATTACTACTACTATACTACTACTATTACTACTACTATTACTATTACTTCTATCACTACTACTACTTGCCTTCATTCTTTGCATGATCATTGTCATTATATATTTTGCTATCAAAAATTGCATTAAACATATTGCTATAGAAATCACATATTCCTGAATAAAAATACTAATGTACAATTTCCCGATTCGCTGGTATGGAGTGGCTTAAAGTGGCTATTAGTTAGCATAGGTTAAAGTGGCTAGACTTATGGCGTGTCTTAATGTGGCTAGAGGAGTGATGTGTCTTAATGTGGCTAGAGGTATGGAATGGCTTAAAGTGGCTTCAGGTGTGGCATAGATTAAAGTGGCTAGAGGTATGGTGTGCCTTGAAAGTGGCTAGAGGTTTGGAGTGGCGTAAAGTGGCTAGAGGTATTGTATTGATTATAGTGGCCAGATGTATGGTGTGTATTAAAGTGTCTAGAGGTATGGCGTAGCTTAAAGTAGAGTAGACATTTGACGTGGCTTAAGGTGGAGTAGAGCTGTGGTCTGGCTGAAGTTGAGTAGAGTTCTAGCGTGATTTAAAGCGTGTAGACTTATGGTGTGGCTTTAAGTGCTATAGATATAAAGTAGCTTAAAGTGACGAGACGCATGGTGATGCTTAAACTGGAGTAGCGTTTTGGTGCGGCTTTAAAAGGGCGATATTGCGTGACTAGAATGTCTAGTCATGTTCGTGGTGTATAATGGTTGGAAGCATGGCGTGGTTTAAAGTGGAGTAGAGTTGTGACGTGATTTAAGTGGTGTCGAATTTTGGCGTGGCTCAAAGTGGTCAGAGTTATGGCGTTGCTTAAAGTGGCGTTGCTTAGATGTCAACAAGCTCAAGTTGACTGCTACTTTCTTTAGATTTATTTAAACTGTCGTCTGTAGGTGTATGAAGAAGCAGAAAAGGAAGAAGAAGAAGAAGAAGAAGAAGAAGAAGAAGAAGAAGAAGAAGAAGAAGAAGAAGAAGAAGAAGAAGAAGAAGAAGAAGAAGAAGAAGAAGAAGGAGGAGGAGGAGGATAATACGAAGACGAAGAAGAAGAAGAAGAAGAAGAAGAAGAAGAAGAAGAAGAAGAAGAAGAAGAAGAAGAAGAAGAAGAAGAAGAAGAAGAAGAAGAAGAAGAAGAAGAAGAAGAAGAAGAAGCGGCCGCGGCGGAGGAGGAGGATTAGGGAGAGGCAGCGGCAGCAGCATCAGAAGGAGGAGGAGGGAGAGGGGGGAATTATGAGGAGGAGGAGGAGGTGTAGGAGGAGGTAGAGGAGAAGGAAAGGAAGAAGAAAGAAGAGGAAGCAGAAGAAGAACCGCCACCATTTAATATAACAAACATAATATTGCTTTCTGCATCTTAAATATAATTAATAATGTGTTGCGTCAGAGTATATGCATAACTGTTGACATAAATATATACATATATAAACAACTGTCCTGAATGTGTCGTATCTCTGTATGTGAGAATTGGTGCTCGTGCACGAATGAGTTTAAGTGCGTGTATGTGTAAATTAACATTTATTTTTCCTTTCGCTCTCTCTTTCTATGACTAAAGAATGCAGTTTATCTATTTCTTTTACTTGTGTGTTATGTTCTACTTTCATTAGCCTCTTCCAGGCAATGGGTGTTAGTTATTCTGGTAGTCCAAGGCCGTTTGCAACATTCGTCTCAGGAAACTCATTTCCGTTGCATCAAAGATCTTCATAATTCGTTCATTTCTCGTTCCATTCTCGTTCTGCAACAGGTTACAACGACAATGCCAGTGTTTATTGTAATTTATATCACACTTTCAAGGTTTCTAGCCCCCTCGTAGATAGGTTTTTAACATTAACCAAGGTTCCCTTGTCGACCCAGCTTAAAATGGGTACCAAGACATGTGTTCGGAAGTAAAGGCAGACAATGTGATATTGACGACAACAACTACTTAGTACCGACTGGTATGTGAATATATGCGTTTAGTGAGTGCCAAATGTCCATGGATCTTTAGGGTGTGTAAATGAAGCCGTCCTTTGCTTTCCCTTTTAACAGATTCAGTGTCAAACAAAAAATTAGGTTTGGCCCAAACAAAAATGGATAGCGGAAAATGAGAAGTAGAGGTGCGTCACATTTATGATTTAAAGGTTATTTATATTGTAGCCGACATGTTGTATTATTAGGCCATGACAACATTTCGGCGATACATGAGCCCATGGCGAATACGGGTAATCATTTAAGCCGATTAATCATCCAATGGAACTGAATCAATTAAAGAAGAAAATCTGGCTTTTTGGAACTTAATTTATTACAAAAATAAAAGTAATGGACTCGGTTTACACCCCTAGACGCATATGATATGTGGTGCTAACTCCATAATTATATCGATCAATCAACATTCAACAATAGATATGCAATCAAATAGATAAAATCAAAAGATAAAAAATCAACATAGAGCGGCTGTAGGCCGAAATAATGTTCTCTGTTCTGCATTTGTTGGACACTCCAGTAACAAAAGGTTAACTGACATGTTACCATTTCCACATTTACATTCATCAGTATCTTCTATCTTTAGTTTCAAAACAATGTTTTCCCGTGATGAATTGGAGTAACGAAGACACAAACAATAGATTGCACGATTTATTGCCTGGCATATTTCGCTGCATCTCGTCAGGTACATACTGCAGAAATCACACAACGTAAAGTGAATTAATTAGATAAATCCTTCGAACTGAAATATACACATGTTCGCACATTAATGTCGATTGTCTACCACGGTAATTTTAAACTGACTAACATGTCTTTCTGCTTGCACAAAGACGGCTTACGAAGGTTGATCATTATAGCTTCAGCAAACTTTAGCAAACGACTACTTTGTGTTTTGAACAACACTGTTGTTGCTAGTTCTGTGTTTTTCTTAGGTCTGCTAGTTCCATGCTATTGTTAGCTCTGCTATAGTTCTGCATTATTTCTGCTCTTAAGTATTGAAATAGCTAACTTCTAAAACATATGAGACAGAATAAAAACCTGCCTTGAGATCTATTTTTGTTTGTTAATGTGTGTTATTATTGTAATCGCTAGACAGTTACCTGTATATGTAATCATACCTATTTAAACATGCTTGGGCAAATAAGCACCTGTGTCTTGTCCCACAGTGCATTGAACTTTATTATCTCAAACAGGCGTGCATGTATTACAATTGTCAGTTCCTTAATTGCTAGCGAATGTAGACTCCGTTAACATCCAGCTTCGATTCCCTCAGGCGACAAACGGCCATGTAAGTGTTTGTTTGTTGTTTTTGTTGCTTGAGTGTGTGTGTGTGTGTGTGTGTGTGTGTGTGTGTGTGCATGTGTGTGCGCGTGCGCATGCGCGTGTGTGTTTGTGGTCAACTGACTGCTACTGTCTTGTAGTGAAAGTGCATCATATCCGGGTTGTTTTACAGACATCATATACGGGTTGTTTTACCGACATCATATACTGGTTGTTTTACCAACATCATATACGGGTTGTTTTACCGACATCATATACTGGTTGTTTTACAGACATCATATACTGGTTGTTTTACTGACATCATATACGGGTTGTTTTACCAACATCATATACTGGTTGTTTTATCAGTTATCAGTTATCAGTTGGGGTATCTTCGTTGCACTCCGGACATGTCCATAGGTGCTCAGATCCTCCCCCCAGCATATGCATCAGCGTCCGGTGGCTAATAGTGCCAGTTCTGTGTTGGTTGACGAGGCGCTTTGTTTTCCCGATGTACCTCTCGCGTCTGGCTGTGCCGATTCTTACTCCCAGGTCTTTCATCCTGGAAAGCGATGTGGAATCACTGGCGTCAAAATCCTCTGTTTTCGCCATATCTTTAAGGGCGTTAATGACATCGGCACGATCCATGGGCTGGCCATCTACAGGGGGTGCAGAGCCAGCCAATTTATCAGCTCGTTCATTTCCCTCGACTCCCGCATGTCCCGGGACGAAGATGAAGGTGACTTTGCGGACAACAGACTTCCGCAGCGACTCAGTCCACTGTCTACGTACAGATCCAGCTTCGACCTTCTGAATCATGCTCATTGAATCACTTAGTACACACACGTTGGTATAATGCTGTGATTCCAGCCATATGAAAGCCTGTGTAACTGCCATCACCTCCATCGTCATGCTGCTCGTGGTCATAGAGTGGGCACCACTGGATTCTTGAACGGTTCGGCCCGCTGAACGGGCTGTAAATGCCCACGCACTTCTCTGCTGCTTTACAACAGATCCATCTGTATAGATGAGCACTTCGGGGCTATCTGAGTGATCATAGATGAGCGCGTTAACCTCTGCATTGACAGCGGCAGGGTTCTGCTCTCTGCACCGTCTGTCGAGTGTGATAATGCAGGAGAAGGTACACTTAAAAGCTGGAGGCACCGGCACCCATTCCTTGCCGGGGTTGATACTGGTAAGACTGCAGACCTGTCCGACGACATCTTCCGCCCGACCCATCCATGATTTGCCCCTCTTTAGCCTGTCACCCTTTTCTCTGAATACAGCGTCATGCAGAGGGTGCTGCTCATCTGCACTTATTTTTAAGTATGCACGAGCTCTCCAGATCTTGATCCTGTGTTCCATTGTCGGGAAGTCAAGGAGGTATCTCATTGCTACACAGCTGGTGTCTCTCGTGCAGCCCAAAATGATGCGCATGGCTTCGTTTTGTACCTTTTCAAGTCTTCCAATCTGTGTAGGGCTGACAGTGAGGATGGCCAGGGCATACTCGATGCGTGAAAGCACAAGTCCTTGGAACAGAAGTAATAGCAGTCTTTGCTCGATATTGGCAGTCGCCATGACTCTCATTGCTGCCAAACCTTTTCGAGCCTTCGTTATGACATAGTCGACATGATCTTTGAAGGTAAATACTGGTTGTTTTACCGACATCATATACTGGTTGTTTTACTGACATCATATACTGGTTGTTTTACTGACATCAAATACGGGTTGTTTTACTGACATCATATACTGGTTGTTTTACAGACATCATTTACGTGTTGTTTTACCGACATCATATACTGGTTGTTTTATCAACATCATGTAGGCTACGGGTTGTTTTACCGACATCATATACTGGTTGTTTTACAGACATCATATACTGGTTGTTTTACTGACATCATATACGTGTTGTTTTACCGACATCATATACTGGTTGTTTTACTGACATCATATACTGGTTGTTTTACTGACATTATATACGGGTTGTTTTACCGACATCATATACTGGTTGTTTTACAGACATCATATACTGGTTGTTTTACTGACATCATATACGGGTTGTTTTACAGACATCATATACTGGTTGTTTTACAGACATCATATACTGGTTGTTTTACTGACATCATATACGGGTTGTTTTACCGACATCATATACTGGTTGTTTTACCAACATCATGTACGGGTTGTTTTACTGACATCATATACGGGTTGTTTTACCGACATCATATACTGGTTGTTTTACAGACATCATATACTGGTTGTTTTACTGACATCATATACGGGTTGTTTTACCGACATCATATACTGGTTGTTTTACCAACATCATGTACGGGTTGTTTTACAGACATCATAAACTGGTTGTTTTACCAACATCATGTACGGGTTGTTTTACAGACATCATATACTGGTTGTTTTACTGACATCATATACGGGTTGTTTTACCAACATCATATACGGGTTGTTTTACCGACATCATATACTGGTTGTTTTACAGACATCATATACTCTTTGTTTTACTGACAACAAATACGGGTTGTTTTACTGGCATCATATACTGGTTGTTTTACCGACATCATATACTGGTTGTTTTACCAACATCATGTACGGGTTGTTTTACCGACATCATATACTGGTTGTTTTACCTTCATTGAAGTGTGTTGGATATATATTGCTAATCGTATATTTTAAATATTCTAATCCATCATCCATCATCCATCATGTGCCATGCCGATAAGCATGGGCGGTCATGTTTCGCCATCTCACTCGATCACCAGAGTCATGGATCAGCTCCGTGTTTCTGTTTTCGACGAAGCCACGTGGCCAAGCCATCCAGGTATTTACTTCTAGGTCTTCCCCTTGGTCTCTTCCCTTCGATCTTGCCAGTCATCACCAAGTTCTCAAGTTCATTTCTACTCATAACATGCCCAAAATATTTTGACGTATTTAACTCTGAGAAAAAAATTTTTATGCACTATATAAGCTGAGTACACCTGGGAGCTCAGGGCTATTAAAATAATCCAGCCTGGATGGGGATTCGAACACATGGTCACCTGGTCGGCAGGCAAGCGTGCTAGTCACTAAGTTACACTGTCTCTTTGGAAGCAGTTTCCAGCAATGGGTCTGACTACGTTGGCACACTTAATTCATATCATTCTATGTCCTCTTTATATCTGACTACGTTGGCACACTTAATTCATATCATTCTATGTCCTCTTTATATCTGACTACGTTGGCACACTTAATTCATATCATTCTATGTCCTCTTTATATCTGACTACGTTCTCACACTTAATTCATATCATTCTATGTCCTCTTTATATCTGACTACGCTCGCACACGTAATTTATATCATTCTGTGTCCTAAAATCTGACTACGTTCGCACACTTAATTTATATCATTCTATGTCCTCTTTATATCTGACTACGTTGGCACACTTAATTCATATCATTCTATGTCCTCTTTATATCTGACTACGTTCGCACACTTAATTCATATCATTCTATGTCCTCTTTATATCTGACTACGCTCGCACACGTAATTTATATCATTCTGTGTCCTAAAATCTGACTACGTTCGCACACTTAATTTATATCATTCTATGTCCTCTTTATATCTGACTGCGTTCGCACACTTAATTCATAACATTCTATGTCCTCTTTATACTTGACTACATCCACACATTTAACTGATTCAGTGCCAAACAAAAAGTAGGTTTGGACCAAACATGGTACACAATCAAATGAACAAGTGTTATAATGTAAATCTCCGCTTGCTGAGCATTGCAATTGCCAGATACCCCGAAACAAACTAAATAATGCGTGACCCTAGTATAGCGATATATCATCCTTCTGTCCTAATGAGAGGTCACATTTGATGATATACTATCCTTCGGCACTGAATCAGTTAATTCACATCATGCTACGTCTTCCGTATGCTTGCCTACGTTCACACACTTAATTCATATATGTCTACGTCGTATGTATGCTTGCCTACTTTCACATACTTAATTCATATCTGTCTACGTCGTCTGTATGCTTGCCTACGTTCACACACTTAATTCATATCTGTCTACGTCCTCTTTGTGCCTGAATACGTTAAGATACTTCATATAATTCTACTTCATGATTTAGATTTAAATGATTCAGTGCCACACCAAAAAACACGTTTGGTCCAAACAAGATGCACAACCACATGTGCAAGTTTTATAATGTAAATTCCCATTCACTAAACTCTGAAATGGCGGATGATACCACGAAACAAAACAACTAACACGATGACCCTAGTTTTCGATATGTCATTCCTTGCCCAAATGGGAGGCCATATTTAGCGATATAGCGTCTTTTTGTCCAAATGGGAAGCCATATTTAGCGATATAGCGTCCTGTTGTCCAAATGGGAGGCCATATTTAGCGATATAGCGTCCTTTTGTCCAAATGGGAGGCCATATTTAGCGATATATCGTCCTTTTGTCCAAATGGGAGGCCATATTTAGCGATATATCGTCCTTTTGTCCAAATGGGAGGCCATATTTAGCGATATATCGTCCTTTTGTCCAAATGGGAGGCCATATTTAGCGATATATCGTCCTTTTGTCCAAATGGGAGGCCATATTTAGCGATATATCGTCCTTTTGTCCAAATGTGAGGTCCTATTTGGCGATATATAGTCTTTAAAAAAAAATAGTAAGTCATATTGCCGATATATCATTCTTCTGTCCAAATGGAAGGTCATATTAGGCCATATATCATCTCTCTGTCCAAATGGAAAGCCATATTAGTTGATATATCGTCCTTGTGTCCAAAGGGCGGACATATAAGGCGATATATCGTCCTGCTTTCCAAATCGAAGGCCATATTAGGTGATATATAGTCCTACTATGCAAATGTGAGGTCATATTTGGCGATATATCTTCCTTCTGTCCAAATAGGAGGTCATATTTGACGATATATTATCTTTCGACACTGGATTAGATACAAGTTGTATTGGTTAGTCCATTGTTGACGTACCACAGCTGAACATCTAACCAAGCGACTCGAATTTACTCACAGTGGAAGTACCAGCTACAGCTTACATAAAGTGTGTATTATTTAAAAAGAAAAGAGTACAGAGAAGAGACGGACGACAGATCATGACTTTGCTGGGTTCTCACGTGCGGTTTAACTCTGTGGAAAAGCCAATTAATGCTTAACCTTAAGAGGACGTGGCAGTCAACACTAGTATTATTTTGCCTTTCGTGGTTTCTTGGTAAATTTACGTCCAGTAGTTTCCATTGATTTCTGAACCACTTGGACTCATACCTTTGTATGGGTTACTACGCACAGAGGTCTGCTTCCGAATCGCCAGCTGTTGTGTTTCTAACGCGGTATGTAGGATTACGAATTGCATTCGTAACTCTTCGCCACAGAGATAAACAGACCAAGCGGACACATAATCAGACTCCAGTTGGCACCATTAGTAGTGCATCTGTTCGCTGGTTGTTGTAGACGAGGACAAAGTGAGTATGGAATTGTACCGAGTGCTGTGATGTCGGTTCATGACTCAACTCTGCTCAACACATGCATAGTTGATGAGACAATAGAATACATTGATGGATCTATGCTCGGAGGTGGAAAGTTAGGATTTAATCTAAAATCTTTTTATTTTGGTTGCTCAGGTTCAGTTTGAACTCAAACGTACTCCATAAACACTACTTCCAGTAGCATTGGTCTGAATGTTGCTTGTGGATTAGCTTCCCTTGTTACCAGTGTCCCTCGCCCTCAGGCGAATCCACCCCGACTTCAGAGGTACTTTTAATTTACGTCCCCAAGTCCAGGTCGAGATGTCAACAGTTTAGTCCAAGCTGATCGGGGTAGGGGTTGAACCAGCTACCTCGGCTTCAACAAGTCGGATGTTTAAGAACGAGAGTTCAGATCCATTCGGCCATGCTGTCCTTCTATAATCTAGTTTAAACGGCATTGTTATGAACCAGCAAAAAAGCACAGTCTGAAAGAAAAAGTAATTGCTCCACAGATACATTGCCTTGACCATGTCCACCATTTACCTCGTACTGCTAGCTGCCCTTGGGATGTGTACTCAAACGTGTAAGTTTAAGCTTCGTATAAATGAAAACAATAAACCGATTAGAGATATTACACGCACAGTCAAAATGTTTTGGACACGTTATAAGAAGAAATGATCTAGGGAAGTTGGAGAGAACTGGCAAGATTCATGGGGAAAAAAGGACATGGGGAAGGCAGAGAAGTGAATATCTGGATGTCTTAGCGACGTGGCATGATCGCGACAAGAACACGGAGCTGATCCACAACTCTGGTGATCGTTTGAGATGACGAAATGTGACCGCCCACGCTTATCGGCATGGCACATGATGATGGTGATGACATATGTGTATATTGTACGTAATTGATACAAGTTCATAACTAAACATACATGCATTGTTTAGTGTTTGTAGAAGTAGAAGAAAATGTAGGCAAAAGAAGACGCGTAAGACAACATCAAAATTAAAAGCTATGGTTACCGACCGGGATTCGAACCTGTCACCTCTAAATGACGACAGCGTCTCGCTGCAGGCAAAAGTGATATATATATATATATATATATATATATATATATATATATATATATATATATATATATAATATATATATATATATATATATATATATATATATATATATATATATATATATATATATATATATATATATATGAGGGGGATTCAAATGAAAACCTTAAAGTTTTTTTTTTTAATTGGTGACTAACTTCTCAAAAAGTAATGAACATATTTTTCGATGTAGGCATCACTGCTTTCAATGCAAGACTCCAGTGCCGATAAAGTGATTGGATTCCGGTAGAAATATCGACTCTGCGGTCGTGAACAGTATATCACAGAATTCACACCGTTTTGAAACTTCCTTCTCCACTCATACACTTGCTGGACTGACAGGCGTGCATCGCCATGCTGGACCTTCATTCGCCGACGAATTTCTATAGGTTTTATCCATTCATTGAGTTTTTAAAAAAAAAACGGATAACAGAACCCTTTTCCTCTTTTATGCATGTCAAAAGTGAGGCGGCCATCTTTAAACTGTCCTTATGACGTCACCGTATTCGCCTTCGTCGTGATGTCACGTGCTTACACTCTTGACATTCTTAACAACAATATTGACATATTAGAAGATAATGGCATGGTTATTGTAATTTCTACTACAATTTAAAGGTCTTCATGTGAAGTCCCCTTGTAATATGTCTTCTTCTCTTGTTACTAAGAACATGTAAATATGTCGCTTTAAAAAGTCGCTTAAAAGTCGACAGGGTCGACTTCATTGCACCGGGTTTTTATCCCATATAGCTCGGTCTCTTTCAGCAGCACGGAAAGCGTCGCACAAAGTACGAACTCCGTAGCTTTTAGCGACGACCCATGGGAGTCTCCGAAACATTTAACTCGTAAACCGAAGGACGCGGCCCGGAATCGAACCCACAACCTTCGGCTCACGAGTCAAACGCAAACGGCTTGACCACTGCGCCACAGAGACTCCCTAAATGTAAATATGTGAAAGGTTCTATACGGATGTATTGATCTGCACTCGTAGAAGCAGAAGAAATAAATATAAATTAGCGGACACACTAGACCAGCGGTTCTCAACCTATTTTGGCCATGCACCCTTTCACCATGTGTCAGAATGTAATTCCCTCCTTTCCAGCGAACGAAAGAAGAAGAATTTCCCCCCTTTCCAAAATTGTCAGCCTCAAAAGGTGCATTGTTTATATTCACAATATTTTATTAACACCCCAAATTAATCATATTACAATAAATAAACAGTTAAAACGTCAAAGAATTGTCACTTAATACACGGCACCAGAATTCCAGAACACTGTGCTTCATCAAATAAAACGCTCAATAGAGAAGCAAGATGTTGTGCCTGAAGCCGATTTGAGTTGCCAATGTGTGGTCTTTACTCCCCCCCCCCTTTTGGAAACCCTAAAATGCCCCCTCCCTTGGGGGGGAATTTCCCACCGGTTGAGAACCACTGCACTACACAATTTAACAAGTGAAAGCTTAGTCACACCGTAATTGGAATCTACAACCTCCGAGTGACAACGACACAATGCGGAAGTAACAAGTGTACTTCCAAGCCAGGTCTACTAGACACCTTTAATAATGGTCTTTTCATTGGCCTGGTCACATCTAAATCCACAACTGGTCCACCTAAATCCACAACTGGTCCACCTAAATCAACAACTATGGAATAAGGACATAATTCGCATCCAGGCACTGAAATAGCACCATGGTCTCAAAAATGAATATTAAAAAGCATGTGTGTTTTGAATACTTGCTGGTGCTACGGAGTTCGTGCAATGTGCTGAGATTATCACGGTGTGATCTTTGAGAGGAATCTGGAGCATTCATGGAGTTAATCGTCTGCAATTAAAATGATCTTCTTCTTCTTCTGCGTTCATCCGGATTTTTTTTCTTCCGGATGTGACTGCGTTGTGCCTAGTTAGTTAGTTAGTTAGTCGACAGATCATCCTCGTTGCACATCGAACCATTCAGTCCATAAGTGCTCGGATCCCCTCCTCAGCAAATCCCGCAGCGTGTAGCGGCTAACGACGCCAGTTCTGTGTTGGTTTATCAATCTTCTTTGGCTTCCTGCGTAGTGTTCTTGTTTGGCCACCCCTCTTTTAATTTTGCTGCTCCCGCAGTCTGGCCATTGTTGTAGATTCACAGTCATCACTTGGTTCTCGCAAAAGTCTCACTTCTCGTAGAGCATTCAGAATGTCAGCCTGGTCCATGGCGCGTCCGCCCTCCACAGTGGAAAAGCTCCACCTGCGAGCTTGTCAGCCCGCTCATTTCCTTGTACTCCCGCATGACCTGGCACGAAGATGAAACTAATCTTTGCCAGCCGAGACCGCTTCAGAGGCAGCAACCATTCTCTTCGGATCGACCCCTCCTCTATCCTCTTGATCATGTTCATTGAGTCGCTAAGGAAACAGGCCCTAGTGAATGTCTGTGTCTCGTGCCATGTTATTGCTTTACTTACTGCCATGACTTCCATGGTCAGGCTACTTGTGGTTTCAGTGAAAGCACCAGAGTCCTCCTTCACAATTCTCCCTCCGGCCCGAGCTGTAAAGGCCCATGAGCTTCTCACATGTCGGACGACCGACCCATCTGTGTAGATGACCGCGTCACCGTCTAGCGAATTCTCGAAAATCAACGCTTGTACTTCAGCCTCAACAGCAGCCGGATTTTCTTGTCTGCATTTTCTATCTAGTTGGATGCAAACTGAAAAGGATGTGCAGAAGTCTGTTGGCACTTGCACCCACTCCTCGCCAGGTTCTAAGTCCTCAAGTGAACACACCTGTTGAAGAATGTCTTCGGCTTGACCCATCCACGACCGTCCTCTTTTTAACCTGCTGCCCTTCACCTTCCTAATTTCACTATACAGTGGATGTTGTGTGTTTGCGTTAATTCTGAGGTAGGCGCGTGCCCTGCAAACTTGTATTCTCTCTTCAATGGTTGGAAAATCAGAAGGTAGCGCATCGCCCTGCATGCTGTATCTCTTGTACATCCAAGAATAATGCGCATAGCTTCATTCTGTATCCTTTCCATCCTTTCTATCTGCTTATGGCTGAGAGTCAGGATTGCCATTGCATACTCCAAAACAGACATGACCAGCCCCTCGTACAGAAGACATAGATGGCGCTGCTCACAGTTTGCTGCCGCCATCGCTTGGCCTTTGTTATCACCTGGTCTATGTGCACATTATAAGCAAGGCTTCGATCAAACCGTATCCCCAGGTAATTCATTGCCTGCGTTCTTTCCACCGTCTCTGAACACAGCATTACAGTTGGTGTTGGATTGTTGACAATATGATTATTCAACGAGAACCAAGTCACTGTTGCCTTTGTTGGGTTGACCATTGCCCCAGCTTCATCACACCAAGTACTTATGCGATTGAGTTCGGTTTGTAGTTCCACAGCAACCTCCTCTCTATCCTTACCCTGACGATACACTAAAACATTATCGGCATACGACAATGTCCTGCCAGGTCCAGTGATCTGCTCACTGGTGATTCTCACTGTGTAGGCGTTGAACAGTACCGGAGATAATGGTGATCCCTGTGGTAGGCCAGGATATATTGTTGTTGGTTCCGAAGTCCAACAGCCACATCTAAAAACTACTTTCCGTTGGTAGAGGGCTGCAGCGATCCAACTAAGGAGGAATGGACTTACGTTTAGTTCAAGAAGCTGAAACATTAAAAAATCCAGTGGTACTCTGTTGTATGCGTCCTCAAGATCAATCGCTGCGTTGTGCCTGTTTACAGCAGAGCTGCGTTCTTGCGCCGTTAGGCCGACACATCCGACTTCTGCGGAAAATGATCTTATACGTGGAGTATTTGTAATGACTGTGCAGTGTTTGAAAATATTGCCGGTACACGTTTTGTATTTACCTAAAATTATGTTGCATGAACTTTTCAGTCGGTAAATACAAAACTTTGGATCGGCAATATTTTCAACCACTGCACAGTCATTAGAAATACACCCTATATTTTGGGGGACAAGAATGTCCCGTAACAGGAACCTCCCGTAGTTATGTGAAGTGTTAGGATCATCAAATTTTACAGGCCTGAATCCGCGGAGGGATATGTGGCTAGTCTTTCCCTTCCCTAGGAAAAGGCGAGCCCAGGTATTGAACCCTCAACCGACCGTACTAATGCCATTGTCAGCGCAGTTTGATCTTACAAACCAAAATCAACGCAAACCTCGGTGTTCTTTAACTGATTCGTGGCCAAATAAACAAGTAGGTTTGAACCAAAGATGCGCTCAATGAAATGACCAAGTATTATCATAAAGTATGTTTCCATTCACTAAGCATTAGAATTGCTGAAGATACTACAAAACGAAACAAATAACACGATGTTATCCTTCGGCAAGTCGGTCTCCCTGACCTAGGAATTAGCAGCTTTCTCCGTAACCCCGAATACTCTCGTGGATGACGTGAGCGCACGAGAATTGGAAGTGGTGTCTACTACTAAGTGTAATCTTGCCAAGAAATCAACAATCAGCTGAAAGATGCTGATGTTGACAGCGATGTCCTGTAAAGGATATGCAAAACCAAAAACATCCTTCGGCATCGAATCAGTTAAACGACTGTATTTTTAACTTTTATCTCTAGTTTCCCGAAGCTTTGACATTATTAGAACTGAGTTAAAAGTTTTCCCAAGGATCATATTATATAATGATACTATATGTAACGCTGGTATCCCGGGTAGTGAGGTCACACAATTAGTTCCCTCGTATAAGGGCGAAATACTAGATCCTCCGTGTGCAAGCTGCACATGTAAAAATCCCACGGCAGTTAGAAATCGCTAAGAGCAGACATTCAGGCGGCCGCCCTGGCAAAGTTGTTAGGAAAGGAAACCTACCCACGAGTAGACATAGCCGTTACATTGGATGGAATCTGTCTATAGGCAACACAAAAAAAATGTTCGCATATCCTTTACAGGACATCGCTGTCAACATCAGCATCTTTCAGCTGATTGTTGATTTCTTGGCAAGATTACGCTCAGTAGTTTGCCATGGCTGTCTGGGCAACCGGCTCACATACCCTGTAAGTAACCGACGCGGAGAGAAACGAGAGTATACGGGATTATGGAGGTAGTCGTGCAACTTCCAGACCAGGGAGACCGGCAGAGGCAGCAAACTTGACACAAATAATTGCCGTAGTCGGACACACTGGCCTTTGAGGTGTAAAAGTATGTGTAAGGCATTCTCCTCGAAAGAGGAGCAAATAATAATAATAATAATAATAATAATAATAATAATAATAATGAGGAGGAGGAGGAGGAGGAGGAGGAGGAGGAGGAGGAGGAGGATATCTATTCTGTATGATATGCTTGTTTTGCTGGTAGACGTACGAAGTCCTTGTCAGAAAACTAAACTATGTATCTTTCTCTTATTCTCTCGTGTGTCCATCACAGACGTTCCCTGCAAGAAAGAATACGGTTGCATGTTTGTATCTGAAGCTAAGAAGGTCGTCAATACGGCTACAGGTCACACTTACTGCTGCTTTGATGACGAAGCGGGGCCACAGTACAATGACCTCAGCTATGACATCAGCAATTTCACTTGTATCTGTTCTATTGTGCGAGTTTGAACTGGGGAGTTAGCAGACTCATGTGGGGAATTAGTAAAGTTGACACGTGTAGGAAAATAGTTAAGTTGACTGGTGTAGGAAAATAGTTAATTGACTCGTGTAGGAAAGCAGTTAAACTTGTGTAGGAAAATAGTTAAGTCATCGTGAGTGGGAAATATACTTAAATTTGGCTAAAATGAATATCAAGCTATTTAAATATTCGTTTCTTTAGTTGGAATTTTATGTTGTTGTTGGTAAAGGTGTTATATTTGTCGTTGTTATTGATTCTCCTTGATTAAAATAGAAAAATAGGAGATGTATTTTTTTTTAAAAATTTAAATTCATTGAAAGTCTAAAAGAAAAATTGTCAGATGCAGTTGTCTTATTCTTTGATCCTACTGGTATTATCGAAAAGCGTCGCAGACAGGAAAGAGATGTAATTTTTATATTTTTCGAATGACTTGTTGCTTGTGGTGATCTTATGTTTTATTTCTTCAATCTCTCTTTTAGGTCGTCCTCTCGATTTTCTAGAATGTTATAACCGCTGGTTGATCTTGTTCCGTTCTAACTAACTGTCCTAATTATTTAATTCTTTGATATTCTATGGGGTCAGTAATAGATGTTATCCTTACACCTGTTCTTAGTTTCTCATTTGTCTCTCTGAATGTTCTGGTTTTGTTTTAAAGCTGTGTTTCTTATGTATCTAATCTCGCATGTTAAAACTAACTACATAACAAGTCAGGAAACCTAAATGAAAATAAAACAGCTAAACCAAATTACATATACTAGGGGGCTTCAAATGAAAAACTTAAAAGTTGCGCGCGTGTGTGTGTGTGTGCGTGCGTGCGTGTTATATATATATATATAAAACAGAGTGTATGTGACTTTGTTTGTTTGTGTGTATTGGATGCGTTCGATAACGGTACATCCGATTGAGATGAAATTTTCTACACGTCTTCCTTTCATTCCTGTGCAACCGACTATAATAGTTTCTTAGTGTAAAATCTTCTACTTATTTAATAACATTTACTTTTTCATTTTTCATTATATAATGTCTATATAGCAGGGGGACTTCACTCTGGAAAAGTTATTTCAAGGGGCATAACTTTTAATAACATTTCTATATACTTTATAGTCATATTGTTGGACTTACTTGCACTATTGTTAAACTCTTTGTCTATAGTTATTTTTAGGCATATGAGTTATAATAAATAATGATATAATCTTTAAGGCATTTTCAAAGTTTTCATAAAAATAATGCATAATGCATAACATTGTAACCCATCTATTTCTGCTTAAAGAACTTATCAACTGTCATGTCGGTGATTAAAAACAGTTTTCATTAAAAATAATGAATGGTGTGTGGAAGGACATTCTTTTAAGTTACTGTGCGCCAGGAGCTGGGTGAAACCACGCCGGGTCAGATAGATAGACAGACAGACAGACAGATAGTCGGGAACGGAAGCTTATTTGACTACTTATATGAAATAAATGACATGCTCCCCACCAGGGAATGGGTGAAGCCGGGCCGGGTCAGACAGACAGACAGATAGACAGACAGATAGTCGGGAACGGGAGAGCTTATATGACTACGTATATGAATTAAATGAGATGCTCCCCACCAGGGACTGGGTGAAGCCGGGCCGGGTCAGCCAGACAGACAGACAAACAAGCAGACAGACAGACTGATAGATAGATAGATCCCCTCCAGGGCCTGGGCGAAGCCGGGCCGGGTCAGCTAGTGTATATATATATATATATATATATATATATATATATATATATATATATATATATATATATATATATATATATATATATATATATATATATATATATATATATTCTGAAAAAGTAAAGACATCACACTGATGTTGGACAACAGGATGTCTTCATCCGACATACAGGACTTCGCGTTGGAGCTCAAGCCAACGAACACAAGCAAGCAAGCAAGCATATAAGATGATTCGTGTTTTTGTTTTTTTTCTTTTTTTTACGTCTAACATATTACTGAACACATTCTATACTACTCATTTCAATATAACATTGAAATGTTTCTCAATTGTTCTTGTAGTCTATGTCGTGTGGCGGTGGTGATCGTGTCTGTCCACATCACTCTATCTCGTATATTGCCAGTTATTTCTGACACTGATGTTCCTCCATGATATGATGTCAAACTGTCCTAGCATCTGCTCTCTTGGTCTCCCCCTGCCTCTTTTCCATTCCAGCTTTCTTGTTGTGAAGCCATACTCCAGTCTTTTCCTTGTCACGACATGCTGAAAGAATGTGTACTGTTTTATTCTTATGAGTTAACTTCTTTCACGATATCTGCATTGGTCTTTCTATCCGTCCACGGTGTTTTCATAAAACTTCTATAAAACCTCAAATCCGCAGCCTCCACAGAATTTCTCAATTGTCTGATAATTGTCCACGATTCGCAACCGTACTTCAGGATTGGTTTAATATAAGAGTAGTTAATTTCTCAATTAATATCTTCCCTTTGCGAAAGCAATATTTAGACTACACAAAAAAGCGTTTGCTGCTAGTACCGAACAAACAAAGCACCCACTCAGAGATAAAAGGTAGGAGTCTGATAACTTCGGGAACCACAGTGGCTAGATCCTTACTGGCCGGCTGGCTGGTCATGAGTTCGATTTTCTTGGCGACTGATTGTATTTTTTATTTTTTAATTAGCCTGGGCACCTTGGCGTCTTGACAGACGTTGGGAAATAGAATCTGTGATCAGTCAGGGGACATAAACACTTAAATACAACTACTTTTAAAGCAACAACAAAAATTACCTCCCTGGAAATTTCTGACTTCTCCTTTTTTTTTTTTATTTTGCAAATCCTATTTACAGTACATTGCAATCAACACCAGCATTTTTCAGCTGCAGTTGATGTCTTGGCAAGTTTCTACTTTCAATAGTTTGCCATTGCTTTCTGAACGACCGGCTCACATACCTTTCCGTAAGAAACCAACGCGACGCGATTCGCTGCCGAATATCGCACAGCTGTGTTTCCTACGTGGGTATACGGGATTACGAACAGCGTCCTTAACACCTTCGCCAGGGAGACGGACAACTTCTATTTACAACAAGGACAATTTAGTCCACGAGAGGCCGCGTTAGCAGTGTTGATAAGAAACTACCTGATAATGTCATGAGCACGGTCGGACGAGGGATCCACGTCTGGGCTTCTCGTTTAGCTAAGTCCGTGAAACGTTGGCCACGTATTCCTTCATGCATTCAGCTATACAAAATATGAATGGCTCTTAGAGACTACACACCCAAACAGGAAACCGCTTCTTTTCACAGTTCAGAAATACAATTTAGCACACGGGAGCCACGGTAGAGCTAACACTCGCCTGCCGGCTCGGTAATAGTCAGTGCAATCCGCAGCGGGGCGGATTTGAATTTGCAATATGGACTTTGGCTTCCAAGTAGACCCAGCCTAAATTGGTACCAGGAAATGTCTCGGAAAATAAAGGCGGCCGACGACATAATGATAATGTCAATCCCCGAGTGCCTTTTAGTCTACGTAAAATATGGGTCAATCACCATATGGCCAAGGTTCCATGAGGTGCAAATCAGTCAGTCAGTCAGTCAGTCAGTCAGTCAGTTAGTCGCGGTTCCAACTTCACGGCAACAAGTCGTCCCCATTATGTTCATTTCCTGTGCCAGTGAATATCACACACAATGCTCCTCACTGCCCTATGTGAACAATGGAATAGAAAGCAGTATCGGCAAGTCAACAGCCCGAACAGGTACGCGGTGCATAATATTTTAACATTTAAACTCGTATAATGTCCTTGTCGCGTCAAGTAAGAATACAAATAGATGCCCCCTGGATCCTAAGAAAAAAAAAAGGGGGGGGGTGTGGCGGGGGGGGGGGGGGGGGGGGGGGGTTGGCGTGGCATGAAGGATCCATTGGCGATCACACGGTGACGACCCTATCCGTCAAATCGACCATGATTTCAGCCCAACGACCGGGCTGGGCATGCGTTTGTGGTAAAATCTTCATCACCTTCCGGGAATGAGAATTCACGCTGGAGGAAAGAAGTGCGAGAGTGCGTCACATGAGGCACGACAGCACTTCCGGGAACGGGATAAGACGCAAGAGAGTCTCAGTCAGGGACCCAAGCAACCTTCCGAGAGTTTCAGGATGAGGATCAAGTTTACCACTGCCACCAAGAAGGCAGAATGGACACAATTAGATGAAACGTTGTCCCGAGTTTTAGAGGAAGTGCTAAAACACAAGCCCCTCGAAGAGACACTGCTAAAGTTCGGTGAGATTGTGTACCTCCACTCGCTGATTCAGTTTCGTTGCAGCCGAGAAAAAGGAAAGCAGCTATTCCAGCAGAAAACCAGGGGGCAGAAACTGCTGGAGGCAGCAAGAACACAGAAGAAAGCCGCTCGGAAACGGATTAAAACAGCATCCCAGCACGAGAAAGAGGGCTTGCGCCATGTGTGGCAACACCTGAAAGCCAGGCACAATGCCCTATCCCGAGCGGAAGGGTTCTGCAGGAACAGGCAGAAAACCCAGAAGGAACGTGAGAGATTCTTCCGGAACTATACATGTTTGCAAGGGACTTATTCGAACAGCCATTATCCGGCATCCTCAATGTCAGCAAAGAGGAGATAGAGAACCATCTCGTGACGATGTAATCCGATGCCCAACGGGACGTACAACTTGGGGAGATTGAAGGACTCACATGGCCGGAGAAACCAACTGTGGATTTCGATGCCAAGCCTCCGATGTGGTGCGAATTGGTTGCGGTAGTCAAGAAAGCAAGAGGAAAGTCGGCACCGGTGCCTAACGGTGTGCCTTACACAGTCTATAAGAGGTGCCCGGACGTCCTTAAAACACTAAACTGGACACTGACATCTGCGTGGACACATAAGCGCATTAGCATGCAGTGGAAGAAAGCCAACGCAATCTGCATTCCCAAATAGCAAAACTCAGCCGATATTGCCCAATTCAGGCCGATCTCTCTCCTGAACGACGAGGGAAAGATATTCTTCTCGGTCATAGCCAGCCGAATCACGAAGTACTTGATGAAGAACAAGTACGTAGAGACAGCGGTTCAAAAAGGGGGATACCTGGTGTCCCCGGTTGTCTCGTACACGGCACCGTAATCTGGTAAACTATCCAGAGAGCAAAGACGAAGAAGGAGGAACTCCACGTGAGATGGTTGGACCTAAGCCAACGCGTATGGGTGAGTGCCACACCAAATGTCGTAGCATGCACTCAAGGCGTATCACGTGCCCGAGAATATTACGGAAATTTATATGCAGTACTTCTCGGGCTTCTCGCTTCGTTTCTCGACCAAAATGTTCACGACCAGATGGATCGACCTGCAGGTGGGTATTGTCATGGGATTTCGCCGATACTATTTGTCATGGCCATGCAGCTCATCCTGGATGCGGCATCCGGCTATGCACATGGTCCGAAACTCAGCGAGGGAAAGAACATTCCGCCGCTGAAGGCCTTTATAGACGATACGACAATCATGACACCGAAGGAGAGTGATGCCTGCAGCATCCTCTACAAACTGGTCGATCTGATTCGCTCGTGCAGGATAAGCGTTAAGCCCAAGAAATCCAGAAGCCTGTCAGTCGTGAAGAGTAGAGCGGCGGAAAGTTTGTTTATGGTTGCCAGAGGAACCGGTAAAGAGTCTCGGTCGTGTGTACGATTCAACCCTAACGTAAAGGAACGCGGTGGTACAGATGCAAGAAGTGTTGGCGAACGGCCTGCGCACCATCGATAAAATAAGGCTGATAGGCAAATTCAAAATCTGGTGTCTCTAATTCATACTTATTCCGAAGCTCCTGTGGTCGCTGTTGATATATGATATTGGCACAACCACAGTGCAAGCGATGGAGGGGGAGATAAGCAGCTACATAAGGAAATGGCTTGGAGCACGAACATGCCTCACGACTGTCGCATTATATTGCAAGCAACGTAAGTTCGTCCCTCATGGAAGAATTCAAGGTCGGAAAAGGCAGCTTCGCGATGATGTTGCGCGAGTCTCCAGATGAAACGGTCAGCACCACAATTCCCACCATGAGAACGGAAAGGAAGTAGAAGGTCGTCAGCGCAGTCGAAGAAGCCCAGGCAGCTCTCCAGCTGAAGGATGTCATGGAGCATACCCATTTGGACAGAAGGAGGTTCGGCTACCATGACAGAGACCCGATGTGGTCTAATGCGACGACCAAGGAACGCAGAGACCTGGTTGTTAAGGGGATCCGAAAGGGAGAAGATGACGAATGAGTCCGTCTGGCTGCCCAACAGGCGCAGCAGAGCCAGTGGATGTCATGGGAAGAGGTACTGCAGAGATCTCTTACCTGGAATGATACATAGCGAATGGCACAACTGCGCTTAAGTTTTGTCGTCCGATCCCTCTACGATGTCTTGCCATCAGCTGCTAACTTAGTCAAGTGGAGGAAAACCACCGACTCGTCCTTTCCCCTCTGTAAAAGGGTTCAGACTGCGGAGCACGTACTGTCCGCATGAAAGGTCGCCCTGACCCAAGGCCGATTTACGTGGCGTCACAACAAAGTCCTTACTTAGTTGGCGGCCATAGTGGATGTAGCCAGAATGAAGGCGAACAAAGAGGGGGCCAGGCAGAGGCAGGTGGATATTTCCTTCGTCCAAGCCGGGCAGCAAAGCAGAGACAACGAAGGCAAAGCTGACGACCATTTTCGATAGTACGAGGGACTGGGAACTGACCGTGGATCTAAAGGACCGTTGCAAATACCCTGAGATGATCCGAAAGTTTGGCTTGCGACCTGACATCGTACTTAGCTCCTCGTCAGCCAAGCAGCTAACACTGATGGAGCTGACCATCCCTTATGAGTCAAATATTGAGGAGCAGCATACGTACAAAATAAATATGTACGCTGACATGGTCGCGAATCTTAATCCAGAAGAGTACGCCGTCAGGCTATTCGCTGTTGAAGTAGGCGCGAGAGGTCCAGTCTTGCACTCCGTGTATGGCGTGCTAAAGCAAATGGGCATTACGGAACAAGCGAGAACTCGGGCTCAAAAACAACTGTGTGAGGCAGCCGAAAAGGCCTCGTGCTGGCTGTGGAATTGTTGGAACCTGAAGTGGGACGAGACTCGAAACTACTATGGTTAGAAGCGGTAACTGCAGAACACCTAACAAGTCTCTCAACCAAGACTTCGAACTTGTAACGTCTCGTGTCAGCTCTTTAGCATTTCCTTCAAGCGAGGGTGGGGAATCTGAGTGCTGTCAAATCATGCAAACGTCGGCCGAACGTCGCACTCCACCTGCAGAGACCAAGAGGTGGGTCAAGAAATCAAAGGATGAACCGGCTTCCTAGTAGAGTGCGGCGCCATGAACGGGGCACGAAGAAGGAACATGGCAACGGAGACGTTTGGAGAGGATTGAGGCCGTGGCTGAGGAGGAAGCAGGCTCCCCATGACCACAAGTGCTAAGGGGCAAGCACAGGCTGCACAGACTCGCCTCTCTGAGGGAGGGGAGGCTTGAGAGTGGACATGGTAACAGCGAAGAGACAAGCACAACAAAAGGGACAACGGATTTGACGGATCTATCCACGGCAGAGGAAAGACACCCGGAGTCATGACTTGGACGGGACCGCCTCTAGAGAGTGTTAAGAGCATAATGGTCCGAAACACTTGGGGAAGGGGGTTTTCTTCTGCCGTGTTTGCTCCGCGGTGGAGTTTTTATCACTTTGGCCTGTTTTAAATCCAGTTCCTCGCCAAAATTATACTGCCCGATGTTTTAACTCCTGCCAACCTTCCAAAAAGGTATAGAACTGATGCACACCTGTTCACCTCTGTTTGAAAAACTTAATGATGATGATGATGAGGAGGAAGGATGGTGACGACGATGATAATATCAACACTGATAATACAGCTAGGTCATTCTGGTGGTGCTTTCCTCCCCTTTTCGCTCTTTCTGTTTGTTGTTGTCGATCTGTTTCTGTAGTGAAAATATAAGCAAAGTATATCAACTATTAAACATATAACCTGAAATACATAGCCTCATAAATTAAATAAGATATCAAAAAACTATCTCAATTACATAACATTTATCCTCACAAAGACAACCTCATAAATTAAATGAGATATCCCCCAAAAAATCTTAACTATTAAGTATATGACCTGATGTATACAGCCTGATAAATTAAAAAGATATTTATAAAAAAAGAAACTATCTCAACAAGTAAACATGAACACTGACATATATAGCCTCATAAACTACATTAGACAAAAAAATATGTCAACTATTAAACGTATGCACTGACATATATAGCCTCATAAATTAAATGAAATATAAGAAATAAATTATCCGAACTATTAAACATATACACTGACAAATATAGCCTCATAAATTAAATACAGTATTAAATAAAGTCACATACAATTATTAGTAGTAATATTCATAACGCAACAAATATCAGTTGGGGAACTCTGTGAGGTCACAGGACAGTTCATAAATAAACATACTTGCATTGTATGGTATTCATAAACGTAGAAGAAAGAAGTAGGGATTAAAGGACGCATTAGAACATACACATTGAAATCTATATTTACTGATTATTTACCGATCAGGTTTCGAATTAATCACCTCTAATTCGACGCGTGACTTGTTCTATGGGTGTCTAGTTGGCCATGAGTCGAAGTACACTGGTTACTGCAGCGAGGAACTGTCGTCATTTGGAGGCGCTGTCGTCATTTTTCGTTCCCTAATCCCTACTCTGTTACTTCTATAAGAGCCATATAATACATATGTGTTTATTTATGATGCAACAAAATACGCCATTGACAATGCTATCTGAACAGGATAGCTGGTTTCTTCTAATTTAGGAAAAAAAAATAACACCGTTTTAAAAACGTTGCATCCTGTCTTTGTTCATTGCTGAATTAAAAAAAAAAAGTAAGACATGAGATCTAGTTAGCTACCAAAATCTGCACTGTAGAGCTTGGATTGACGTGTATAATTAGAACTTGACTACGAAACAGGAACCCAGCTGTAAGATAATATTCTCTGTAAAATTAGAACTTGAGCCGCTTGAAATCAGAACGCGGGCGCCATGTTGATTGTGGCGAGGTGAGTCTGAGGGAGGACGCACTGTCTCATGACGTTGTACACACGTAGACAGAACTTCGTCCCTGAGAACATTCGCCATTTCATTTGTTTCACACTTCTGATGCAGTCAGAAATAATTTGTAAATTGCAACATTATGTGGAATTCAAATCACATTAATTGTCTTCGAACAAGCGATTTATGGTGAAGTGATATGTAAATCATCATTGATACGAATCATAGAATAGAACAATTACAGCATGGTAGACAATGGTTAGCACAGTAAATAAAAAGTAAAGTGAATTATTCCTGTTATGTAAATTGACTTTAACAGCGTCCTTTACATTACTGTCGTGAAGAAAAAATAGAACGTAATCTTGCCGAAACATCACAAACAGCCAACTACAACAAATTTTGCGTTTGACTGCGACTTCCTGTAAAGAATATGCAACTAACTGTTTTTTTTTAAAACATTGCTCTACAGCTGCGAGCGATTTAAAAGCAGACAGCCTTGAGCTGGGTTTGATACAATGGTATGCGTGTCGGTCGTTTAGAAACCAATGGTAAACTACTGAAAGTTAAACTTGACAAAATATCACAAACAGGCAAAATCATGCTGGAGTTGACTGCAGCGTCTTGTAAATGATTTGCAATTAGCTTTTATATTGACAAGATTCAAATCTTTCTTTACCAAAACAACTCACCATACCTGTAGCTCATTTTGTCCCAGCCAATTGTTATTTATCCTTTCTTTCCTAGTAATGAATGCATATTCTAATGTGACTTACAGGGGGGAAACAGGAGGATGTCCAAAATACAACTACATCAAACAAGAATGAAAATACAACTGCATCACACAAGCATTAAAATACAACTACATTACAACAAGAGCATGAAAACACAACTATATAACAACAAGCATGAAAACACAACTACATAACAACAAGCATGAAAACACAACAGCATCACACAAGCATGAACATATAACTACATCACACGAGCATGAACATATAACTACATCACACATAGTTTAGTTTGATTTGTAAAGGAAAATTGTCATTGGACAAATACATCTCCATATTTGCCCCAGTCTCCTCCCATAGATAACACAAGGAGAACCTCAACACTGTACACGAAATCCATAGCATCATTGAGAATGCATTACTGCAGATACGGTACGGGCTAGTGTGTTTTGCTGTTAGTCCGAGATATCAGTCAACTCAGGGTAACAATCTGGCTTGTGACTCCTGTCACCTGTAGTTCTTGATCTGTGACATGAAGACAATCATGAGCGTCATTAGTGACGACCCAAGGGAGGACACACTGTCTCATGATTGATTAAGCATGGAGACAGAGTGGCATCCCCTGGTTCACGATTCACTAAATATTCTGAAGTAGACGTTCCTTTCTGTGAGATGGTAATGGTATTCTTTGACGGGAACTTTACAATATAATACTGTGTTATACTAAACTATACGCTATTGAATCCTACGATACTATATTGAATCCTAGGCCTAGAAATCAAACCATGCATAAACATAGAAGCTAGATACTTGCCTGCATATTTTACCGCATCTGGTCGGCTGCATGCTGCAGTGTTAGATGTCATATGGAGTGAATAGATGAATGAAAGGATCAGGTCTGTGTTCTTTTCCCATGAATACGTCATGTGTTTGCTGCAGAGTTGCATATCAAATGAATTGAACAGATTAATTCCTCTCTTACCGAAATACATAACACACAATCACCGATACCATTTGAATGTGAGCTTTTGCTATCCCAGCTGTAATCACAGGTTCACTACTAAGTCTTTCTGTCTGCGCAACATAAATTTTAAACACCTAATTGTTGAAGCCTCCGTTGATTTAAGTATTCGTTGTTTGTTAGACGAATATACAATACAAACCACATTTTTTCGTGTTAACCAAATGACGGCAATTTACCAGATGTTGGGAGATAGCGAGGCTGGGTTTCTATGGTCAGTCTATTTCTTTGTTTAAATAATGTTAGTACCTTGCCGTCTTGGCAGACGGTAGCTTGTTACATTGTGTTACAAAAAGGCATAATAACTACAACCCACGGCGGTAGCGAATGTAACTGATCAGACTAATTCGCGCTGTAGATGTTTGTCCACAATGGATGCATGTGAACATATTGTCATTTTCACCATCACGCGCCATCTTACGCTTAAACGTTTGAATTAACTACATTTATTTAAAAGTCTCCCTGCGTGTGAGATTGACCACCAGACTGGTGTGTTGGTTAGCAATTTGACTAACAGTCAAAATTATCGACTTCTTGAGGGGTATCAAACCCTATTAGATATAATCAGGTCGCTATGGTGTAATGAGAATATGCATGGTTCTACAACGTGACAGTAACGGAATAGCTTAGTGGTATGACGTCGAGTTTTTTGTGGGTTTTTTTCGTTCGCTCACTTTGAACTCAAGCGTAGTCAATACACGTGCTATCGCTTCCAGTGCACTGGATTGATTGTTTGCGTGTTGATTTGCCTTCCCTATTACCAGTGTCCCTCGCCATCGGGCAAACCCATTGCGACTTGTAATATACGTCCCCAAGTCAAGGACGAGAAGTCAATATTTTAGTCCAACTGGTCGGTGTAGGTGTTGAACTTGCTACCTCGGCATCAGCACACCGGGTGTTTAAGAACGAGTGGGCATATCCATTCAGTCATGCTGGACCCCCACGTGGAGTTTTAGCGCCAGTAGAATTGCGAAGATCCACGATGAAGGTTTATAAAATAAGAAGCAGTTGCTATACTTCCTAATGCTCCTATGGAAGTGTATTGAATGTATAGCCACTTCCCATTAATGTCATCATCATCTTGTGCCATGACGGTAGGCGTGGGTGGTAATTCCTCCCCATCTCATGTGATCAACAGGTTTTGGATTTTATTTGTATTATTGTCCCATTTATGCCTTGCAGCCAGGTCATGCAAAAATATATATCTTCGTGTTCGTCTCATTTTGTCCCTGTACATTTGACAGTGGTAATCAATCAATCAATCAATCAATCAATCAATCAGGTGTCGTCTCCACAATGAAGGTTGACTGCAATGGATTTCAAACTTCGACTGTCTAAAGCCCTGTCTGTACATTCTGTCAGTATGCTGTTCTTCCATCTCTTGATGTTATCTTCCCACTTGTATCATAGTCTACCTCTTGCTCGCTTGCCTTCAACCTTACCCTCTAGGATGGTTTCTATAAGAGTCTTATGTCTTATAAATATTTAACTTGCCTCTACTTTTATGTCTTTCATCTACTCTCTTTTCATTCCCAGTGTAATGTAAAAAAAACAAAAAAAAAACAACAACAACATATGAATACACCTTTATGTGAATCGAACCCGTTACCACAGGCCGGCAGGCTAATGTCTAGTCACTCCACTAACGCGGCACCCTAAATGGCTATACCGACTGACAATCCTCTCGTTGACATCAACATGTCGCGACTAATCATAAATGAACTTGCAGAAATTTACATCCGGAATGTGAAAGGTGCTGGCAATCTCGTGACACATAATCAATTAGCGACAGACCACACAAACATAGGGTGTATTTTTTAATGACTGTGCAGTGTTTGAAAATATTGCCGGTTCAAGTTTTATATTCACTTTCTATAAAGTTCATGCAACATAATAGGTAATTACAAAACTTGGACCTGCAATATTTTCTAACACTGCACAGTCATTAAAAAAACACCCTATAGTAGACAGGGCCTTTCCTGTGACAACCACCGAGGTATCTCCTTGCTTTCAATTACAGGGAAGAAACTCGCCAGTGTCACACGTCGTTCTTGATGATAATATCACGAAGTTCTTACGATGATATGTTCATGATATTGTCGTGTGTTGGTCGTTGTCTAGGTAACGATACTCATGGTGTGTCAATGGAGATATCTAACTGTCTTGCAATATAACTCACCCCAGAAGTGCATATTCACCAGTCATAAACAAGATTCCGTTGGCGCACATAATCCTTTATTACAGAAATAAGACGGACAGACGGAACATGTTTATACATCCAGAAATAATGTAATCCTTAGAATATAAATATCCTCCTCACAATTTAACCAGCACACATCAATGCCTTCTCAAGCCTGCTTCATATCAAATCCCCAGACAGGTAATCCAGCTACTATCTCCTACAATACAACCCACACATTGGGTCGGAGCCACTGCTCAACTATGCAACCTACTCTGGGTTTTGGCCCTCACTCCCTATAGAACCCACTCTGGTTCAGGCCTGTCTTCACAACTCGGAGAACAACACAACACGGAGATCTCTAACTCCGCTTCTCCTTAGAATACCGACCAGTTCGGCATCTACACATTAACTGTCCTGAAGTCCCTTGACTTCACACAAAACTAAACTGTCCTTCCCCCATCCCCTGGGGTCCACACTCACCCTTCCCATTATTTCTCAGGACTGGCTGTTTTCTCATAGCCAGGTCAGTCACTTTACTGTCTCCCACTTTCATCTCCATTCTTTCTCATGCCCGGTCACTCAACTCAATGTCAATGACCCAGGCTTATGTCATCACCCCCCTCTTAAAAGAAAACTTCGTTTTCAAATATCGGGAGACTAAAACTTACTAATCATGTGACCCAGACATATTGCCTGGGTAGCACTAAGTATGGCTCCACCTCACTTCAGCTACCACCCTAAATAATACATCAAATGCTTATAGTACATTCCCATATTCCCCACACATAAATACAAACAACTTTCTATCTTGTGTACCAATGCATGAACTAATACATCACATAATAATAATACATCATAGTGAGACAGTATGCTTTCATTGTCTCTAGGCGCCTGAGTTTACTGGAAAGCATTAACTGGGATATTTTTGGTTCGACAAAGAGTTCACCGACCAGTAAGTTCAAAATTAGTAGTGAGTGGCCGGGCGATGACTCTAGTGCAGCCCGCTGACCGACAGCTTACCTCTCGTTGTTAGTAGAATAAGAAATTCAGGAAACATGAAGCCGAACTTAGCATAGGAGCTGTCAAATGAGCAAGAAATACAACGGATTAGACTAGATATATGGGAACGGACACGCCCAATGAACCAAACCAGGCGAAGGCAGAAAGGGTAAGGTCTTCGACCGCAAGCTATAACCTAGTAGTGTCAAGGGATCTAGAATAAAGCGGATTAAGTAGAATTAATTATGTGGTACAGCTAAAAGATCTGATTGGGTAGCCCTTCGCGGCAAGGAGGAGCTATGTCACGTGATGCCAGAAAGAACCGCCAAATTAAGCGGTATATATATATACGCGGGACAGAGAAGCATTTGAGGAGATAAGCCAGTTCTAGACAGCCGAGTGCAGATACTCGAAAGGCTGTTGAGACCAATAAGACTGTGGCAACTCTGGTCGGGCAGATAAATCCGAGGACCAGAGAAAGCACGGACTTAAGTGTTGGAAAAAGAACCGCCCTAAAGAAACTATTGATTGCTATTGTCAATTGCAATCATTAAGGAAAGTCATACAAGACTAGAGTGGGCTAAGAGGACACACGTTTGATGGGATCATCCAGAGGACTGCGTCGAACAAAGTTGGAAGGAGCCTGACTTTATTGGAAAGTGGCGAAATCATTCTGACACGGGCGGTGATCAGACAAGAGCACCCGTAGGCAGGCGAGCAATTATCCACGGGACAGGACTCCTACGTAAGTTGGTTAATTTTAATTAGAAATCTATTAGTCTGTAGTCGGGCGTGGGTAATGGTACTTAGGTTTAGGAAGCGTTGGCAAACTACAACTGACAGATAACGGGATTGACTGCGACGTTCTATAAGGAGGTAAAGAATACGTAACTAACTATTCAACCAAAACTCGCAGTGGCTAATTACGAAGTAGAGATATGAGCGCCGAAACCATGATAGGAGTGATTAGTTGCTAACGGTATTAGCGGCCTCAGAAGTCCCCGAATTATTTCTCAATCAAAATGTAAACACGGCGAGTACGAGACGCGACCACTAGGGTCAAGCCATTCAATGAGGCCAGGTGAATACAGCGGATGAATGGACCGCGCTTGGAGCAAAGCCTGCAGATGAAAGAATGTGCTTGTATTGTTGCCAGCCCGGCAGAGTTGAATCGGGGTCAGACTGCGGCGGAGAAAATAGAGCATACAACTGGTTAGCAGTACAACCTAAAAGTAGCGGGTTCGGACCTTCATGGAGAATCGGGGGTAAAAGGCTTAAATGGCTTTAATACTATAAGGCGAGATAGGGAAATAGAGAGCGGTGAATAGATACAACTGGACGAGCACTAAGTGAGCTGAAGGGGACAGGAATGCCTTTGGATATAAACGTTACAGACAGATTGGGGGGATATATCCTGGGTAGAGAAAAGGAAACGTGCGTCCATACTTCAAGAGCTGAATATTGGAGGAGATTGGCTTATAAAGACGACAAACTATACTGCGGGGATGGATGAAGAGGCATGTTTATCAATTATCATAACTAGGGTGTTGTTAGGCGTGATATTAATCTATGTTGTCAACATGGGTTTGTGTTAATAGTTGTGTGGGCTTATGTAGTCGATGTTGACGGCCCATAATGATGGTTAATCATGAGTGGACTTATGTACTGCAAACGATTATAATGATTGTAGGAGTTTTAGTGTAAAGGGGCATTTCATATATGTGATTTGTGGGCAGTATCTGGTCCCATCTTGTTGTCTTATAATTACTGTTAGGGTACCAAGCTGCAATGATATTGTTGATGATGTAGATTTATGTTGTTATTAATAATGGCTATGATATTAATACATGCTGTTGAGGACGACGATGGCGCCAATGATAATGAGACATGGCGCTAGTACATGTCACTGGTGTATTGTGTTGTCGGCCTCGGGGACAGAAGTGTTGTTGTTACCTGATGTAGTTGTTAATATGTGGTCCAGTTATCAGCTGTTGTGTTATGTGTTCGGTGCGGGGAAACCCGGCCGGTGTGGGCAAGCGGGTCAGGAGTTGTTGTCTAGGGTTGTCTAAAGCCGAATTGTATGTGTCTGTCCGCTGTGGAAAGACTGTCAGTGTCGGCGTGGGTATTGTATTAATGTCACATGATTATTAAACTTGGTAAAGTGTTTGGGGGATTATGGGTTGATGTTGGCATCAGGGGACACTGGTTGATGGTGTACGACCGCCCAGGCAGTGATGGAATATCACTGACCCGATGTCAATACACGTAGCATGAAGACGAGGGTGAGTAGCAGGTTAATGACACCCGATGATGCTGTTCACATAGTCAAGGGTGTCTTTTTGTTCAATTTTCAGGTTGTCGCTTGATCGATTGCCTGGGTAAACTAGTGGGCGGTCATTTGACGGTGGAAGTTGGTTGTGTGCATCTTTAGTAGATTTATATACTTTCTTGTCAGATTTGCGTACTTTATTATTATATTTCCCTGATTGATATGTGACTAGTTATTGGTTTAATTGCGTGCAATTCCTTAGTTTGATGGTATTATCTTGATGCTAGCTACCTGACTGCATTCTTCCATAATTGTTTGAATTGTTTTCACACGATACTTTGTATACTTTGTAATTTCTTTTAAGAAGCAAATAAACTTGATTCAGTGTTAGCTTATTCTTCTTAGTGCCTGTACTGTGCTTGTCGGTTAGGATAGTGTTGCATTCGTGACCTGCGTACCTGTATACTTGTGAGGTTGGTAGATAAAACCAAGGGTAATCACAAATCAGTGGTTATCTCTACAACCGGAAGACGGACAATCTTTATCTTTCAATTCTTATTCTCTCCTCCACTTCTCTCTCTCTCATCTCTCATCTTCGTGCTATCACAAAATTGGCGCTGCGGAACAGAATTCTTCCAAAGTAGCTTTTGTCTGCCTGCCTCAAAGTTAGGGTTGGAGACAGACTCACATACAAGTTGTTGTATTTAGTTGCTAGTTTATTGTTGTTAGTTTGGCAGTTGTAAGTGCTTTGTTCTATTAGGTCTACTAATCTTACAGTTATTCAGTAGGCTGTCAAAACTGTCAGTAGGAGTTTCTAGTAAGTCTACTCGGTTAGGGATTCTTGGTTTAAGCACACCCGGCAAACCCACTACACCGCAAGAGAAAAAATAAACCCAGAAGAAGCCGAAGCAGCAGAGTCAGTCCTGTCCGGAAGCGAGTCTAGTAAGTTTTTTCTAAAAGATCTCAACGACGATTACAAACATGACTACCAGAAATACACGCTCTGCAGCATTAGTCGAAAGCAGCGAAGGGGCGTCGGCCTCTGTGCAGGGCAATGTTGATTCTCACCCCACAGCATCGCCATGTGAACAAGTGCGATATGTAATAATGCCCACTCGAAAGAACATCAATACTTTCGGGGGCCCACACGGCCCCACTGTTAATGAGTATCTACGGGAAATCCGTTCAGCGTTCAGAGCGGGCATGATGGGGACAGCTGACAAAGTTGACCTTATCATCGACACCATTTCACCGCACGTACACAGAGAGTTAAAGCTGCACACCTCTGAGAAGGACCCCGAAAAGATGTTGGAGGTTTTAGCGACCATCTACGGCGACAAACGAACCCTCCAAGAACTAACGGCGACATTTTTCTCCACCAGACAAGGTAGCCGGGAGTCGATCGTCGACTTCTCCCATAAATTGCACCGGGAATTCGAGGAGGTGGTCTGCGCACAAGAGAGACAGAACGTCTCACCTTTTCACGAGTCAATGCTCAGAGACCAGTTTGTCGCGCAGTTGAGAGACGATTTACCTCGGCAGATGATAAAAGAAAGGCTCATTGACGAGCCTTCCATGTCGTTTCTAGCTGCTCGTGATTGTGCAGTGCGATGGGCCAGCGCTAAACACACTCCGCAGACTGAGGTGTACAACGTTGAAGCCACGGTTGTGAATCGTAACAACGACCACAGACAGCAGAGCACTGGGCATGGCCGAAACAACGAACAGAAGGGCATTCCAGCAGAAAATGACAGTAGGGGGTCACATGAACAGTCGGGCGAGGTAGATGAACTTAAGCGGGAGATGGCGCAGTTAAAAATGCAATTGTCGCATCTTGTGAACGGCCGGGGACAGCCCCAGCCAAGGTCCCAGAGACAGCAAAAACAGATTCGTTGTGATCTTTGTGGCCGGGTAGGACATATTGCCAGATTTTGTAGGGCACATTTAAACTAGAATCCCGTACAGCTACGAGTCAGGCCGCGGCGGGAAGGTTCAAGGACTCACCAATAAAAATGCTAGGCGAACGCCCAGAGACAATGATAAGCATTGACGGTAGAAATGTAAGATGTGTTCTGGACACTGGCTCACAAGTTTCCACGATTTCAGAGGAGTGTTTCAATAGACTTTTCAGACATTATAGGTTAGATGTAGATAAGTACATTAGATTAACATCAGCAAACTGGCGTTTCAATACCATATTTAGGGTACATCAGTACCAGTGTGCAAATAGGGACTGATAGTGTTGATAGATGTGGAATTTTTGTTTTAAAAGATTTGAGGGGCACAGAGAACAAAACGCCCTGTATATTAGGGATGAATGTACTCGCAGAGTTGCCAAATGTTAGCAGGTTTTTTCAGTTCAACAGGCCAGCAGACAACAATGCAAGTGTTGACCTAGATCGGAAGAAAGTGTGGGTGACAGGAGAGGCCAGGACTCACATACCTGCCCGCTCGCTGGCTGTCCTGCTAGTTAGGGGTCGCGCGGGGTTAACAGACAGAACGGTCGTGTTCGAACCAGGCAGAGATCTTGACCACAAGGGTTTAATTCTGCCTTACTGCTTTACTAGGTTAGAGGGGGGAGTGTGCCAAATACAGATAGTTAACATGGGTGACGAAGATGTGTTTTTAGCTAGAGGTACTCAGGTGGGGGAGATATCTGATGCCACGATTGACCTGACTAGGCATTTTAGAGTGGTAGGAACGCAACAAATAGAGTTGTCTGCTAAACCAGACAGTGGGGAGCAGAGACCAGACAAGCCCCTTTTTGACTTGACTGAATTTGAGGGAAGCGATGAGGAAAGGATGCAACTTGAGGGACTGTTAGCAAAATACGACTGCCTATTCGCGAAAGATGACACCGACATTGGGTTTACTGACAGGGTAACCCATAACATACTTTTGACGGATGAAGTCCCCATAAAACAGCCGTACAGGAGGATTCCTCCTGCCCTGTATCAAGAAGTGAAAGATCATTTACAGGGATTGTTAGATAAGCAGATTATAAAGGAGAGCTGTAGTCCTTGGGCGTCTCCCGATAGTCCTGGTCCGAAAAAAGGATGGCAAATTGAGAATGTGCGTCGACTACAGGGCCCTGAACATAAGAACTAAAAAGGACGCATATCCACTTCCAAGGGTAGATGACTATTTAGATGCGTTAGGGGGCGCGAAATTTTTTTCTTCTCTTGATTTAGCTAGCGGTTATTACCAGGTGGCGATGAATCCAGCAGACCAGGAAAAGACAGCGTTCACTACACCCTTTGGGTTATATGAATATTCACGACTTCCAATGGGGACTGGCGAATTCAGCTAGTACATTCCAACGTCTAATGCAGTCGTCGCTGCATGATTATATGTTTAAGTTACTTTTAGTTTACCTAGATGACATTCTTGTGTACTCCAGAGATTTTAGTGAACATTTAGTAAAACTAGAGGCCATATTTGATAGGATACAGGTGTTGGGATTGAAACTAAACCCAGCTAAATGCAATTTCTGCAAGAAAAAGGTGCAATTCCTAGGCCATACTGTGTCTGCAGAAGGCATAGGAGCGTTAGAAGATAAGGTGCTGGCGATCCAAAAAGCTCCCATACCTAGAACGCAGACTGAGTTACGTTCATTTCTAGGCCTGGCCAGTTACTATCGCCGGTTTGTAGCCAAATTTGCCACACTAGCTAGGCCACTCCATGAATTAGTAGCTCAGCTAAACCAGCAGCACACAGATCCGAGAAAAAGGAAGAAGAGTCCCATCGGGCAGCTATGGTCTACAGAATGCGACGAGGCCTTTAACAAACTTAAAGAAGCCCTAACGTCGACATCATTACTAGGCTTTCCAGACTTCACCCTTCCCTATATTTTAGAGTGTGACGCCTCATACACTGGTCTGGGGGTTGTTTTGTCCCAAATCCAGAATGGTACAAAGAGGGTGTTAGCTTATGCTAGTCGTACTCTCCGCCCGTCGGAGAGGAATGCAAAAAGTAGTTCCAAGTTGGAACTTTTATGTTTAAAATGGGCATTAACGGAAAAGTTCCGTGGCCTTCTATTAGGTGGGAAGGTTGAAATTTATACGGACAACATGAATTTAACGATGTGGCATAAAGCGAAGCTGGGTGCCATTGAGCAAAGGTGGATCGCCCAAATGTCTATGTTCGATTATGTGATAAAACACAGGCCTGGGCGGATTAACGGTAACGCTGATTACTTGTCCCGATTCCCGCTGGAGGAACCGGGGGAAAACGACGAAGAAGAGGGCGACATCGCCATTTGCAGTGTTGCAGCGAACATGCATTCCGCCAGCCCTAGGACTAGCTGGTACTGTCGGTAGCGTTCCGACGGCAGATTTTAATGTAGAAAATGCTGATGTGTTTTTAGAATGCCTTGATGTAAATAATGTTGATGAATGTTCAAAATTATGCCTTGATGTAAATATGATCGGTGGGGTTGGTGTGGTGGAAGCTGCTGCTAGGACAGCGGAAGTTTTTAATGTCCTTCCCACACACACCTTGCCGTCTTACTCAACGGAGGATATGGTGAGATTGCAGCAAAATGATGTAAATATTAATGCAGTATTTGATGTTGTATCGCGTAAACTTGTGTTGTCAAATGAATCTATGAAAAGGTTGCCCCATCAGACGAAGAAGTGGATGAGGCAGCGTAAGAAGTTATGTGTATTGGATGGGTTGCTGTATAGGAAAATCAAGGGGACAGGTAGGACAGAGCTGCTGCAATTAGTGATACCGGAGATACTGCGGCTAAGGATACTGGAGTCAGTTCATAGCGTAGGGCATCAGGGGAGAGATAGGATGATAAATATTTTGAAGAGCAGGTGTTTCTGGGTAGGGATTACTGCAGATGTAGATAAATTCTGTAGAAGTTGCCACAGGTGCAATGTAGCGAAGCCACCACCGGTCAAGATTAAGGGACCAGCAGGTAGTTTGTTAGCTTCGAGACCGTTTGAAGTAGTAGCGATGGACTTTACGCTACTGGAGAGGGACTCAAGGGGATTTGAGAATGTGTTGGTCATCACAGATGTCTTCTCTAAATTTACTATTGCTGTCCCAACCAGAGACCAAAAAGCAGCAACTGTGGCGAAGGTTTTAGTAGAGAAGTGGTTTTTATATATGGGTGTGCCAAGGAGACTGCACTCTGACCAAGGTAGGAACTTCGAATCCTCGGTGATTGCTGAGTTATGCAAGACATATGGCATAGAAAAGAGTCGCACCTACTCCGTACAACCCTCGCTGCAATGGCCAAGTGGAGCGATTTAACAAAACTATGCATGATTTACTCAGACCCCTCGAGGCCAAGGAGAAGAGGAGATGGTCTGATCACTTAGCCGAAGTGGTGCAGGTGTATAACTCGACGCCTCACGCCTCGACAGGATTTTCACCTCACTACCTAATTTTCGGACAAGAGCCTCGGCTGCCAGTGGACTTCATTTTAAATACAGGCACCAAAGACAGGGACACCAATGCAAGTGAGTATTTGGAAGGGCATCTTTCACGTTTGCGTGACGCGCACGTCCGGGCTAGTGAACAGCTGAAGAAGCATGCCGCCATTAGGAAAGATAGGAGTGACAAAATGGCAAACTCTATTCCATTGCAAGTTGGCGAACTTGTCAGAAAAAGAATCCACTATAAGGAGAGGGCGAAAATACAAGACATGTGGTCGGAAGACATGTACATAGTTGCTAGGGCACCCACCATGTCGGGAGGACCATATGCGATCAAAAAGGTTGGAGGAGATGGATCGCTAATTAGGATAGCCGGCCACGAAATGCGGCGTTGCGAGGACGGAGCAGAAGAAGAGGACATAGGGACGACGTGGGGACTACCAGCACAACCGGATGTCCCAGCGGCTGTCGAAGTTTACCAAGACATTCCAGGCAAACCAGAATGGTACGCGTTCGAGCCTGGGGACCTGAGTAGACGGAGGTCTGAGAGGATCGGACGTCGTAAAAGGGAGTGATAGAACTTCGACGTGTGGGTAGGAGATGTTTTAATAGTTAGCAAGGTATGACGTGGTTGCTTCATGTGGAATGTAGTTCGAATTGTCTCTGCGGCTGTCTAAAAAAACGAAGTGTTCCCCATGAATAGGGGGCTTACTTGTTATAATGTTTTTCAGGCGCTAGCATGGTTGTGTACCTTGATTTTTTTTCTACAGTGGGAAGTAGCGCTGTAAGGAGTTGATGTTGCTGATATTGTTTTCATTTTTGATGTTCCTATGTGCAACCATTGATTAATGATTTTGTTGTCTGGGGAAATCCCCTGCGTGAAAGGGATTGGACTGTTTTATTGATGATATTATTTGATTACTATGTTGTTACGAGGCACGCCAGAAGACGAACAAGATTTAACTGCCTTATGCACTGGGAGAGCAGGGGAGGCAACCAGTATTTTTTATTATTATTA
Organism: Cepaea nemoralis; assembly: GCA_014155875.1. Taxonomy (NCBI): domain Eukaryota; kingdom Metazoa; phylum Mollusca; class Gastropoda; order Stylommatophora; family Helicidae; genus Cepaea; species Cepaea nemoralis. The sequence goes on along the minus strand of JACEFZ010018117.1, from coordinate 202,401 downwards.
TTATTTGGGGTGGAAGTTCCAAAAAGAGTTTTCCCCTTAGGCATCCAATATTGTTTATGAGGAATGTCAGATGCGGAGCCAGGGCTTCGATCTCAAGGAGGAATGACGCTATATTGATGGTGGGACCCATCAACTTTTGGTAGGTGGGTATGAGACAGTATGCTTTCATTGTCTCTAGGCGCCTGAGTTTACTGGAAAGCATTAACTGGGATATTTTTGGTTCGACAAAGAGTTCACCGACCAGTAAGTTCAAAATTAGTAGTGAGTGGCCGGGCGATGACTCTAGTGCAGCCCGCTGACCGACAGCTTACCTCTCGTTGTTAGTAGAATAAGAAATTCAGGAAACATGAAGCCGAACTTAGCATAGGAGCTGTCAAATGAGCAAGAAATACAACGGATTAGACTAGATATATGGGAACGGACACGCCCAATGAACCAAACCAGGCGAAGGCAGAAAGGGTAAGGTCTTCGACCGCAAGCTATAACCTAGTAGTGTCAAGGGATCTAGAATAAAGCGGATTAAGTAGAATTAATTATGTGGTACAGCTAAAAGATCTGATTGGGTAGCCCTTCGCGGCAAGGAGGAGCTATGTCACGTGATGCCAGAAAGAACCGCCAAATTAAGCGGTATATATATACGCGGGACAGAGAAGCATTTGAGGAGATAAGCCAGTTCTAGACAGCCGAGTGCAGATACTCGAAAGGCTGTTGAGACCAATAAGACTGTGGCAACTCTGGTCGGGCAGATAAATCCGAGGACCAGAGAAAGCACGGACTTAAGTGTTGGAAAAAGAACCGCCCTAAAGAAACTATTGATTGCTATTGTCAATTGCAATCATTAAGGAAAGTCATACAAGACTAGAGTGGGCTAAGAGGACACACGTTTGATGGGATCATCCAGAGGACTGCGTCGAACAAAGTTGGAAGGAGCCTGACTTTATTGGAAAGTGGCGAAATCATTCTGACACGGGCGGTGATCAGACAAGAGCACCCGTAGGCAGGCGAGCAATTATCCACGGGACAGGACTCCTACGTAAGTTGGTTAATTTTAATTAGAAATCTATTAGTCTGTAGTCGGGCGTGGGTAATGGTACTTAGGTTTAGGAAGCGTTGGCAAACTACAACTGACAGATAACGGGATTGACTGCGACGTTCTATAAGGAGGTAAAGAATACGTAACTAACTATTCAACCAAAACTCGCAGTGGACTAATTACGAAGTAGAGATATGAGCGCCGAAACCATGATAGGAGTGATTATGTGCTAACGTTATTAGCGGCATCAGAAGTCCCCGAATTATTTCTCAATCAAAATGTAAACACGGCGAGTACGAGACGCGACCAGCTAGGTCAAGCCATTCAATGAGGCCAGGTGAATACAGCGGATGAATGGACCGCGCTTGGAGCAAAGCCTGCAGATGAAAGAATGTGCTTGTATTGTTGCCCAGCCCGGCAGAGTTGAATCGGGGTCAGACTGCGGCGGAGAAAATAGAGCATACAACTGGTTAGCAGTACAACCTAAAAGTAGCGGGTTCGGACCTTCATGGAGAATCGGGGGTAAAAGGCTTAAATGGCTTTAATACTATAAGGCGAGATAGGGAAATAGAGAGCGGTGAATAGATACAACTGGACGAGCACTAAGTGAGCTGAAGGGGACAGGAATGCCTTTGGATATAAACGTTACAGACAGATTGGGGGGATATATCCTGGGTAGAGAAAAGGAAACGTGCGTCCATACTTCAAGAGCTGAATATTGGAGGAGATTGGCTTATAAAGACGACAAACTATACTGCGGGGATGGATGAAGAGGCATGTTTATCAATTATCATAACTAGGGTGTTGTTAGGCGTGATATTAATCTATGTTGTCAACATGGGTTTGTGTTAATAGTTGTGTGGGTTTATGTAGTCGATGTTGACGGCTCATAATGATGGTTAATCATGAGTGGACTTATGTACTGCAAACGATTATAATGATTGTAGGAGTTTTAGTGTAAAGGGGCATTTCATATATGTGATTTGTGGGCAGTATCTGGTCCCATCTTGTTGTCTTATAATTACTGTTAGGGTACCAAGCTGCAATGATATTGTTGATGATGTAGATTTATGTTGTTATTAATAATGGCTATGATATTAATACATGCTGTTGAGGACGACGATGGCGCCAATGATAATGAGACATGGCGCTAGTACATGTCACTGGTGTATTGTGTTGTCGGCCTCGGGGACAGAAGTGTTGTTGTTACCTGATGTAGTTGTTAATATGTGGTCCAGTTATCAGCTGTTGTGTTATGTGTTCGGTGCGGGGAAACCCGGCCGGTGTGGGCAAGCGGGTCAGGAGTTGTTGTCTAGGGTTGTCTAAAGCCGAATTGTATGTGTCTGTCCGCTGTGGAAAGACTGTCAGTGTCGGCGTGGGTATTGTATTAATGTCACATGATTATTACACATGGTGAAGTGTTTGGGGGTTCATGGGTTGATGTTGGCATCGGGGTACACTGGTTGATGGTGTACGACCGCCCAGGCAGTGATGGAATATCACTGACCCGATGTCAATACACATAGCTGAAGACAAGGGTGAGCAGTAGGTTGATGACACCCGATGATGCTGTTCACATAGTCAAGGGTGTCTTTTTGTTCAATTTTCAGGTTGTCGCTTGATCGATTGCCTGGGTAAACTAGTGGGCGGTCATTTGACGGTGGAAGTTGGTTGTGTGCATCTTTAGTAGATTTATATACTTTCTTGTCAGATTTGCGTACTTTATTATTATATTTCCCTGATTGATATGTGACTAGTTATTGGTTTAATTGCGTGCAATTCCTTAGTTTGATGGTATTATCTTGATGCTAGCTACCTGACTGCATTCTTCCATAATTGTTTGAATTGTTTTCACACGATACTTTGTATACTTTGTAATTTCTTTTAAGAAGCAAATAAACTTGATTCAGTGTTAGCTTATTCTTCTTAGTGCCTGTACTGTGCTTGTCGGTTAGGGTAGTGTTGTATTCGTGACCTGCGTACCTGTATACTTGTGAGGTTGGTAGATAAAACCAAGGGTAATCACAAATCAGTGGTTATCTCTACAACCGGAAGACGGACAATCTTTATCTTTCAATTCTTTATTCTCTCCTCCACTTCTCTCTCTCTCATCTCTCATCTTCGTGCTATCACAATAGGAAAGCAGTATACTTATGTACCCACAGGTCTCTTACTATTTCACGACCCCACAATATTATTTGTGTACCGACCCTATATCAGGTGGTTCTGTTCTTGCATTAACCCTCCTCTGATTCCTGTCGATGCTGTGTCTACCTTTCATGTACCCATGACTCATGGTACCTCTACAGTTACAAACATCTGTTTGATATCCCTAGCCCTGGGTCAGTAATGTCGCGAACACTCTTTTGACCTGACTCAACTTTCCTATCTGCATCTTGCACCGTTACACTTGAGTCTCTGTTTAGTCTGAACTCTTTATTCAATCTTGGCCCATATACCTGGCACCTTGCTTTCTGCTGCATACGCCTTATGCCTATGTGCCCTGCACCTGCACTATCCTGAGCTGTTCTTGTATATCGGTCTCTGTGTGCTAAAGGTACTGCTCCTTGCCCACGTGCAGTTCCACTATCTGAAAACCTGCGAGTGAGAACATTGTTCTTCCTCTCGAAGCACCATCTACCTTTCTTTGACTGCCTATGTTCTACTCTCCTACACCCTTGGGAACATTTGTTCAGAGTAGTATCTTATCTCTGGGATTCACTAGCACTATATTTGGGATCCATTCTCATCTGCTCAGCTGTACTATCCTTGTCCTGAGTTCCTGTGTCTACTTCAAGTGCCTCTTCTACCTCAGCTATACTCTCTAATTTAGGTTCTCTTGTGGTAACTACCTCATTACTGCTTACACTATATTTTTGGTCCCAATAAATTACTTCCTCTTCTGTACAATCTTTAACTCCTATAACATTTCCTATGATCAAATCAGCTGGTGAGTCCAAAACACACGCTGTCACTCTTCCAGTGATATATGGTGTTTTTACTGTTATTATGGCTAATGGGTAGAACTCTACTGTGCCGTTGAATGTTATGCATCTAATCTTTTTCCCTGTATAATCCGAGGGATCTATTAGACTTCTCCTCACTCCGATAGACGTACATCCGGAATCCCTAATTGTTAACGCTGGTCTATCATTGACAACTCCCTGATGCAGCTTCAAACTTCCTCCTTCATGCACTGCTGATCCTGCTTTCACTGTATGACCACATATTAGGACTGGCTGACTGTCTTTTTCAAAAAGAGGTTTGCACCCACTACAATCTTCATTGTTCAGCGTCTCAATTACTTGTGCTGCATTTGAGTGCTCTGTTTCTCTCATCCTACATTGATGGCTGAAATGCCCCTTTCTTCCACATTTGAAACAAGTGATCTCCCTTTTACTGTTGTTCGTTGGTCCATCTGATGGCTGTGCATCACACTCTGCTGCCTTGTGTCTCCAGCTCCCACAATTCCAACATCCGGCATAATTTGGACGTCTCTGGAAGTTCCCTCTTCTATATGGGCACCGTCCTACTCTACCAACATTGTTTCCTCGGAAACCATTATCTTGAAGTTCTTGCTGCTCACCTTTCTGTGCTGAATCCACACTTTTCGCCCTTGGTCTGATGACTGGATTCTGGTCCTGTTTAGTGTACGCTGCACAGACTATTTCCTCACTCATTAGTTTCCCAATAGAACTGTTAGGATGTGCCGTCATGTACTTTTGCCCTAACTGAGACGTTGTGTCTATGTCCTTTGGCTTACGTTCCTCAAAGAAAGCTACTAAGTTAGAATTGCATGCAGATACTACCTTGTCTCTTAACATTAGATCTACTAATTTATTAACATCTTTCCCTACTTCTGCAAGCTCCATCCATTTGTTAAATGTATTCTTTACAGTGTTAACAAAATCTGTGAAATCTTGATTTGTCTCTGGCACTAACTGTCTAAACTTTGTTCTATATCCATGTTCTTCTTCTTCTTCTTCTTCTTCTTCTTCTTCGTTCATCCGGAGTTTTTTTTCGGATGTGATTGCGTTGTGCCTGTTTACAGCAGAGCTGCGTTCTTGCGCCGTTAGGCCGACACATCCGACTTCTGCGGGCATTTTTGACCGGGTTAACCTTCCCGGGATATCCATGTTCAGTTAGTTGGAACTTTGTCAGCAAACGTTGACGTAAGATAGCGTAGTTGTTCCTTTCTTCTACAGGTAAATTGAACATTGTATCTAGAGTCTTACCCGTAAGAAACTCGCCAAGTCGCATCGCATACTCTTTCTCTGGAATACCTAACGCTTTGGCTGATGCCTCGAACCTGGCCAAATAATTTTCAAGTTGATCCCGGTCTGTAAAATATGGCAGTTTTAATCTCTGTGACGACTGCGACGATCTTCTGCTTTCCTCACTTTGACCTTTCGAAGATAGTTCTAGTTTTCTTAACTCGATTTCAGTTTGCATCTGACACTTGATCTTCTCTTTTCTCAATTTCCATTTCAGCTAACTTTACTTCCTGTAGACGTTTGTTTTCCATTTCAGCTAGTTTTACTTGTGTCTCTTCCTGTAGACGCTTGTTTTCTATTTCAGCTAACTTTACTTCCTGTAGACGTTTGTTTTCCATTTCAGCTAGTTTTACTTGTGTCTCTTCCTGTAGACGTTTAGCTTCAGCTACCTTTTCTTCCTGTAGGCGTTTTGCCTCGCGTTCATTATGCCTCTCGTCTCTTTAAATCTGTTTTTGTTCTTTTGCTTCTGCATACTCCTGTAACTCTTTACCTTTCAGGCCTATTCGTTCACCTGCTTCAATATATTCCATTACAGTAGGCATCTTGTACTTGTGGACACGTTGCTGTGAATCAGCCAACTATAAATGTACAGACTCTGCTGTTAGTCTTTGTGTCACTTCCCTAAGTACACCCGCACTCCCTGTGTACGTAAATTCGTAGTGCTAAAATATCACTCTGTACTCACCCAATCACTCTATAAGCACTAGGTAGTGAGGAAAAATATCATCCCTCGCATATATCTATAACAAATAGTTGTATAACATTTCTGGAAATATTGTTAAACATACATATACATACATATACAAACAAATGGATGATAACACTAAGTGTTTTTCTATAAACGCTAGACTCACAAGCCAAGTACACGGAGACGGTGATCACAAAGAAATAAACTACAGTAACAACCACAAGCTTGTGTAGGGACACCCACAGTGCGCGTAATATATAAATATAGACTGACAAAGACCACTAGACAGCAGAAAAGGACAAAAGATCACAATAATAACATATATCCGACCACAAGAAATATCATATGTAAATATAACGAAAAGAAAAAAAGAGAAGAAAAAAATTATAGCATCAATTTATACACAGATCTGACGCTAAACACAAACTGGCACATTATATAATTCAGGACCGTCCCTGCAGAACCAAATAAACCGACCTATCGATTTTCTTCCCAGAAATTATATATAGTGCACCTCAGAAATTAACTTTTCGCCCTGCCTTCGAGAAACAACACAAAAATCCCCTACACTTGACAAACACTGGACCACATACAAATAATTGCGTAACACCCGACAACAATAAATATGAGGATGGGAGCAAAAAAAAAAAATAATGTGCAAATGGTTGGCCGACAAATATGTGCCTATAATCCGTCGCCAAAAGTTCTTATTTTGTTCGTTTTAATAGTTATTCGCAATCCGCTGTAAATGTCTACGACACTAGATTTCAAAATGACTGATTGATTTGTTGAGTGGTTCCTGAATTCACGTGGTGATCACAAGTTCCAACTGTCGACAAAAGTTGAAGATGATAGTGATATCAAAACTGTTCTGTCTCGACACAGTCCGTAACGTTGTTGTACTTTCTCTGGACGTGGTGACACCACAGTAATAATCCAAAGTGTTCTTTCGATATGTTGTTACTTTCGTTGCGGAGATGGCGCTTTGCTGTATCATAAATGTTATGGATTGCCGTTACCCGACAAGATTCACCAAAAGAAAAAGAGAATGGCAGCCAATGTTCAGCGCTTTACACTTGGATATATAGATCCTTATTGGCAAAGAAATACGACCATGGTTGCGATGATGATACGTTAAAACTGTTTGCTCATAACAGAATAATGATGACAATAGTAGAACAGTTCAACAAAGACGAAACATTAAATCTGGCTTTCTTTCAAAACAACCTTGTTTTGTTCATTCACAATGAGTCATCTTGACCACACTAGGCCGTGGAAATTTTCCTGAGTACCTTCCCTCCTTCCACCCCCAACTCACAATGTCACCTCAATTTCTCTTTATCACTCTCAGTGAAAAAATTACTCCGTACAACCAGTTTCCACACAACCTTGAAAGCCCCACCCGGCTGCTCTATTAACTCCGTGGAAAATCACACTTTCCACTGCTGCCCTAGCACGGCTGTGGTAGGGGTTAACGTACCTCTCCCCCGTATTTGGACGCTGGTGTCTCCACCCGTCCTATTTGTTGCGTCGATCAATCTTAAATTGTCGACCTGCGAACACACAGTGCGCCTGTCAATATCTTTGATTTTCTTCAATCCTGTCTTCGTCACACCCACACACACCTGTCAGGGTATCATCCAGCCAGTATCATGGCACCGACTTTTATGTGACTCGTCTGCTGGCGCTTTCGTCTCTTGACCTATAAACACAGGCGCCTGTCTGCGTTAATTCTCTGGCGTGCCCGCTAGCGTCGCAATAACGTGTGCTGACCGTCGTTAATTTACCTGTAGTGTGACCTTCACTTGAACTGTCTGCTAGCTTGAGTTTTTACTCCTGGTATCAATTTTACCTGGTTTCTCGTGAACTCTGTCCTTGACACACACGCACAAACGAGTTGCTGTTAATCTCTTGACTCAGTACTGTCTAAATTGATGGAACGAAGTCACCAGATAATAACTCCTCTCTTCAGCGAAGAGCCCACAAATATCTCAGAATGACACCAATGTCTATAAAGCAATGGGTTTCTCAATATATCCCCGTCGTTCTTGCCAGGACAGACCCCAGATGACTCAACATTGCACGGTGTTCCTTAACCGAATGTAGCTGTCAGTACCGTCAGAAACTCTTTACCAAGCGACGAGTTCCCAGATGATCAATATATCCCCGTCGTCCTTGACCGGAGGAGACCCCAGATTGTCACACGTCGTTCTTGATGATAATATCACGAAGTTCTTACGATGATATGTTCATGATATTGTCGTGTGATGGTCGTTGTCTAGGTAACGATACTCATGGTGTGTCAATGGAGATATCTAACTGTCTTGCAATATAACTCACCCCCGCAGTGCATATTCACCAGTCATTAAACAAGATTCCGTTGGCGCACATAATCCTTTATTACAGAAATAAGACGGACAGACGGAACATGTTTATACATCCAGAAATAATGTAATCCATAGAATATAATATCCTCCTCACAATTTAACCAGCACACATCAATGCCTTCTCAAGCCTGCTTCATATCAAATCCACAAGACATGTAGATCCAGCTACTATCCACGGCTGGATCTCCTACAATACAACCCACACATTGGGTCGGAGCCACTGCTCAACTATGCAACCCACTCTGGGTTTTGGCCCTCACTCCCTATAGAACCCACTCTGGTTCAGGCCTGTCTTCACAACTCGGAGAACAACACAACACGGAGATCTCTAACTCCGCTTCTCCTTAGAATACCGACCAGTTCGGCATCTACACATTAACTGTCCTGAAGTCCCTTGACTTCACACAAAACTAAACTGTCCTTCCCCCATCCCCTGGGGTCCACACTCACCCTTCCCATTATTTCTCAGGACTGGCTGTTTTCTCATAGCCAGGTCAGTCACTTTACTGTCTCCCACTTTCATCTCCATTCTTTCTCATGCCCGGTCACTCAACTTAATGTCAATGACCCAGGCTTATGTCAGCCAGAATTCTTCTCAATCGCCTCACGGCCCATCTCGATCAAGGACTGTGGAAGATCATGGCAAAATATGGCTGTCCACGAAAGTTTGTCCAAATAGATCGGCTATTTCATGATGGCATGCAGACAAGAGTAAAGGAAAATGGTGAACTGTCTGAGCCCTTTCCTGTCACCAATGGAGTGAAACAAGGATGTGTCCTGGCACCAACACTGTTCAGCCTCATGTTTTCAGCTATGTTGACGAGTGCCTTCGAAAACAACGACATTGGAATAGACAGCAACTATGCATGGATGGAAAGTTGTTCAATCTCAGAAGGCTGAAAGCTAAAACCAAAACTAACAGCGACACCGTCAGAGATCTCCTGTTTGCTGATGATTGCGCTCTATACGCCAACTCAGAGGCGCACATGCAACATAATGTTTCAGCTTTCTCACATGCCTGTGCCAAATTTGGGCTCAATATCAATTTGGAGAAGACTGTAGTTATGTACCAGTCAGCTCCAGGGAATAATCATACTGTGCCGAATATCAAAGTGAATGGTCATAGTCTAAGTGTTGTGGACAAATTCACCTATCTTGGCAGCATTGTGTCACAAGCTGCCACAATTGATGATGAAGCGAATGCAAGAATCTCCAAGGCCTTTGGCAGACTGTACAAGAATGTATGGGACAGAAATGGAATAAGTCTGCAAACAAAGTCTACAAAGCAGTTGTATTATCCACACTGCTATATGCTTGTGAAACCTGGACTGTTTAGCAGCGACACGCTAGGAAATTAAACCACTTCCACACAGTCTGCCTTAGGAAGTTACTGAAGATTAAATGGCAAGACAAGATACCAGACACTGAAGTCCTGGAAAGAGCGTCCATGCCCAGTATCCACACTTTACTAATGAAGAATCAGATTCGCTGGGCTGGTCACTTGACTCGCATGCCAGATTTTACGGCGAGTTGCGTTGTGGTAAACGCTCCCAAGGCGGCCAGAGGAAACGCTTTAAAGACTCTGAAAATCTCACTGAATGCTTTTGGAATTCATCATGACACATGGGAGACTGCAGCCAGAGACCGAAATTCGTGGCGTGCATCATTACGCAAGACTGCAGTCACTTGTGAGGCAACCAGGACTGCAAGAGCTGTGAAGAAAAGACAGAACAGAAAAACCACTGCAGAAAATCCTCCTCCAGAAACGTCAAGCATTCTTTGTCCACATTGTCAAAGAACATTTCGAGCCAAAATAGGCATTATCATCCATCTTAGAACTCACGGCTCCATACTTTCAACCCCACTGGATGAAATGAAATGGTCATCATCATTCTTGATGGACAAACAACATAAAGTTCATGCAACGTAATAGGTAATTACAAAACTTGGACCGACAATATTTTCTAACACTGCACAGTCATTAAAAATACACCCTATAGTAGACAGGGCCGTTATTATATGAGGTAGGCAATTAATATTCTCTACACCAGGGGTGGCCAACACGAGGCCCGCGGGCCGCATGCGGCCCGCCGGTAGTCATGTTGCGGCCAGCGGAGTGGGAAACGACGATGTGGTCGAAGCTGTAGCACGCTTGTTTGTTTACTTTAATTTAACAAAAAAATAGGTGCGTGGCCCGGCAGGAAATATTATTTCTGAAATGTGGCCCGCCTGCTGAAAAGATTGGCCACCCCTGCACTACACTGTATTTTCTGTACAAATTTCTAAAAGGTGCAAATGACATTGAGATTGACATGACAACAGAAATATGGGTCTTCTTGTTCTTCTTCGTTCCGTTTTTTCGTAGGAGTACATCATCTCAGTTATGCACATCAAAGGTCAGTGTGTCTGACTTCGGCATACATGTTTGTCCGGTTTGCTGCCTCTAGACAGATTTTCTATATACCTACGATACATGGAAACACAACAACTGTTGACGTTGTTTTGAGAACGAATCTTGTATCTTTATAACTATGCCACGCAACTCTGAACCCCACTTTCCCTTCCCCCAAGTTACTAATAGTTTGATAGTTTTCTTCTGAATACGACATCAGCCAGATTCTACTCAATATCAACTCGTGTGTAGATTTTCTTTTATAACAATTCTGCCATGGCAATAGCCTGAATGCCTGCTCATTTAAATTTCTAACCACCTATGATTTTTAAAGTGCGCAATTTGCACACACAGCCTCCTGTTTTTCGCCCTTATCCGAGAGAGCCAAGTGTCTGATCTCATTACCCAGGGGATCAAGGGGACGTGTAGTATCATTATATGCATATTATCCTTGGAATAAAAAACTACTTGATCCTGTTTTGGGAACGAATCTTGCACCTTAATATTTCTGCCACGTCCCCTCTACACCCCACTAATAGTCTTATAGTTTTCTTCTGAATTTCAAAATCAACCATTGTAGTTCAAGGGTTCTAACAATACAGCATACTCCTCCCAGCGGTGCAGACTTACCAAAACTGTCCATCTGCTTGTTTCCCACCACACCAACATATTCTGTGGACCAGATTTAGTAGATGCCCTGTCTTTGATTGTTTTTAATGAAGCATGCAACTCTGCACAAAAATGCTTGACTTCACCCTTCTCCTCATGCTCTGTGAGTCCGATACAATGTAATGAAAAAGAACATTCTCAAAGGTAGCTATTGTAATAAATATTGCTGTTGCAATTGTTACAGCTATTAAATAGTCACTCATGATGTAGATTTGTTTGGTAAACGTTCTGACAAGAACCTGCCGAGTTGTTGAAGTTGTTGGACCACTTACACCAGTTTGGATGCCCATTCTAGTTTGTCATCAACGACTTGAAGCTTGGGTTCACCACAGAAGATGCACCTCACTCCAACTGTGCAAGTTGGCATCCACATCTACTCACGTTGACGGCTCGTGTTGTGTTTATTATAGTTCAGCTTTATGTGTTTAAGATGTCTTCTGTCTGTTGTTGTTGTTGTTAGGTTATTATTGATTCTCTTCTTTTGTTATTGCTGATTGTTGCTCGTCTTTCTCCTCTTCCTTATTCTTCTTGTTTTTCCTTCTTCTTTCTTCTTGTTCTTCTTGTTATTTTTGTTCTTCTTCTTCTTCTTCTAATCTTCCTCTTCTTCTTCTTCCTTTTCATTTTTTTCTTCTTCTAAAGCTTACTCCAGTGACGTGGATATCATATATGTCCACAATCTGAAATCTCTGGTGTTAATTCTCCATTGATGCTATCTTTTCTCTTAAAGTATGTAACTCAAGAGTGCCTGGTGTATTTCTCTTAACTTCCCTGATTCTCTCTCTTCCTGTAAGCACTCTGGATATAATAATCTAACTCTGCTGTGTGACTAAGAAGAACAAATCTCCGTAGCCACATTGTTTGCCTTCAGGGTTTATCTTCATGTTCAGGTGGATTTCCCTTGCCTTCCTTTGATGTGTAGACACTTAACGTGGCGCTAACCTGTGATCGGGACAGTGAATCCACGTGTGAACTTAACAGATCAAAGATGCCTGACAGATGCTGCTAGGGACAGACATTAAAGAGCTGAACGCGATGAAGCGTGAAGACATGACTTACCTAGCTCTCTTATTGATCTCTCCTTGTGTGGTGTGAACAAGGAGAAATGTCACATCAGCGGCTTAATTGATACATCCGACCCAGCAGTTCCCAGCATGTGTGACAGTGGATAGAACTAACCCAGCGGTTCCCAGCCTAAGGGACGCTGTATCCAGGGGTGCATTGACTGACAATCAAAGTGCTCGTGCTTGTTGCTGTTGCGGTATGAAGCTGCAAATTAAAAACTGCGTTATCTTGTTTTCTGGTAATCGTAAACAATGTCAAAGGACATTGTGCAAAATTTCGCTTGCATGTGTAATTTGTTCACAAGTTATTAAGATGTACATTCTCCTCCTCCTCTCCTCCTCCTCCTCCTCCTTCCTCTACTTCTCTTATCCTCCTTCGTCACCTAATCTTCCTTCTGCTGCAGTTTCTCTTCCTTCTTCTTCTTCTTCTTCTTCTTCTTCTTCTTCTTCTTCTTCTTCTTCTTCTTCTTCTTCTTCTTCTTCTTCCTCTTCTTCTTCTTCTTCTTCTTCTTCTTCTTCTTCTTCTCCTCTTCCTCTCTCCTTCTTCTTCTGCTCTTCTTCCTTCTCTTCTTCTTCTTCTTCTTCTTCTTCTTCTTCTTCTTCTTCTTCTTCTTCTTATTATTATTATTATTATTATTATTCTTAAAGTGCCTGGTCTGAATCAGACACTGGCGATCACGACGCTGCAATCCCATCTATATGATACGTTATAAACGTTTTGAAGTTAGTGTTGTTATATGTTATATGTAGCCTTGCTTTTTCAATCGTCTACATACATGTTTCTCTGCCGTTCTCCAATTCTCTTAATAATCTTCCCCACCCATTTCTCGCTTTGAACTCTAGCAAAGTTCTTATACATGCGGCTAGTAGTGAACGCACTGGTCTAATATTTGATGGTGAGGGATAGATTTCCCTATTGCAAGTGTCTCCTGCCACCAGGCGAACCACCTCTGACTTATAACTTTCCCCCCACTACTCCAAGCCAATGAAAAATCAATAATTAGACCCATCTGGCAGCCTGGGGGAATGAACCCAGCACGCCGCCGTCAGCAAAGAAAGTTTAAGCTGTTAAACCTATTAGCCACACAGATTCCCATCTAAGACTAATTTCTGTATTTCCACCATTACTGTAGATATGCACCGCAAGTGTCGTGTGCATTGTCCTTATAACATGGCCACATCCTCCAGGCGTTTCAGTTTCATTGCTCAATGTCGAGCATTATTATCCACATAATACAGGTCATACTCACTCTCTCTCTCTCTCTCTCTCTCTCTCTCTCTCTCTCTCTCTCTCTCTCTCTCACACACACACACACACACACACACACACACACACACCCATCCACACTCACCCACACACCCACCCAAACACATACATCCTTTCAGTGCCAGGATCTCTGTACTTGTCGAGACATTTGTAAAATGTGGATTAAAGTTAGTTGCATATCCTTCACAGGACGTTTGCAGTCAATACCAACATTTTTTTGCTGTTGTGATCTCTTGGCAAGTTCACGTTCAGTAGTTTGCCATTGCTTTCTGAACGACAGGCACCCATACCATATAGTAAAAAGACCAACGCAAGGCGGTCTGCTACCAAATCACCCGCAACTTTGTTTCGAACGCGGGTATGAGGGATCAGGAACTGCTTCAGTAAATCCTTTGTCACGGAGCCCGTAAAATGTGGATTGTTTAAATTTAGTTGGGCTTCTCGTGTCAACCCAGCCTGACCTGGGTACTAGGAAATGTCTTGGGAAGCAAATAACAAACTGAGCAAACATTGTTTGGCTCGACTGCGACGTCCAGTAAAGGATATACAACTAACTATGAAACAAGGTGCCCGCAAATAGAATGTAGTTTGACGGAGTGCTTGCGGAAGTTTAAAAAGGCTGAAAATCCACTGTACTAAAGGAATATAGGAACCAACGCAATAGATCTAAGCTGTTCGAATACATTTTCTGGAAATATATCCACGGAGAACTACAAAATAGGATTAAGCCATAATGAACGTTATATATAAGTACATTTTTACCTCGATGGAATGTGTATTGGTTTAAGGTGTACTAAAGGTCCCCGTTTCACACATCTGGTGTATTAGGTATATGGGAAAAGGGCTCTTTTCACAGGCCCAGAGGCGTAATGAGAATATGGTACAAAGTTAGTTGTTTATCCGGTACAGGACGTCGCAGCCAACCACAACATTATTCTTTTTTGGTGCTGTTTGTAATTTATTGGGAAGTTTACGTTCAGTAGTTTACCAATGCTTCCTGAACGGCTGGAACTCATACCATTTGAACCAAAACCAGCACAAAGCGGGCTGGTTCTAAATCGCCCGCATCTGTGTTTCGAACGCGATATGCGGGATTGCGAATATCTTCTTCTTCTTCTTCTTCTTCTTCTTCTTCTTCTTCTTCTTCTTCTTCTTCTTCTTCTTCTTCTTCTTCTTCTTCTTCTTCTTCTTCTTCTTCTCTTCTCCTCCTCCTCCTTCTTCTTCTTCTTCTTCTTCTTCTTCTTCTTCTTCTTCTTCTTCTTCTTCTTCTTCTTCTTCTTCTTCTTCTTCTTCTTTATTCATCCGGAGACTTTTTTGGACGTGATTGCGTAGTGCCTGTTTACAGCGGAACTGAATTCTTGTGCCGTTAGGCCGACACATCCGACTTCTTCGGGCATTTGTTGAACGAGTTAACCTTCCCGGGCGAATGCGCTCGTAACCCCTTGGCCAACCTGTTGTTATTTATACACTAGTACCACGTTTCAATTCCATGACAAAGTCTGTGCATGGACCCTGCTCCGTGAGTCTGATTCTTCGTTTCTGGGACTCACTGTTACTAGCCTAAACTTTTGTCAACAATAACCCGTCACCTCCCTATACTGTGACTCTCTCTCTCTCTCTCTCTCTCTCTCTCTCTCTCTCTCTCTCTCTCTCTCTCTCTCTCTCTCTCTCTCTCTCTCTCTCTCTCTCATTCATTCATTATTTCCTACATACTTAATTTATTGGAGAGGGGATAGAGATTCCTGCAGCAGTTTCCGCTGAGATTGTACTTTGGGACCGGATCGAGAAAAAAAATATGTTCACCACTTTCCATCTGATAGATACAAGACCGTCTCCGAAGCTCAGACAGACCTTCAGAATGTCAAGCATCGGAGCTAAGAGTTTAATAAAACACATTGTCTTATAGAGGATTCAAAACGAATCAGTCCACTCAACTGTTATCACTCCAGCATTCATGTTATTATCACGGTTACTGGCATCTTGCCGGATTGACAGACGATAGTTTGTTACATTGTGCTTCACAAAGGGCAATAATAACTTCAGCCTATAGCGGGGACAAGCGTTGGAGTTATACCTCTCAGTAGCTTAAAGCCTGTGTTGAATTGTAGAGACCATGAGTTGCAAGTGAAGCATGATCGATCTCTCTCTCTCTCTCTCTCTCTCTCTCTCTCTCTCTCTCTCTCTCTCTCTCTCTCTCTCTCTCTCTCTCTCTCTCTCTCTCTCTCTCTCTCTCTCGGCCTGCCTAGTTTATTCCAGAAGGAAGGTAACACGTGGAACAAGACAAGCTGCAGAAGCTGCCGGATCACCAAAGCAATGCACTAACTGTCAAACTGTCGGAGCTTCGATCCTAGACCAGTTGCCGACCACAGTTTAGGGCCTAGTCTGCCCTGCCATGCCATTTAGTCTTGAGGTTACACTACCTTGTACCGTTATATAGCTTGTAACCTTGTTATGAACACGTCTGTAATATGATAACTAAGAATTAAGACTAAGCAATAATAGTGTCGATCTCCCCGGCGTAGGTATTAGTCTTTCTCGGTAATCCCGTATATTCTCGTGAGTAACGCAGCTGCGCGAGAATCTTCAGCGGGTCGCGCCGCACTGGTAATTTACGGGAGTATGTGAGCCTGTCGCTCAGAAATCAATGGCAAACTACTGAGCTAATCTTACCTAGTACATCAACAGTAGCTGAAAAATGCAGGTGTTGACTGCAACGTCCTGTAAGAGATATGCAACATAAAAAAAATAAAATAAATAATAGTGCTAAGATTCATTTATAATACTTCTTATAGCGGAAGCCGTGTGGCGTTGGTGATCATGTTTGTCCACGGTCTTCTGTCTCGTGTACTGCCAATCTTCTTATAGTCCATGCCGCGTGGCGTTGGTGATCATGTCTGTCCACAGCCTTCTGTCTCGTGTACTGCCAATCTTCTTATAGTCCATGCCGTGTGGCGTTGGTGATCATGTCTGTCCACACCCTTCTGTCTCGTGTACTGTCAATCTTCTTATAGTCCATGCCGTGTGGCGTTGGTGATCATGTCTGTCCACAGCCTTCTGTCTCGTGTACTGCCAATCTTCTCATACTCCATGCCGTGTGGCGTTGGTGATCATGTCTGTCCACACCCTTCTGTCTCGTGTACTGCCAATCTTCTCATACTCCATGCCGTGTGGCGTTGGTGATCATGTCTGTCCACACCCTTCTGTCTCGTGTACTGTCAATCTTCTTATAGTCCATGGCCGTGTGGCGTTGGTGATCATGTCTGTCCACAGCCTTCTGTCTCGTGTACTGCCAATCTTCTCATACTCCATGCCGCGTGGCGTTGGTGATCATGTCTGTCCACACCCTTCTGTCTCGTGTACTGCCAATCTTCTCATAGTCCATGCCGTGTGGTGTTGGTGATCATGTCTGTCCACAACCTTCTGTTTCGTTTATTGCCAATAATTTCTGATACCGCCGTTCCTCCATGACATGATGTCATAGTGTCCAGCATCGTCTTTCCTGATTTCCCCTGCTTCTCTCCCTCCCTCCCCTCCTCGATAAATTTACTGTTATGACGGCATGCTCCAGCTGTCCCCTTCTCATGACGTGACCAAACAATGTGGCCTGTCCTCTTCTTCTGCTACTAAACAGTTCTCTTTGTGAGCTAACTTCTTCGAGATATCTTAATTGCTCTATCTTTCCGTCCACCGTGTTTCCATCATTCTTCTAAATAAACCACATCTCCATAGCCTCCACACGATTCCTCTACTAATTGTCCATGATTCTCTTCCAGACCTTAGGATGTACTCAATATAGTTCTTAAGAACTCTTTACCTCATCTCGCTTGACAAAGATCAATGCAGAAAATATTCTTAATCGCTTGAGAAAAAAAAAAGCGCTTAAAAGTCGACACGGTCGACTTCATTGCACCAGGTTTTATTCCATATGGCTCGGTCTTTTTCGGCAGCGCGGGCTGCGAAAGCGTCGCACAAAGCACGTACTTCGTAGCTCCAGTGACGACTCCAGGAATCTCAAAAAAATATGCACTCGTGAACTGAAGGACGCGCCCCGGAATCGAACTCACAACCTTCGGAGCCCACGTCAGATGGCTTGACCACTTTTCCACAGAGATCCCAATATATATTATTTTATAATATTTATAAAATATTCGTAATCTCGTTAAATAATGCCACTTTTCCTGAGCCGTTCTATATTTTACTTCTTTAATAATCGTACATCTCCAATCTGATGTTATTACAGTACCCAAATACTTAAATACATTGCCTACTTTCAGATTGGTTCCACACGTTGAAGTTGCATTTTAAAACATTCGCTTAAAAGTCGACAGGGTCGACTGCATTGCACCGGGTTTTATCCCATATGGCTCGGTCTCTTTCCGCAGCGCGGAAAGCGTCGCACAAAGCACGAACTCCGTAGCTCTAGCGACGACCCACAGGAGTCTCCGAAAAATTTAACTCGTGAACCGAAGGACGCGGCCCGGAATCGAACCCACAACCTTCGGAGCTAAACGATCTAAACGGCTTGACCACTTCGCCACGAAGACTCCCTGAAGTTGCATTTAGGTACACAATTGTCTTTGTAATTACCATTACTATAATTTATAATACTTTTAATCAATAAACACTGACCCGCTGAATAGTATAATCACAAAATCCGGCCGTGTGCTTGTGAACAGTCCGTCGTTTTACATCCTTCAATGACGAAGCAGACAGCCTAGAGTAGCCATTTATATATCAACATCCTTGATTTCTATGAGTCATTTCATGCGGCATACCAATTCTTGCTTAGTTCAGATATTTCCAGTGCCATGTTTCTGTATCATTTTCACTTTTAAACAAGGACGTCATGTAGTTATCCACTCCGCCTTCTGTGTCTCAAATTGGTTGCGTAGTCTTATTTTATATGAGTTTGATCAGCTCATGCTAAAGAATGCTGGATGCCCCAGTGGCAACTGCCGTTCTCTTTTCATGACCATCATTATCATCACGTGCCTTGCCAGCTGGCGTAGGCGTTCATCCTTTTAAACAAATCTCGATCCTTGTTCCTTTGGATCAATTTTAATGATGATATTCCTCCATGCCTACCGGCTCAGTCCATCCAGCATCATTTCTCTTCGCTTGCCGTTGCTTCTTTCTCCACTGATCTGGCCAGTTGTCACGATATTCTCGAATGCCTCTCTTCTCATCACATGACAAAAGCATACTATTTGTCTTTTTCTTATTGTTGTATCGTTAGTTGCATATCCTTTACATGACGCTTGCTGTCAACACCAGCATGATTTGCTGTTGTTGATGTCTTGGCAAGTTTAAGTTCAGTAGTTTGCCATTGCTTTCTGAACGACTGACACCCATACCATTTCGTAAAAAACCAGCGCAACGCGGTCTGCTTCCAAATCGTGCGCAGCTGTGTTTCGAACGCGGGTATACGGGATCACGAACCGTGTCCGTAACACCTTCGCCACGGAGACAGGCATTGTTGTATACATTGTATAAATTCTTGAGAAAAGATTACAAACTACTACAGAGCCCCAGCTAAGCGAACACAACTTGGATTTAGGAATACTAAAGAATGCACAGATGCCATTTTTCTTCTTAGACAATTTATACAAACATCAACCTAATTTAATGAAACACTCTACTTAGCCTTTGCCGACCAATAAAAGACATTTGAAAGAGTAAATAGAAACAAACTGTGGGAAATCCTTAAACGATATGGAGTGAGTACACATCTAACAAACCTATGTAGAAGTTTATACAACAACAGTGAATGCATAGTGAGAACAAATGGAGGACACCCAGAACTGGCCAGTACCCTTCACCATAAGATCTGGAGTACGACAAGGTTGTGTCCTGTCCTCTCTCTTGTTCATAACCTATATATTAAGCATATGAAAAGAAACCAGCCAAACAGAAAATGCTAGGACACCGCATGAAGAACAGAACACGTAAGAAGAACTATCGGCAAATTTCTTCATTAAAGAACTCCTATTTAGTGACGATCAACCACTAAAGCAAAACCAGAAGCAGAATTACAAGACCGCGTGAGTAGGCTTAACGAAGTGTGTAGGGAACATAACATGAACATTAGCACAAGCAAAACAGGGGTAATGACTATAACCAAGGAAGAAAAAAACTACGATTCACCTACATGAACACCCCCTGACAAAGTAAAGAGCTTCAAATAGCTAGGAAGTATAATATCAGCATATGGCAAATCAGAAGATGAGATCGAAAATATATGCAATAGGGTAAACCAACTCATTTGACAAATGGCACCAATACTAAAGAACAAACATGTATCAATAGCCACTAAGAAAGCACCATGCAGCACAATCTTCCTACCAACTCTATGCTACCAATGCAAAACATGGACAATGACAGAAAAAGATTTTTTAAAAATCCACAACAGAAATGAGATTCCTGAGAAGATTACTCAATGTATCAAGAAGAGATAAGATCAGAAATGAAGAAATCAGGACTAAAGTGAGGGTTATAGGAGCGTTAGATTTTATTAGAAGGCAACAAGTAAAATGGTTTGGCCATGTAACTAAGTTACTAACTAACAGTATACAACAAGCAATGATGTACAGACCAGATGGAAGCAGAGGAAGAGGCCGACCACGTAAACGGTGGACGCAGGGAATAGCAGAGTCTACTGGAATATCGATACATGAGCCCATAAACAGGCACTCTGCCAGCTGTTTATACTTAACCTCGACACCGCAATGTACAAGAAGAACAAGATGAGATGTGAAGAGATGAGATGAGTTGAGATGAGATGAGATGAGATGATATGAGATGCGATGAGATTAGATGACATCAGATGACATGACATGAGATGAGTATACAATGTTCTAGTTTCATTATGCTCTTCTGGGCAATCGTTGTTAGTTACTCTGGCTGTCAAGGTGTTCGCAAGATTGTCCCAGGAACCACATCTCCGTTGCCTCCAAGCTTTTCCAAATATGTTCATTAACTTTCCATGATTCGCTGCCTTACCGCAAAACAGGTTCTATATAACATTTCATCACCCTCTTTCATAAGATACGTTTCCTTTTCTGGAATCTCTTTGCACTCCTACATCAAATATGGCGGCAGTAGTTTCTCATGATGGAATTATTTAATAAAAGCTGAACATGTTGATGCCAGATCTACTAGGAGTTAGGGAAAATATACGAGACAAAGCCTCATCCTGGTGCGAGGAAATGCACACTGAAGACTAAATGTCATGGCAGGACATATCAGGCCCTACGCCTCGTCGGAAACTGGTCTAGGATCGAAGCTCCGACAGGCGGACAATTAGAGTAATAATTTGCTTATCTGGCAGCTTCTGCAGCTTGTCTTGTTCCAGATGTATTACCTCTGGAGTAAACTCGCACTAGTCAACATAAAATTTGAAAGCTATAGTTACCGACCGGGATTCGAACCTGTCACCACCAAATGGCAGCAGCGCCTAGCTGCAGGAACAAGTGTACCTCGATGCATAACCAACTAGGCACTCCACTGAATATAGCTTTTACAATTTATGTTGTCTAGTGCGTCCTCTAGTCTCTCTTTACTTCCTCTCCTTCTGTGAGCGCCAAACAATACTATGTGTGTTTATTTACGTAACTGTCTCAGTGGCCTCAACGGGTTCCCCAATTGATTTCCTGTGTTGCTCAAACCGAAAGTGGTAGCCCAGAATCGACCCCACAACCTTCGGAGAAACCGACAGGCGACGTAGCCATCTTTCCTCGGTGACTTCCAGTTTGGTTACTCTGTGTATCATAAACCTTTATGAAGAAAACTGAAATCGTAAGTCGACCCTGCAGGAAGTAACGGATCATTGAAAGGGCACTACTTTGTTTGAAGAAAGGGCAACGTGGGACGGTAACAATGGCAACTGTCAACAAAAGATTGTCTCAGTAAAGACGGTACAATAGAGGTCAGACCACACGACACTACCAAATGTAGGTCACATTTGATCAGATATCCTCCAGAAGGTTATCTGCGATCTAGGGATACGTTCCAGCATCCATTGACCCGGGGGATTGGGTAGGAGAGTAGATAGGAAGCTTGGCTATCAACACGAGGGAGAGGGTAGGAGAATAGCTAGGACGCCTGGCTGCCGGCCCGGGGGAGAGGGTAGGACAGTAGAAAGGATGCTTGGCTGCCGACCCGCGGGATAGGGTAGGACAGTAGATAGGACGCTTGGCTGCCGGCTCGGGGGATAAGGTAGGACAGTAGATAGGACGCTTGGCTGCCAGCCCGGGGGACAGGATAGCACAGTAGATAGGACGTTTGGCTGTCGGCCCAGGGGAGAGGGTTGGACAGTAGATAGGACGCTGATTGTCGGCCCGGGGAAAGGGTAAGACAGTAGATAGGACACCTGTCTTTCGGCCCGGGGAAGAGGGTAGGACAGTAGATAGGAAGCCTGGCTGCCGACCCGGGGGATAAGGTAGGATAGTAGATAGGACACCTGTCTTTCGGCCCGGGGGATAAGGTAGGACAGTAGATAGGACGCTTAGCTGCCGCCCGGGGGAGAGGTTAGGTCAGTAGATAGGACACTTAGCTGCCGCCCGGGGGAGAGGGAAGGACAGTAGATAGGACGCTTGGCTGCCAGCCAGGGGGACAGGATAGGACAGTAGATAGGGCGTTTGGCTGCCGCCCGGGGGAGAGGGTAGGACAGTAGATAGGACACTTAGCTGCCGCCCGGGGGAGAGGGTAGGACAAAAGATAGGACGCTTAGCTGCCGGTCCGTGGGAGAGGGTAGGCCAGTAGATAGGACGCTTGGCTGCCGGCCCGAGAGAGAGAGGGTAGAACAGAAGATAGGACGCTTGGCTGCCGACCTCCAGGGAAGGGGTAAGACAGTAGATAGGACGCCTGGCTGTCGATCCGGGGGACAGGGTAGGACAGTAGATAGAACGCTTGGCTGCCGGCCCGGGGGAGATAGTAGGACAGTAGATAAGACGCTTGGCTGAGGGCCGGTAGTCTTCGTTTCTATTCCCAATTCAGCTTGAAGATATTTTTGAAGAAATAACTAGGCCTCCTGGTTGCTCTCGCCATCAGACGAACCTATTCCGACTTCTGAGATGCTTGAAATTTGCGTCCCCAAGTTAAGGACAAGAAGCCAACATTGTAGTCCAGATGACCGGTTTAGGGGTTGAACCCGCAACCTCGGCAAGCGCTCCTGTCAATTCGATCATGCTGACGTCCAGCTCGTGTATTTGTCTTTACTATCAGGTTGACCCAGTTAGACGCTTCCCACGTACACTTGGCGCCCGACGTCTAATGCTTCTATGGTAGTCAGTATTATTTTTTTTTTGCTTTCGCTCTCTTTGACCTCAAGCGTAGTCCATACACATTAAGTCTAGTAGATTTTTTTTTTTTTCGCATTCCCTTTACAGGACATTGCAGTCAACACCAGCATTCTTCAGCTGCTGTTGATGTCTTGGCAAGCTTTACGTTCACTAGTTTGCCATTGCTTTCTTAACGACAGGCTCACATATCTACAAAAGTAACCAGAGCGACGCGGTCCGCTGCCGAATCTCGCACAGCTGAGTTTCGTACGTGAGTATACAGGATTACGAACAACGACCTTAACCATTTCACCAAGGAGACCGGCACTTCTAGTAGTACTGGACTGAATTTTGAGTATGGATTAGATTTCCCTATTAACAGTGCCCCTCGCATCAGGTGAACGCACTTAGACTTCAGAGGTGCTTGTAATTAACGTCCCCAAGTTAAGAACGAGGAGTCAACATTTTAGTCCACCTGTCCGGTGTAAATTAGGTACCTCAGCATCAGCACACCGGATGTTTATGAACACGCGTTCTTATCCCTTCAGCCATGCTGACCTACTCAGCCAGAACTGGTCTTCTTAACCAAGTGGTAATGCAGTCTGCCTCGCGGTCTGAATGTCCTGGTTTCGTTCTTCTGAGTATGTTGTACAGGCCACGCGAGCAGTTATTCAGAGGCTCCACGGAGTCATCTCTAGTTCACTAGTTTTTTTTTGTTTTTTTTTCATAACCGACCCAACCAATTGTGACTATATACGTTTAATTTCTAACCATTTACTGTTTTTGCTTCTTGTAAGACTTGCTCATTTGTTTTTTGTCTGTCCATGGTATTCTTGGCATTTTCCTCAGAAACCACAATTCCACTCACATTAGATCTTTCCAGCTTGCCTGCTCATTGTCTTCGTTTTTATGTAACACTTCAACACTTTATTTCTCCTTGTAACTGAGATTTTTTAAAATTGGTCAGTATATTTTCCATCTTGCAAAAAGGCTACTTTCGCCATAGCAATCTATGTTCTAATATCCTCAAGGCACCTCTCATCAGATTATATGACTTCCAAGAACGTTGTACCGATTCGCTTCTTTAGGAATATTCCCATTTACCTGTATATTACATTGTGTTCAAAGATGACCTTGCTAAATACTAATATGCTACGCTGCAGATGTGACATTCCAAAACCACTCTTGCACACCCGCTGATTTCAGAGCTTGGAATGGGACAGAAAAGCGTAGTAACACAGTTCTCGTGAAGAAGGTACCTTGCTACAGAGACGTCATTAAAGTCTCTATCTACTCCAATCCCATTCCGATAGATGCAAGCTCAGTTCAGGGTTCAGATGACCTGAATGTCAATGCATGGGGCTTTGTATCTGAGGCTCGCGGGTTTCCGGGGATTCTCAAGCTATCGAACAACAAATCAACCAACAGTGTACGGTCTGGGCTATGCTGACATTCGGTTTTCTGTGGTACTGTTTATTCCAGATGTACAAAAAAGACTTGTAGTCGGAGAAAATCATCATTACCATCATTACCATTATCATCATCATCATCATCATCATCATCATCATCATCATTACCATCATCAACATCATCATCAGCATCGTCGTTGGCATGTGCCATACCGATAATTATAGTGGACATGCATGGTTCGCCATGCTCTTGACCCAATTAGGCATGCGGACAACGCCATCCAAGTATTTATCTCTTTGCCTTCTCTTTGCTATTTCCCCATCAATTTTGTCAGTTGTCACTAAATTTCAAGTTTATTTCTACCCATAAGGTGCCCAGCGGGTCCTAATTTGTTGAATCACTTTATGGTTTCTATTTGTTTATTTAAGGACCATCTCTTTGCGTTTTATTGTCCGTCCATGGCATTCTTTCCTTTTCCTTCAAAACTACATTTCCAGTGCAATTAGATGTTTCTCATATCGTTTCCTTATTGTCCTTCTTTCTCATCTTATCTCCTAATAATTCATGTACCACATGCATGCAATAGAATAGGTTCTATACAGTACCACAACACTGTTTTTTCTCACTGCAGCAATTGCCGTAATATTTCATAGAGAATTGGGCACCGTGGCTTAAAGTTATAAAAATGTGTCAGTGGCCCGGTATGTAAAGGAGACCTATGGCAGATACTGCCGTAGGGGCGTGGAGTACTGTGCCTTCACATATTCTTCTAGACCAGTGGTTCTCAACCTTTTTTTTTGCCCATGCACCCCTTTACCATATGTTCAGAATGTCATCCCCCGCCCCTTTCGTATTTCCTCCCTATAAATCCCCCCTTATTTTTTTTAAAAACTCAGTATACGTACAAATAGAAGCTAAATTTAATAACACATACTAGAACAAGTCTGGACATCTACATAAAACGTAATTTGCGGGTCTGTTTACGTTATAAAACGAATTTCAGAAACGCGAGAAGTACAGAACCGTAAAGTTTGGAGGGAAAACCACTTTCAAGTAATCGGTTCTTGTAATAAGGCGATCTTCAAATAATATTAATTCCCCTCCCCCCCCCCCTGGAAACCCTAAAATTCCACCCCCCCCCCGGGGAATTCCCCCCCCCGAAAACCCTAAAATTCCACACCCCCCCCCCCCCCCCCGGGGAATTCCCCACCGGTTGAGAACCACTGGTTCTATGCCCTGGCGTGATTAAGCTGAGTGGTCAGTTCCCTGCATTGCCTATTCGTTTTCCCAGAATGTTCACAAACAATGATCTAATACCGATTTTATGATTTGAATTTTGAATACAGTCGGAAGCAAAAATAAACATGTAATGTTAAATGAATTCTATAACCGGAAATATCAAACATACTAGTAGCAATAGTAATACTAGTAGTCATAGGAGTTGTAGTATGTAGCATCGCCAGCTGTAGCTGTAGCAGTAGTAGTAGCCGCAGCAGTAATAGTAGTAGTATTAGTTGTAGTAGTAGTAGTAGTAGTAGTAGTAGTAGTAGTAGTAGTAGTAGTAGTAGTAGCAGCAGCAGCAGCAGCAACAGGAGCAGCAGAGCAGCAGCAGCTGCAGCAGCAGCAGTTATAGTAGTAGTAGTAGTAGTAGTAGTAGTAGTAGTAGTAGTAGTAGTAGTAGTAGTAGTAGTAGTAGTAGTAGTAGTAGTAGTAGTAGTAGTAGTAGTAGTAGTAGTAGTGTAGTAATAGTAGCAATTGTTGTTGTAGCAGTTGCAGTAGTGGTAGTTCCATTTCCATTTATGTTCTGAACAGAAATGGAATAAGCCTGCAAACAAAGCTGAAATTCTACAAAGCAGTTGTATTATCCACAGTGTTAAATTCCTGTGAAACCTGGACTGTTTACCAGCGATACGATAGGAAAGTAAACCATTTCCACACAGTCTGCCTTAGGAAGATATTGAAGATTAAATGGCAAGATAAGATCCAAGATACTGAAGTCCTAGAAAGAGCGTCCATGCCCAGTATCCACACACCACTAATGAAGAATCAGATTCGCTGGGCTGATCACTTGACTCGCATGCCAGATCACAGGATCCCTAACTAATGTTTTTACAGCGAGCTGCGTTGTGGTAAACACTCTCAAGGCGACCAGAAGAAACGCTTTACAGACACTCTGAAGATCTCACTAAAAGCTTTTATAATTCATCATGACACTTGGGAGACTGCTGTCAAAGATCGAAATTTGTGGCGTACATCATTAATTAAACAAGGGTGCAGTCACTTGTGAAGCAACCAGGACTGCAAGAGCTGTTAACAAAACGCTGGACAGTAAAACCACTGCAGGAGATCCTCCTCCTGGAACGTCAAGCATTCTTTGTCCACATTGTCAAAGAATATTTCGAGCCAAATAGGCTTTATCGGCCATCTTTGATGGACAAATAACAGTAGTGGTAGTTGTTGTGCTAACAGCAGCAGTAGTAATAGAAATTGTATTCTAGTAATAGTAGTTGCAGTAGTAGTAGTAGTAGTAGTAGTAGTAGTAGTAGTAGTAGTAGTAGTAGTAGTAGTAGTAGTAGTAGTAGTAGTAGTATCAACAAGAGCAGCAGCAGCTGTAGCAGCAGCAGCAGTAGTAATAGTGGTAGACCAGTAGTAGTATAGTAGTAGTAGTAGACGTAGTAATTGTTGTTGTTGTTGTTGACCTTGGTGTTGGATTAGTACTATTTTTCAAGCAACTTAAGAAAATTAATGGTATTGCCACAACATATAACTCATTCTTCTACCTAGATGAACTATGTGCAGAGTTCGTAAATGTTGGCTCATTTTTATTTTAGACCAACCCTTTTTCACAGTCTTTCTTGGCATGATCAAAAGTTCTCTAGTGTTACCATTCTTTACTTCTCCTTCCGGGGCTCGGTAACACGCGGTGCTTTCATTACAAGTACTACAATTTCATTTGTAATTACTTATATCCTATAATTGCTTTAAAGTAAACATTTTTACCTTCATGATCGGTATATTTGATATTAGGGTTGCTACTATAATTACCACTTCTACTATAACTATTGCTTCTGCAACAACAACAACAACAACAACAACAACAACAACAACAACAACAACAACAACAACAACAATTACTACTACTACTACTACTACTACTACTACTACTACTACTACTACTACTACTACTACTACTACTACTACTACTACTACTGCTTCTGCTGCTGCTGCTATTACTACTACTACTACCACTACAAGTACTACTAGTACTGCTACTACGACGACGACTACTACTACTACTACTGCTACTACTACTACTACTACTACTACTACTACTACTACTTACTACTACTACTACTACTACTACTACTACTACTACTACTACTACTACTACCTACTAACTACTATTATTACTACTACTACTACTACTACACTACCACCACTACTACTACTACTACTACTACTACTACTACTACTACTACTACTACTACTACTACTACCACTACTACTACTACTACTACTACTACTACTACTACTGCTGCTGCTGCTGCTGATGCTAATACTACAATAGCTATAGTCTGTCCGGAAATGAATGCCGTCATTCACGATCAATTATTTTGAAAACTGTCTGTTGCATCGTTATGAAATTTTTCCTGCCGTCTTATAATTACCCCCACCAAGGAATATGTCTTTGATAGGTCCAAAAACAACCTAAATCATCGAAAGCGGCGACATTTCTTTGATGTTTTGGTGAAAAAATAGTGATTTCTCGCTAAGAAACTTGTTTTACAGTAATGAATGCCTCGCCAATTCAGATGACGACACAAGGCGTATCCGGATTCGTATTGGAGTGGGTGCAATACAAGAAGTAGCTTAAAAGTCGACACGGTCGACTGTATTGCAACGGATTTTATCCTACATGGCTTCTTCTGTTTCCGCAGCGCGGAAAGCGTCGCACAAAGCACGAACTCCGTAGCTCCAGCGACGACCCTTGGGAGTCTCCGAAAAAATGCACTTGTGAAATGAAGGACGCGGCCCGGAATCGAACATACAACCTTCGGAGCCCGAGTCAGACGGCTTGATCACTTCACCACGGAGACTCCCGAGAGGGGTGCAATGTGTAAGAGAGAATATACAGAGGCATGTTGTAAATAATGTGTAAATTGACAGGAAAGTAGAAGGAATATATTTCTTACCTTATTTTTCATTTCCTTCTTGTTTCTTCAGCTGCTAGATAATAATTGTACACAAGTATTCATGCTACTAGGATGCATTTAGCTTTTTATATTGAGTTCGTGAAAGCTTCCAAATAGCTGTGCGTTAATGTGCGTATGGAGTGACCAGAAATGATACCGCAATTTAGTCATCATGTGTCCATTTTTAAGGATCTGTTCAGCTGTCTGTGTAGTTTGTTCACACGTTACACATGGGTGACAGGCCCGCTTTGAGTCTTCGTGAAAGATTGTCTACTTTGCTGTTTACTGTTCTAGAGACGGAACATGATTACCAGCTTTGCACTATGAAAATAGTTGTCAGTGTCTCTGTAGTGGGCTTTCTTCTTAACGACCAAGATGTTGGTCCTCTTTTCATTGAAGTTTATAGATTGATTCGTATGCACGTGTGTTGTCCCCTAATTTGGCAACTTGTTTGCTCTCACATTTCTTGTTATGCCACAATATGTCAGTTTCCACCGCAATATTACTCTTCTGTTGGTATTCAATGCGTTTAGTGTGTTTGTTTTTTTCCTTTTCAATACCAGTTGTTTGTCACAGCTGAGGGCTTTCGCAATTGAAAATTCATCACTGTGGAATACAAACTGTTGCCATTGACATCGTGCTGATGCTGTAATGTTTAGGGCCTGCAATTCGTCTGAATAGTTGGAGCAAAATATCCCAGTAAGCGTGCACGTGGATTACGGTCTGCGATCTGCTCAGACCTTAATCTGTGTTGCATAAAATTCAATCCATCCTTTCTCTAATAGTCCTCTTCCTCTTTCAACACATGGTCTTCACATTTTTCCAGTAACTTTTATCAACTATTTAATAGCGCGGACTGGATTAGTATCTTGACGTCAGACAATTTGAATATAGTATTGTCAGCTGCCACCTGTCCTTTAATTTTAGCCCACACAAGTTCTATAGGGTTAAAATGAGAATTGTACGGCGGAAGTCTCAAGCAACCATGACGATGCTCTTCTATCAACTTGTCGATTTGATATTTCTTGCTTTTTGGCGTCTGTTTTACAAGGGACACCAATTCTAGCTAGAAATACTTTCTGGAAATGGTATATGTTCCATTCGGAGCCATATCTTTATTGCTCCCTTTGTGCTCGATGCTGTAGGCATTTTGTCTTCTTGGGCACCAACATTGATATCATGCATTGTCCATAATTGGACACGACGGTCTACCTAGGGATGGAAGCACAGTATTCTCGAGCCTATCTCTAAATACATTACCATTTATCTTATTATGATAATCCCTATTGTCTGTATGCTTTCATACGAACACGAGCCCAGCTTCTGTTGTAACCCATTATGCGTATTACCAGCATGGACTATGGCCAAAAGCTGTCCTATACTACTGGGCACATATCGCTTTATCTGTCCATCCACTGATTGTCATTCCTTATCACTTGTGTGGTGCGCATTGATCCACATTTCATCCAAATACACTAAGCCATAATTTTCTTTGCGCATTTCCCATATTTCACGTAGGTATCTGCTTCTCATGGCTCCTAAATGCGGTTGCTCGCAAAGAATATTTCTACCTACCTTGTACTTTCTAAAAGTGAAGATAATGTCTTTAAAATTTCCCACAAAGTTGTTTTGGATAGCTCTATGTTATTGTTCTTTCTCAACAAAACCCTAAGTTTTCTTACAGTCACTGTTTCTTTGGCATCCAGCATTTTTATAATGCTGGATAATCCTGGATATAAAATCCAAATTTTTATAATTTTAGGAGTCTCCGTGGCGAAGTCGTCAAGCCTTTTGACTCGGGGTCCAAGGGTTGTGGGTTCGATTCCGGGCCGCATCCTTCGGTTCACGAGTTAAATTTTTCGGAGACTTCTGTGGGTCGTCGCTAGAGCTGCGGAGTTCGTGCATTGTGCGATGCTTTACGCGCTGCAGAAAGAGACCGAGCCATATGGGATTGAACCCGGTGCAATGAAGTCGACCATGTCGACTTTTAAGCGACTTTTTAAAGCATTTTTATAATAGCTCGCCTTATGACATCTTTGTCAAAGCTGTCTACAAAAACCCTTTCTACCTAACGTTTGGTTATTGCGTGGTGGTTTAATTCCAGATTCTTGCACCCATCGACGAAATGACCGTTTACTCAAACCCAATGCATGCACTGTTCTTTTGTCGGAATTTGTAATAGTATAAAACAGTTTCCTGCGATCAGCTTCTATACAAATATATGTGTACAACTTCATAGCGATGCTTTGAAATGTATACACAATTTCGCATTACATCCCATTGAAAACATATTTACACATTGCAATGTTAGCGATAAGTGGTAAGATGTAAAAAAAATAATAATCAGGTTTCATGAAATAACCCACATTTGACGACACATCTGAAGCGAAGTAGAATATTCAACATATGAACGCTGATTGTCTGGCTACGGTGTAATACATTTAAAACTATGAACTTAATCTCTGACCCGTAAGTTATATACCGCATATAATAAAACCATTGAAATCTGCTGTACAATCTACAGAAGAAAATTTTTTTTGTTGGGTGGGCATGATGATAAGGTTATATGCTAAATCTCATAGTTTTCCCTCAGTTGGTTACTAAGATATGTATTTTAATATGGAGGCAAACAAATGTGAATGCACTATACTACTAATATTCCTAATACAACCATAACAACTACTACTATTACTAATACTGTTACTACTACTGCTAGAAAAAGAAAAGAAAAACTGTCACTGTCGCTGCTGCAAATATGTTACATCTAATGCTATCAGAATTACAACCACATTCACCACATTAAGGAATTAATTACTACCTGCAATAATACCACTATTGACAGAGCTGTTTCAAATCACAAAACGTGCTATTCCTGTACAACAATACAACACAAGCTACTACCCCTATACTGATGCAAACACAATAGCAATGACATAAGTAATAATAATTATAACACCATCACCACTACCACCACATCTACTGCTGCTGCTGCTACTACTACTACAACAACAACTACTAAACTACTTCTAAACTTAACACCATAAGTAGTCAGTACTGCCACAACTGATGCTGTCACTACTGCATCAACAACAACAACAACAGTTACTACTATTAAAACTACAACAACTACTTCGAAAACAAAGTCAACAACACCTACAACAACCACCACCACCACCACCACCACCACCAACACCACTACTACTTAATACTACTACTACTACTACTACTACTACTACTACTACTACTACTACTACTACTACTACTACTACTACTACTACTGCTGCTACTACTGCTGCTACTACTACTAGTACTATTACTGCTGCTGCTGATATTACAACAATTACAACAACCACAAAGACAATTAAAGCAATAACACCAATTACTATTACTACTACTTTAACAACATCAACAACTACTACTGCTACTACTAAACTACTATCAATATTAAAACTACCAGTAATAATACTTCTGCTACTACCACTACTACTACTACTACTACTACTACTACTACTACTACTACTACTACTACTACTACTGCTACTGCTACTAATCGTGGAAGAAAAGTCTGATTAAATGAGCTATTCAATTCCACTCAGTTTGATTCAAGCCCAGAACCGAACTGCTCCGATGAAATAATCCTGCCTCTATTGAAGATTAAAGCGAGACAACTTTTGGGCAGGCCTGAGGCATTAACGAGTACGCCACGGTGCCTCTCAAAATTAGCATGCATCCGAATCAATAAGAGAGAATAATGGGTGCACGAAGTGGTCAATTTATCGGAATCACATACCGACGTACCTGGGTTAACATCCAGAGTCAGCCAGTCTGTCAATTTTCTATTACCTCTGATCCGTTCAACCGCAGAATGGAAGTTATAATTAGAGTGCATTCCAGTCTGAGATTAATAATCCTATCACCAATTTAGTCACATTTCGAACACTAATTCGAAAT
Organism: Cepaea nemoralis; assembly: GCA_014155875.1. Lineage (NCBI taxonomy): Eukaryota > Metazoa > Mollusca > Gastropoda > Stylommatophora > Helicidae > Cepaea > Cepaea nemoralis. Next base: position 169,798 of record JACEFZ010018117.1, on the reverse strand, counting down.
GGATTGTTGTCCACAGTTAAACAGATTTTATGTATTGAAGAAATCCTACACCCGATTACAACATAATGACTTCTGGAGCAAGAGTTTCAACATCTTGCCGGCAGACTCACGCGATGGTGCAAAGTTCTGTAGAGGTAGTGATGTTTTCATTGTCTGTCATTGACTGTCATTTATTGCAATGTTTGTAAAACATGTGCATACACGTGCCGATGCCGTGGCTTTGGGGCAGTGAACGCGTTCCTCAATTCCCCGATATAGTGTTTCGAGGCTAGAAATCTGTTGAAACCGCCTTGTGTTGATTACGGTGGCATGAGCATCGGTTGTTAAGAAAGCAGCAGTAAACTACTGACCGTTAGATATATCTACAAACTCATAAACATCCACACACACAAAATGCTGGGATTGGTTGCGACGTCCTGTATAGGATGCGCAACTATTTTTTTTTTTCTGCACGAGGCTAGCGATATTTCCAAGGAACTAGTCGCACACAACGTTATTTATTTATTAAATTTCTGATTTAAACAAAATCATCACGTACCAACTAATGACCACTTACACTGCGATTCAGACCCTCGAAAAACAAACCAAATACTTCACATATCCCATTTCTCCTGCCCTCGACGGCGTCTCGTTAAAAGAAACAACAACGAATCCTCCCGAGAAACTATAGCCTCACTCATCGGCCGAGTCAAAATGAAGAATGAGAAGGTAGAGCACATTAGATGAACCCATTTCTTACCTGGCGGTCCCACTCCGCACCTCACCCCACCCAGTCACCAGTAAGTGGAGGCTGTAAACAGGCAATCTTATCTGTAGTAAAAAGCGATCCATCCGTCTTTGCCCTATGTAGATACGGCCACACTGGATGAATGGTTCGGAGTACACTTACAAGTCATGCGTCGCTAGTCAGACTTGCCGCGTAAAGTAAAGAAATATGAGCTGCCGTCGAGGGTTTGGAGTATTCAAGAGCACTTAGTGGGAGATACGTCGGGTTGTGGTTTGTCGAGCAAACTGGAAGTTATAAAAACGTGAAGGGGACCCGTTGTAATTTTTACTTTTTTCCCCTCTGTATCTTTGATGGTTTGTTGATTAACACCTGTGAATGTCTGTTGTTATGTCAATGTTTTCCTTTGTGTATCTGTCTAACTATCTATGTCTGCCTCACAACATTTTAATATTCACTGTTTATCAGCACAGAATTCATATTTGATTTATTACCGAAGGTTGTAAATGTGAACACAACATGCATAATTGATGCGGGAAAGATAAGTTATTGCAAAAGGTGTAGAAAGACATGCTTCGGGCAGAGCTGCTGGTATCCATTCAACAATTTAAAAAAATAAAAGCATCTGTTGGATTTTTTCCCCAGGACATGTTGGTGTGGTGGGATCGAACAAGTGACAGATTGGCTGGATGTGCACTACTTGGTTTTGTACTAGTACATGATAAGGCAGATGTGGTCGGGACACTTTGTAAACGTGTGTATGGTGCAGGACAGATAAAAACATCAGGGCTTGGAGAGAATGATGCTCACGAGGTGGCCAGAGGGTCTGACTACACTTAAAACTCTGAGGATAGGCCAGAATGACATACAATCAGATTGCTATTAGTACCATTAGTATTGGAACTCTTCACTGGCCGTTGCAGATCAACACAGAGAGCGTATGGGAATGTCCGAGTGCTGTGATGTCGGTTCTCAACACAACTCACATCAACTTAATTTAACTCAACACAACTCAGTTCAACGTGACTCTACTCAACTTAACTCAGATGAGTGGTTGAAAGAGTCGAATGAATATAAAGTTCGTTTGTTTTGAGTTCCACACTATCACTTTCGGTGAACACTGATACTCTCATAATGTCCCCAGCCTCCGTTCAGTGATGAGACAAGGATAAACTCAGTACAGTATGCGAATTGCCTGGTGCCAGCGACGAGTTAAACGGGTTAAACCACAGTGGTGGTATACTACTACTTCATCAACTACTACTAATATTCCTACTGCTACTACAAGTACTACTACTGTTACTAATAATTTTATTACTGCTACGGCTGCTGCTGCTACTAATACTACCACAACTACTATTACAAAAACTACAAATATTTCTGCTACGATTTTTACTACAACTGCAACTGTTACTACTACTACAACTACTACAATAACAACAAAAACAACTACAACTCCTACTACAACTACTACTCCTACTACAACTACTACTACTACTACTACTACTACTACTACTACTACTACTACTACTACTACTACTACTACTACTACTACTACTACTACTACTACTACTACTACTACAACTACCACTACTACAACTACTACTACTACTACTACTACTACTACTACTACTACAACCACTACTCCTACTACTACTACTACTACTACTAATACTACTACTCCTACTACAACTACAACTACTACTACTACTACTACTACTACTACTACTACTACTACTACTACTACTATTACTACTACTACTACTACTACCACTACTACTACTACTACTACTACTACTACTACTACTACTACTACTACTACTACAACCACTACTACTACTACTACTACTACTACTACTACTACTACTACTACAACTACCACTACTACAACTACTACTACTACTACTACTACTACTACTACTACTACTACTACTACTACTACTACTACTACAACCACTACTCCTACTACTACTACTACTACTACTCCTACTACTCCTACTACAACTACTACTACTACTACTACTACTACTACTACTACTACTACTACTATTACTACTACTACTACTACCACTACTACTACTACTACTACTACTACTACTACTACTACTACTACTACTACTACTACTACAACCACTACTCCTACTACTACTACTACTACTACTACTACTACTACTACTACTACTACTACTACTACTACTACTACTACTACTACTAATACTATCACAATTATTACAAATGCAACTGACTGACTTACTGGCACCTTGACAGACGATAGTTTAGAAAATGGGGTTCTCTCCATAACACAAAACCTGGGAAGAATTTAGAGACCATGTGTTGCCCATGCAGCATGATCCCTCTCTCCGCCTGTCTAGTTTACTCCAGAGGAAAGGTAAAACCAATACGTCTGGAACAAGACAAGCTTCAGAAGCTGCCGGATCAGCAAAGCAATGCTTTAACTGTGCGCCTGTCGGAGCTTCGATCCTAGACCAGTTACCAATCAAGGCTTATGCCTGGTCTGCCCTGTCATGACATTTAGTCTTTATGTTGCATTTCCTCACACCAGGATAAGGCTTACAACTACAACTACTACTATAACTACCACTATTACCACTACAACTACAAATACTACAACAACTACTAGTGCAATAACTTTCTCTTACTACTACTACTACTACTACTACTACTACTACTACTACTACTACTACTACTACTACTACTACTACTACTACTACTACTACTACTACTACTACTACTTCTACTACTACTACTACTACTACTACTACTACTACTACTACTACTACTACTACTACTACTACTACTACTACTATTACTACTACTACTACTACTACTACTACTACTACTACTACTACGATCACAACTATAACAACTACAACTATAACAACAACTACTACTACAACTACACTACTCTGGCGATCCTGTGAGATGGTGAAACCTGACCACCACGCTTATCGGCACCGGCACATGATGACGATGAGTTTGCCAATAATGTCAGTGTTGACTTCTCGTTCGATAAAGCAATGATAAACTCATCATCATCATGTGCCGGTGCCGATAAGCGTGGGCGGTAATGTTTCACTATCTCACACGATCATCAAGGTCATGGATCAGCTCTATGTTCTTGTCTCGACCATACCACGCGGCCAAACCCTCCAGGTATTTACTTCTCTGCCTTCTCTTTGTTCTTTTCTTCTCAATTTTGCCAATTATCACCAAGTTCTCCAATTTATTTATCCTCATAACATGTCGATTAAAGTTCTGCATCCAATTTCTCTAATCAGTTTACGGTTTTCATCTGTTTCTTGTAGGACTTGGTCATTGGTTTTCCTCTCTGTCCGTGGTATTCTTATCTTTTCCTCGTAAACCACATTTCCACGGCCATTAGGCGTCCCCCCCCCCTCCCCCAGTGTACTTTATAAACTATTGAGTGTATAATTGTTTAATAAATTACAGAAGGTAATACAGGTTGAGGTTAATGGCAACACCCCGCAATGGATAAGCATTTTTAATCCCACAAGATACCCAATTCCTTATTCAATTCAAAACAGTGTCACGTATCAAGTGTATGATTGATTGTGTTGGGACGATATTTTTCCTGCTTTCTGAATTCACAACAAGTTCATGGATCAATGTTACTCGCCGCTGTGTTGTTGCTTTTGTTGTTGTTTTGTTTGTTGTTTGTTCGCTTTCAGAAATCAGTATGAGTGAATTTGCACTCAGAAAGCAGCAGACAAAAGAACGCTTCCTTCCTCAATTTAAAACAGTTTATGCATCTATCTTAATCGCCGCCATTTTGAAACGATTGCCCTTTTCCTTCCTCACTTCAGAACATTTAGTATATGTCTACTTTATTCGCTGCTGTTTTGTTATTGTTATTCTGTTTTGCTTACCTTCAGATGTCAATATGAATGAACGCAAAGAAAACAGTAGGCAACAATAACACTCGTGCTTCCTGAATTCACAACCAGTTTATGGAGCTACTTTATTAACCTCTGTATTGTTGTTGTTGTTGTTCTTCTTCTTTGTTCCTCTTCAGAAGCCAGTATGAATGAGTGCAAAGAAAGCAGCAGTCAACGAGGACATTCTTCACTCCTTAAATCAACGCAAGGTCATAGATTTTTACGATTGTCGCTGTTGAAACATCGATATTTCTTTCTCACTTAACGACAAGGTCATAGGTCTACTTTATGAAGTAACTGTGATAAAGCTGTATTCCCATCCCTTCCTCGATTTCAAGCATAATATTGGGTGTACTTTACGAGTGTCGCTGTTGAAAATTTATATTCCTTCCTGAATTCACAACAAGGTCATAGATCTACTGTTACATATCGATATTCAGTGTATATGTTACAACTATATCGCCATTCCTTCCTCGATTTAAAACACTGTCATTGATCTACTAAATGAACCGCTGTGTTGAACATCGATGTTCATTACGTAATCCACGACATGATCATAGGTCTACTTTATGAAGTGACCATGTTGAAACTATATCCTCATTCCTTCATCAATTCAACATAAAATAATAAAATAACATAATATGATAATCTAATTGATGATAAGTGTATCTTACACTTATCCAAATTGTTTTCTCAATTCAAACCAAGGTGACTGTATTTACTGTGTGAGTTAGTTAGTCGCATATTCTTTACAGGACGCCTCTCTCAACATCAGCATTTATTTTTGCTGTTATGATATCTTGACAAGTTTACCCTCAATAGTTTCCCATTCCTTTCTGAACGACCGGCACCCATGCCATTTCGTGAAAAACCAACGTAAGGCGGTCAGCTGCCGAGTCGCCAACAGTTGTGTTTTGACCGCAGGTATGCGAGATCACGAACTGCGTCCGTAACTCATTCGACACGGAGCAGGCACTAACTTTGTGATTAACAATGTAGAAACGGCATCCTCGCTAGACTCGAACCCGTTCATTGTGGCACTAAATATGTAGAAGCACGGTAACAGGAGTAAAAATAAGGTCAGACTAAAACAGTATTCGAGTCCATAAATAACATTAGAAGATCCTTTACTAATCGTACAATTATACACACAAAGTCATGGCTGCACATTAGAGTTATAGTTATGTTGACACAAAAGAAAACTCTTAAGTATCTTATGAGAACACAGAAATTGCACTGTAACTTATGGGTTAGTGATACTCGCAGTTTTATAATTCCCCGCATTACCGATTCGAGCGTTCGAAATCAGCTGCGAGAGATTTAGGATCAGATCGCTTTGCGTTGATGTCAATGGTATGATCCGTCGATAGTTCAGAACGCACTAGCAAACTAATGAAGTAGCATTGCCTAGTAATTCAAGAACAGCCAATAAATACGGGGATTGATTGCAACGTCCTGCAAAGAACATGCAACCAGCTTGATAAAAGTATGTATACAATTAGTTTAAATGTAAACACTACAAATTAACGCAAAGTAGTGCAACTTTACAGAGCACAATTACCGACATTACAGGACGTTGCGGCGACTAGTCTTCATTAGCAAACAAATGCATACACAAAACACAACATACAAACTCTGTAAAGAAACTACAGTGTCTACATGAAGGCATAAGAACGGGCTAAGAAGAATGGAAAGATGAAACTCTGAGATTATAGCACGATATTTTATTTCTTTTTTCCCCTCCATTTTCTTTTCATTATTCTCATTTTTACATCTGTCCATGCTTCTCACCCCACTCTTTTGTCTGAATGTAGTCACTCTTTTGTTGTCACCGTGTTTATATGTTGTGTTATGTATATGTCAAGATTTCCTTGTCATGTCATGAGAAGAAACAAATTGGAGAACTACGTGCCAACTGGCAAGATTGAGGGGAAGAGAACAAGGAGAAGGCAGAGAAGTAAATACGTGGGTGGCTTGGCCACGTGGTATGGTGGAGACAAGAACACTGAACTGATCCACGACTCTGGTGCTCGAATGAGATGGCAAAACATGATCACACACGCTTATAGGCACTGCATATGATGAACGAATGCATATAAATATATCCGTTTGCTGAACGTCATATATTTTTCGTGACTTTGTTCTGTAAAGCTGCATTATTTTACTTTATGTTAATTAATATAGTGGGCTGTTGGATTGCAGAGACTCCTGTCTGTTCCACTTTTCACATTGGGCTGTGAATAGCATTTTGTGTGATATAGTTAGCTAGTTAGTCGCGGTTCCAACTTCACAGCAACGGGTCGTCCCCATTATGCTCCGTTCCTGTGCCAGTGAATATCGCACAAAACGCTCCCCACTGCCCAAAGTGAAAAAGACAGGATTCTCGGCAAACAACAGCCCGCACAGATACACTGTGCATAATGCCGCCGCCAGAATGTCAACACAATAGTCCCCCACGAAACATCCAGTTCATATCTGATGGAATCGGCAGTCATTTTCCCATCTGGATGTTTCCTAGATGTTCACCCACACAGTCCACGAAAATACAGTTCATCGTCGATGGCAGTGGCAGTCAACCTGAAGCCCAGCAGCCACGCATTTTTGCATAAGACAAAAACCGGTCAACTCTGGGACATAGCCAGCTGCCATCGCTCTGAACATGCAGTCACAATCCAAAAAACCTCGGGCAGATTCAAAAGCATTTCACACGAAACCCACAGCTCACAGTGTCGCGCCACGCACTCACTCAGTAGCAGGGCGACGGAACCATCAAGCCTCCTTAGTCGTCTTAGACATGCGTGGTAGGCTACAGTATTGTTATTCTTTGCTTCCCTTATGGGCCCCGGCAACACACGGGAGTTGTGTGATATTCACTGGCACAGGAACGAAGCATAAAGGGGACGACCCGTTGACGTGAAGTTGGAACCTCGACTAACTAACTAACTAAATAATTAATATTGTTAACTAGATTTATAAGAAGACAGCTACTTTATAGAACAAGTGGTATGGACACAGGTCAAAGATCCCTTGTCAACTGGGATCTCATTAGAGATTGTAAACCAAGTGCTTTTATGATACGTGACAGAGGGCGCTCAAGCAAAGTTGATAAAGTCATGAGCACTATGGGACGACGGTTAGACCCATGGTCTCGTCGCCTGTTAAGTGCATCGAAGCCTTCAAAATATGATGGCCTCGTGACATCACATACGCAGAAAGGGAAACTACCTCAGGACAAATAATGTTATATAAACGCAGAAATATAACGTACTTAACATGTAAATTATTGCTTACCTGATTCGGACAAATAATGTAAACACAGAAATATGACACATTTACCATGTTTTATAATTATTACGTACTCGATTCGGACAAATAATAACATATGAGTACATAAATATGATAATCTTAACATGTTTTATAAAGTATTACTTACTCGCTTCGGCAAATAATATTATATAAACACATAAATAAAACGAACTTAACACGTTTTATTAATTAATACGTAATCGATTTATTAAAGATTAAATGTATTCTTAAATGTACAACGCCATTAACGAAAGACAAGAACGATCTCCTCTAACATTCCAACAGTTTCGTGTTCTGTATAAAGAACGCTATTCGGATTACGTTCTTGACGTGACGAGGTTGTTCTGAGGATAGTGCTAATTTGTCACACGTACGTGACTTTCCAGAAACGTCGAGCTCTCTGACACTTGGCATATTTATAACACCGCCAAGAGAAGACGTATTTAAAGAGTAATGGAAGAGACGATGCTGGCCGACGGGATAGCGTGAGTGGTTCTCCTTCAGGAGACCCGAGGTTCGAATCTTCGGTAAATAGTGGATTGTTTTTATGTCGGGGAACAACAGAAAACCCTAACCTGCACAGTTCACGGCGACTGCACTAGCCAGGAGGTCTTAATTCCTCAGGCTCAAGATCCACCTGTCCCACACAGCCAGGTACTATAGGCAGAAGATGACAGATGACAGTGGTCGCTATAGTGTCTTCCTCGTGCTTATATGTTGCGTTTTGTGTATGTATATATTTGCTGATGAGGGCTAATCGCTGCAAAGTCGTTTGTTTTCCCTTATTATGTTCTGTAAAGCTGCTCTTTGGCGATGGGTTACGAATATCGCAATAACGCATACCGCGTTCGAAACACAGCTGCGAGCGATTTGGAAACATACCGCATTGCGTTGGTTTCCATACAATGGTATGAATGCCGGTCGTTCAGAAAGAAATGGCAAACTACTGAACGTAAATTTGCCCAGGAATCACAAACAATCAAACAATGCTGGAGTTGACTGCCACGTCATGTAAAGGATATGCAACTAACTTTTAAACTTTTAAAAGCTGCATTACTTTGTCTTATTTTATATTGTTCACAAGATCTTACATCTCTCCGGGTGTTGTTAGAAGTACATCAGGAGTAGTTTACATTTATTGAAAGAAGAGAAATACGACTACTACTGCTGATGCTGCTTCTGCAGCATCACTGTTCTGTTTAGAAGTGTTTCAGGACATATGTTGGGCAGGCAGTAACTGGCAATGGCGAGGCTGTTGTTAGTTATATAGGAGTGGACATTGTCACAGAAGGTTTCTCGACTACATTTGCCTTTAGTCGGCGCTGTCACTTAGGGGAGTGAGCGTCTTTCACAATTAGGCTACGTAGCGAGTCCGGGGTTAGAAATCATCAGCAGACGATTTGGAAGCAGACCGATTTGCGTTGATTTCGATGGTATGAGCGACGGTCGTTCAGAAAACTATGACAAAATACTTTACTTCTTTACTTAAGAGAAGAAGAAGAAGAAGAAGAAGAAGAAGAAGAAGAAGAAGAAGAAGAAGAAGAAGAAGAAGAAGAAGAAGAAGAAGAGGAAGAAAGAGGAGGAGGAGGAAGAGAGGAAGAATAAGAAGAAGAAGAAGAAGAAGAAGAAGAAGAAGAAGAAGAAGAAGAAGAAGAAGAAGAAGAAGAAGAAGAAGAAGAAGAAGAAGAAGAAGAAGAAGAAGAAGAAGAAGAAGAAGAAGAACTGTGATGAAACAGAGTTTTACAATTATGTTTTGTTGTTGTGTGTTTCGTTTGCTCGCTTTGAACTCAAGCGTAATCCACACAACTATAGTCAACTGGATTGATTGTTGGGTGTGGATTAGCTTTCCCTATTACCCGTGTCCTTTTCCATCAGGCGAACCCACTCCGACTTGAGATATACTTGTAATTTCGTAATTTACGTCCCCAAGTCAAGGGTGAGAAATTAAAATTTTAGTCCAACTGACCTGTATAGGGGATGAATCCGCTACCTCGGTATCAGCACACTTGATGTTTAAGGACGAGCGCTCTTAACCATTCTTCCACTCTGATCTCCTTACATTTATTTAATACTCATTTAACAACGCAATTCATGCAAACAGACAAAACAAAATAAAGCATATAAAAACATTACCCGTGTACGTTATTCAATATCCTGCTTTATTAAACCTCGCATCTATTCACAGACTTGTTGTATGAACTAAAACGCTTCCCGCCGAGTTATATACTATCTGATATTAATACTACTTATGTTGATTTAGAAAATTGGGTTAAGTATTTGAAGTGGCGCAGACAGTTTGCACAAAAATCGTATGTGGAACTAGCACTCCGTGGTTAGTGGAAGTTTAGGGGCGCTGCAACGAGTTGCAGTCACACAACTGGATCTCGTTTTGCCTGATAGTTCTTTGTTGACACTGATAATTGTGGCCCAGACTTCTGTTCACACAACTCGGGGAGAACTAACTCTACAGGGATTTTAATGTAACAGGAACTAGGCTTATTGTGTTCTTCCTGATATGGGCGAGGCCATTTCTGCACACTAAAACGATTTAAACAGCGTACTTTGTTGTTAGACTGGTGTCGTCGTCTCCTTGGTTGTCTTCGTGTTCATCATCACAATAGTCATTGTTATTGTCGTAATCTTTATCATCAACCAAATCATCTTTACCATCTACCATATCTTCATCCTTATTTTTAACTTTACAATCATCATCATCATCATCATCATCATCATCATCATCATCATCTTTATCATCATACATATTATCTTTATCATCATCCTAATCGCTATGGCGAAGTGGTTACCAACGCAATTAGCAATCTTACGTAATCCCGCATACCGCATTAAATAAAAAAAAAACTGCTGCGAATAATTTGAAAGTAGACCGTTTTGCGCTTGTTTACATACAACTGTATGAATGCCGGTCGTTCAGAAAGAAATAGCAAACTATTGAATGCAAACTTGCCAAGAAATTACAAACAGTAAAAAATACTGGGGTGTACTGCTACGTTCTGTAAAGGAAATATAACTAACTTCCTTATCCGCATCTTTATTATTAAGCTTATCATCATTATTATCATCAACATCATCACCCTTAACGTCAACATAATCATTATCATTATCATCAATATAACTACTATCATCATCAGTTTAATCATCTTAATCCTCATTATCATCATCATTACGCCCATCATAAACATTGCCATTAAGTTCCTCATCTACTCATCTGGGAGGGGATAACTCAACGCAACCCATAACCATCAGTCCAGTTTCATTTATTGACATCCAACTTGCACTGCCTTCTCGTCTGCCTTTCCCCACAAGTCTGACGTTGTTGGGCTAATCGCTCTGTGACGTTTCTTGTGTTTCTAACGCGTCTCCTAGTTCTATATCGTATTTGGCGTCGAGGATTTCTCTCTACTCCATATGACGTCATTCATGCTCGCACCGACTATATGTCACCAAGTTCTCTAGGTTGTGTAAACGATTTTTGTTGTTTTTTTTTAATTTGGCGCTCGCTCTCTTTGAATTCGAACGTTTTCCCTACACGTGCTACTACTTCTAGTCCACTAGACTGAAATTTACGTGTGGATTAGCTTTCCTTGTTACCAGTGTCCCTCACCGTCAGGCGAACGCACTCCGACTTCAGAGGTACTGGAAATTTACATCCCCAAGTCAAGTACGAGAAGTGAACAGTTTAGTCCAACTGACCGGTGTTGGGGTTGAATCTCCTACTTCAGCATTAGCATTCATGATGTTTAATAGTGACAATAATTGTATTCTTCCTTCTTTTACCCTCAATCCCTAATTTGGGCTCGGGACCTGAACCAACTCACGACAAGACTCCATATCTGTTGCCGTTTCATGCAGCTCCTTCGATGTCCAACCAATATTATTAATGTATGTAATTAATTCTCTTCTTGGTCTGAGTTTGCCCTTTGGTTTACAGACAAGGAATTGTCTATCTATAATATCTTCAAGTTTTCTCAATGTCTCTCCTATCCAGCGCTAGCGTCCTTTCCTAGCTTGTCGATTCACCGAGCTTTGTATAGTTCTTTTCATGAGCTCTACGTTGGTGATTCTGTCATTCCATTTTCGTCCTGCCACTCTGCCCAGACACCAGTAAAGGTATGTTTGTGGTTTATTGGTAATTATTTAAGTCATGCTCTGCGTTTGTGTATCATAAGTTAGTGCAGACTGAAGTTAAATATTTAACTGTGAAATGTGACTGAATGACATACGACTGAGTGATATAGGACTGAACCTGAATCGTATGCCTTTGCCTTCCGCTCGTTGTGCAATAATCTAACCAGTTATTTAAAGCGAGCGATTTGGCGAAATCGTTAGACAACTGCGCAGATAATTTCATGAGAACGGTTGTATGAGAGTTAGACGCTGCATCGTTGTCCGCAACGTGAGGAAAAGACTGGCCACCAATTAATCCTTGCATTCTACCTACAAAATGTGATGGTTGTAGCATACCACTCACCTCTAGCATTGTTCTACTATGGGATATTGCTCAGATGTGATGTCCAGCTTATCAACACATGCGAGACGAGATGCTTGAGAAGAGCTGCAAGCTTAATTATTCGAGATCGAGTAAAAAATTGTGTTATCTGACGGACGGTAGATTCAACAGCTTGTGCTACGTATACTGAAAGGCAGAGGAACACATTATTCGGCCATATCGTTAGAATGAAACACCATGAATAACCAGAACTATATCAAAGAAGATGTGAGACTATAAAAAGAGATCGCCCCAGAAAAAAATGGATTTGCAACAACAAAGACATTGTACAATTATATGGAATGATATGGTCCAGTGTCACCCATAGGGCGCTGGCACGTTAAGGATTCCTCCTCACGACGCTTGACAGCAAATGTGGACGTTGATGGTAATGTTGATGATGTCCAGATATGAAGACAAACCCGACTTTGCAACTTGTTGACATCTTCATCGATTCACTTCAATGCTTCGGACTAGTTTTATGACTCAAATCAACGATGCATGTTTTCACTGCCAACACTTCCATTGGAATACTGCTTGTGGTTGTCATGAAACCACTGCTGACTTTCCGACAACTCTGAGCATGTCAAGGACTAATACCGACAAGGACAAATCCGACAATGACCAGTTCAGACAAGGACCAATGCCCACAAGGACCAATGCCGACTAGAACCAGTGCCCACTTTTGATGTCAAACCACTGATCCGTCTGTGTTCGTAACTGCATCCTTATTATGACAGATGTAATTAATTAGGGCCTGTCACACGTCGTTCTTGATGATAATATCAATGTTCTTGATGATCTTTGCTTGATATTGTCGTGTGATGGTCGTTGTCTAGGTAACGATGTTCATGGTGTGTCAATTGAGATATATAACTGTCTCTTAATCCAACTCACCCCAGAAGTGCACCTTCACCAGTCATGAAACAAGATTGAGTTGGCGCACATAATCATTTATTCCAGAAATCAGACGGACAGACGGAACATATACATATATATATATATATATATATATATATATATATATATATATATATATATATATATATATATATATATATAATATAAATATATATATATATTATATATATATATATATATATATATATATATATATATATATATCCAGAAACAATGTAAATCCATAGAATATAAATATCCTCCTCACAATTTAACCAGCACACATCAATGCCTTCTCACGGCCTGCTTCTTATCTCAATCCACAAGACAGGTAATCCAGCTACTATCCACGACTGGATCTCCCACAATACAACCCACACATTGGGTTGGAGCCACTGCTCAACTATAGAACCCACTCTGGTTCAGGCCTGTCTTCACAACTCGGAGCATAACACAACCCCGTTGTCCGTGGACTACCGACTACCCGTGTATCTCAAACTCAACTCTCTGAAACGACCTGCCCCGCAGTCAGTCTCTTCTCTCCCTGACTTTCCAGTCTCCTGACTTCACACAACACACAACTGTCTTTCGACCCATCCCCCCTGGGGCCTTCCACTCATATCCGCCCCATTATTTCTGAGGGTTGATTGTTTTCCTCGTAGCCAGGTCACTCACCTTACTGTCTCCCACTTTCATCTCCATTATTTCTCGTGCCCGGTCACTCAACTCAATGTCAATGACCCAGGCTTATGTCAGGGCCTTATGTCCGCATATGCTGTTGCTTTATCCCACTCTCCACATCTGCTGTTGCTGAAAACCACTCTGTGCATCTTCTGTTGCTGGAAACCACTCTCTGCATCTTCTGTTGCTGGATACCACTCTCTGCATCCGCTGTTGCTTTATTCCACTCACTCTCTGCATCTGCTGTTACGGGGTCCCAATCTCTACATCTACTGTTGAGTGATACCACTCTCTGCATCTGCTGTTGCGGGGTCTCACTCTCTACATCTACTGTTGAGGGATCCCACTCTCTGCATCTGCTGTTGCTGGACACCATTCTCTGCATCTGCTGTTGCGGAGGTCTACTCTCCACATCTACTGTTCGGGACCCCACTCTTTGCATCTTCTGTTGCTTTATCCTTCTCGCTGTATCTGCTGTTCCTGGATCCCACTCTCTGCATCTGCTGTTCACTCTCTGCAACTCTTGTCGAACTGTGTAAGGACAGAAAAGATTACTCTCAAGGACCGGTTGAACCAACGCCCACCCTTGCCCAGACTCGAAAGTCGCAGACTCGCATATTAGACTGTGTCAAAGCCGTGTATGTAGTACCCCTCTTCAGTGTCTTCATTTCTCGTTTGTTGGACACTCGTTCCTTTTGGGTTTATTTCGAGTTTCGAGATATGGCAGGGCGGGGGCAGTGGTTCATCTCATCTCCATGGCTATGCTCGACGTTGGGAACATCGAGGAGAACTTAAGAGTCACACAGATGAGGACGGAGAATGTATGGGAATGCCCCGAATGCTGGGATTTCAGTTCTTAACTGAACTCAACCCAGCTCATTCATAATGGGTGTACCTATAGTGCACCAGAGAATAATGCTCATGGTTTCATATGGTGTTTCTCTCCAGTTTTGCAGTTTATGTCTACCTGGCTGACAGGATGGCCAGGGCGTTTCCTATGGTTGACAAGGCCAGTGTTTTGTAGAGAAGACAATTCTCATGTTTGATTCTAAATCCTACTTGATTTTTTGACTGTTGTTACATCAGCTCATCGTCTCATGTGATGTTGTTTCTCTTGCACCTTGAGGTGTCGATGTTTATGCATCGTTGAGTTGAAGTTTCTATTTAGTCTTCCTCACGATTTTATTATGAAAACTACATTAACGCAGGAGATAGTATGAAGATAGTTTAAAATGTATAAAAAGGAGGAAAAATGAAACAATACTGGCTGTTAATTAAAATCGCATGTTCTTTGCAATATGTTGATTTTCTAGATAATGTTACGATAAGTAGTTTGCCATTGCTGTCTCAAAGAGATGTCAACGACATCAGGGTACAGGAAGTGTAAGCACAAGCACAACAAACATCTTTTAATTTTACAGCCCTAAATTACTGGCTTTCTGGCATTTAACTGATCAAATGCAAACAACATGTAGGTTTGTACCAAACATGGTACACAATAAAAATAAAAAGAATTGCAATGTCTGTTCTATCTTCTATTCACTGAGCATTAAAATTGTGGAAGATACTGTGAAACGAAACATATAACACGGTGACCCAAGTATGGCGTAACATTGTTCTTGTGTCCAAATGGACGGACACTGAATCAATTACTATGGCCAACGTATTTCAGTTTTGAGGCATGTTGTTGTTCATGCAGCCAGCTTTCTTCAACGTTTATGTCTTGTAGAATGTCAGTATTTATTTGTTCTTCTTGGTCCACTGTTAGTTAGTTAATTGCATATCCTTTACAAGACATTGCATTCAAAACCCGACTTTTTTCTTGCTGTTCGTGATTTCTTGGTAAATTTACGTTCAGTAGTAAGCCATTGCTTTCTAAACGACCGGCACTTATACCATTTCATAAAAAACCAACGCAAACGGTCTGCTGCCAAATATCCCGCAGCTGTGTTTCGAACGCGGTATGCGGGATTACGAACTGCGCCCGTAACGGCTATGCAACGGAGCTGGTTGGTCCACGGTATTCTAAGAAAATATTGAGAACAATGAAGAAGCTAGAGAAATAATTCGAAATGTTAACGCTTATATAGAAGGGAGGAGTGGCTTAGAAAAAACGGTGTCCACCTCAGCCTCAACAGCTACTGTGATCGAATTTCATCATAGGACTGTACATTTTTGCAAGCACCTAGATTTCTCATATCACACGCACCACCTTGTTTGGGTAGTGAGTTCGGATGCCTACCATTCACATATAAGGGCGAAAATTCAAAGGTCCTGTGTGCAAGTAGAACATCATACGACAGTTAGAAATAGCAAACAGTAGACTGCATGCATTGTTAGGATAGAAAATATAATCAGAGGTAGAAAGAATATGTTACCTTGTCTGAATTTTATCTAGAGGAGGTAAGCCAGACACATGGATGCCGACATGATATACACTGACCTCCGATGTGCACAACTGGATACGATACACTAACACCCAAAGAGGGACATCAAGAATAAAGAAAAAGTACAGTGAGTATTTTGCTATTATGCCACGTCAAGACATAAATAAAATATTTAGCAATGTATCTATCTACCAACGGACTTAACTACCAATCTACCTAATTATCTACCCACTTGTCTACCTACCTATCCACCCATCCGCCCCTCAATCTGTCTTTCTGTCTATCTACCCATCTAACGCCGGCTCCGTGCCGAAAATGTTACGGGCGCAGCTTGTAATCCCGCATACCCGCATTCGAAACACAGCTACGGGCGATTTGGCAGCTGACCGCCATGCGTTGATTTTTCTCGAAATGGTATGCGTGTGTCGTTCAGAAAGCAATGGCAAACTACTGAACGTAATCTTGCCAAAGTTCACAACAGCAAATATGATGGTGTTGACTGCGACGTCCTGTAACGGATATGCAATTAACTTCTTTTTTTTTTAATCTCACCCTCCTACCTACCTACTTACCTACCTACCTAACTGCCTGCCTGTCATTCTGAGTGTCTGTCTGCCTAGCTATGTGTCTGTCCGTCTATCTATCAGTCTATCCAACTAGCTATATGTCTGTCTGCCTGTCAGTCTGTCTGTCCATGAGTCGATATGTTAATCTATCAAGCTCTGTCTGTTTGTCTGTCTGTCTGTCTGTCTGTCTGTCTGTCTGTCTGTCTGTCTGTCATCCTGTTTGTCATTCCGCCTGTCTGTCATGGCTGTGTGAAATTCTCTATCTTTAGCAAATCTACATGCTTACACATCTACCTTCCGCCCATTCCATTTCTTAGTACAGACACGCAACACCACACGCGCACACCCAAACATCTAAATCACACCCGACGTCACCCGCCACTTAATCCGTGCCTGCCCATGTGATACCAGTCTTCACAGACGCGCGCCGCCCAAATGTCACCTTGATAAGCGCCTGGCCAGGTAAGAGCGTCAGATGAAGTGTAATCTTAACCTAGTGAACGTCACCACATGCACACGCACACGCACATTCACCCCCACAACTTACATACCCATGTGCGCACGCACACCAACTTATTTAGGGTGTGTGGTTTCCTTTGTGTCCTGGCCATCTGTGATTATTTGACCCTTTGGGTCGTGCCCTTGGAGATAAAATTAGATTCGGTGGAAGTAGTATTGTCTGCTTTGATGTAAGATGTATTAGAATGTCAGAATTGTGTTATTCGCGAGGGCACTGGGCAGATAATTAGAATCTAATGTACGCACGTATTACGTATGTACGTTAGGACTTGCTATATGCGACAATACAATTCTATTCTGCCAAAGATGTATAGTATGGTATTAATACAGTACAGTATAGTAGAGGAGCGGCTGGCCGAGTGGTTAGCATGCCGGATTCTCCTTCGGGAGACCCAGGTTCGAATAATCGGTAAGGTATGCGGATTTTTCTGTCGAGGGCAAAAAGAAAACTCTAATCTACAGAGTTTGCTGCGAGTGCACTAGCCAGGCGGCCTTAATTCTTCAGGCTCAACATATCCGTGCCATACACAGCAAGGTACTATATTGGCAGTAAATGACAGTTTATGACAGTTTTTTTTTTTATAGTAAAGAGCATATATTGCATAGTATTAGTATAGAAAAGCACAGGACAACACATCATAGTATTTAGTATAGTACATTACTGGACAGTATAGTAGAATACACTACAACATAGCATCATTTAGCACAGTATAGAACGCTACATTATAATAGTATAGTATAGTATAGTATAGTATAGTATAACCCGATGTGGAGACTCCAGTCGTTAGACACAACATTGTCTGCTCCGGATGTCCCCTGTACAAACAAATGAACAAACCAGCTGTAATTTTAATGACGGTGGGGTTGTGGTTAGAGTGCTCGCCTGTCGTGACCATTGTCCTCGTTCAATCCGCAGGGGAGGCAGGAATAATTTTCCGACCAGTGCGGCTCTGAAGCTGATGTGGTCTCATAAATAAATAGGTACCATGCATTGTCCAGAATTGTCTGGCAGTTGCCTGGGAGGGAATAGTGACGACGAAGAGAACTAACCACTGCACCTCATTCGTTGCGGCATAGAATATGTGAAGGGCTAGGACTTCGCACTTGATCTTAGCCAAGAGCACCACATCCGTAACTGCAGTGAAGAACACTTTCGAGAAGTTGTCACTCGAGAACCAATCGATGGATTCCGGAATCGAACCCAGACACTTCGAAGCCTAGGCAGGCATCTTAACCACGTCGCCACGAAGACTCCAGTGTGACCCAGCAATGAAAGCCTTCGCGTTTGTTCTCTAATATTTCCGAAGTCTCATGTGACAATTATCCGGCGAGCAAGGGGTGTCACGGCGTCTGGCGCTGCAAGTCAGTGGTGGAGCCAGGGGGTTCGCTAGAACCGTCTCCTTCAAGGGAACAGGGGGAAAAGGAGTCGGGGGTGGGGATAAGTGGACATTAGTGACCTTTCAAAGACACGCAGGACATCCCAGTCAACCTCATCTCCAGAGGTCAACATGTTTGAATGGTTAAAAGTGCGCCCTCTTAAACTTCCGGTGTGTTGATGTGGAGGCAGCCGGTCCCCCCCCCCCCTTTTACACCGGTCAGTTGAACTAAAATGCTGATATCTAGTCCTTGACTCAGGGACTTAAATTACAAGTATCTCAGAAGCCGGGATGGGTTCGCCTGATGGCGATAGGGGCTTCCACAATACACATTAAAAAAAGAAAAGAAAAGAAAACAAGTCTGCCAGATTTAATTAAAGTGGTCGTGCACACAGAGAAATGAAAAAAAAATTATTTCTATTGCACCCCTAGTTTTGTTTAATCTCCATAAATAAATAAATAACATGTTATTAAACGGTGTATGTTGTTTCCAGAAAATTTGACACGAATATATATATATATATATATATATATATATATATATATATATATATATATATATATATATATATAAAGAGAGAGAGACAGAGAGAGAGAGAGAGAGAGAGAGGGGGAGAGAGAGAGAGAGAGAGAGAGAGAGAGAGAGAGAGGGGGGGAACCTCTTAATCTTTTAAGTGCTTAGGGTTACACACGTTCCTAATCCGGCCCAGTCCGAGGCAGATATGGGCAGAAAAACAGGCGAGGAACAAACTGAAATGCTGTGAAAAGACATAATTTGTGGAATGCCTCGTACAGAGTGCAGCGCGGGTAATCTATTCTTAAGGAATGAAAAGCTGCTGGGAATACAGTCAATTAATTTACTTGTCACTGACATCCTTAAAATAAACACACAGTGGGTAACAACAGAGCACGAGAACTACACCGTAGCAAAGAATAAAAGGTGATAATTAATGGCAAAATATATACATTTTTTAACGTGGTGGTGTAAAATAACTATAGTGGGACAAACGAAATTGCGGTCTTGCAGGCAGAAAAATAAATCAGGTAGGACAGGCTGGTAAGTTAGCAAGCACACTGGGCATAGCAACACAAAAATGCAAAGTGTCATTCCTAGGTAACGGTTAACAGCATTTTCCGGAAAAGTCAGATGAATCTAATAAGTAAAGCAAAATTAAAGTAAAGTAATGGAGCGATTTAAACGCCCTGAGGCGTCTTGCGTTTATAGTAATTAAAGTAAAACAAAGTAAAGTAACGTAAAATACACACATTGAGGCCTATTGGGTTTATAGTAATTCAAGTAAAGCAAAGTAAAGTAATGTAAAATAAACACATTGAGGCGTATTGAGTTTATAGTAATTCAAGTCAAGCAAAGTAAAGTAACGTAATATACACACATTGAGGCCTATTGAGTTTATAGTAATTCAAGTAAAGCAAAGTAAAGTAATGTAAAATAAACACATTGAGGCGTATTGAGTTTATAGTAATTCAAGTCAAGCAAAGTAAAGTAACGTAATATACACACATTGAGGCCTATTGAGTTTATAGTAATTCAAGTAAAGCAAAGTAAAGTAATGTAAAATAAACACATTGAGGCGTATTGAGTTTATAATAATTCAAGTAAAGCAAAGTAAAGTAACGTAAAATACACACATTGAGGCGTATTAGGTTTATAGTAATTCAAGTAAAGCAAAGTAAAATAAAGAAGCCCTTGACAAGCCTTGAGGCGAATTGGATTTAAAGCAAGTAATGTAAAGTGAAGGAATCATTTACACGCCTTGGGCTTATTGGGTTTAAAGTAAAGTAAAGTAAAGTGAAGTAAAGTAAAGGAGCCCTTTACACACCTGGAGGAGTACTGGGTTTAACGTCTGTAAAGATTTCCTTCTACACGCGTAAAGCACATTGGTAATAAGGTACACACATCATTCTATAGACCAGTCCACACAACGTGGGTGACGTGCTCACTACCACGCTGTCCATCTTTATTTCTAAAGATATTTCATGGTATCCATCTTAGGCCGGTCTCCCTGGTCTTGGCGTTACACGACTTTCTCCGTAATCCCGTATACTCTCGTGAGTAACGTGACGTGCGTGAGAATCGGCAGCGGTTCTCTCCGAGGCGGTAACTTATGAGGTATGTGAGCCGGTCGCTCAGAAAGCAATGGCAAACTGCTGTGCGTAATCTTGCCAAGAAATCAACAATCAGCTGAAAGATGCTGATGTTGACAGCGATGTACTGTAAAGGATATGCGAGCAAAAAAACAACAACATACAAATCCATCTTAGACTGAGTCGTAGTAGTAGCCATCGTCGCCATCGTTGCGACCTTTGTAGTAGTAGTAGTAGTAGTAGTAGTAGTAGTAGTAGTAGTAGTAGTAGTAGTAGTGATAGTAGTTGTAGTAGTAGTGGTAGTAGTAGTAGTAGTAGTAGTAGTAGTAGTAGTAGTAGTAGTAGTAGTAGTAGTAGTAGTAGTAGTAGTAGTAGTAGTTGTAGCTGTAGCAATAGTAAAGGCGGCAGAAAAAATGAAATAAAGGCGGCGACCATAATACCGCCCATATCACCCACTAGGTGCCGTTCTCTCACAAGCGTTGAAAAAGTGTCGAGGAAGAACGACCTGTCCCCGTGTACAGACCGAGACAGAATCAACTGTGCGGATGGGTCCTGCTACATAAGGCCAAAGCACCTGAGGCGTGTGTTAGGAGATTCCACTTATTTAGGTATCACATACACAATGCGCTTGAAGACGTGGAAGCGATTCTTTACTTTACGAACTGCTTATATTAATTTACAACGTGACTTTTGTTTGTATGTCTAAGTTTAGAACAAGATTTTTGATTTTCACTGTCTCTGGATACACAGGATCAGCGCTTCTGTTCCTTTAGCACTGTTTGAGGAGAGTGCTGGGTCGGGAGAAATGTGTTCATACCATTGGCCGGTAGCTAGCCACATCAAAATTAGAAGCAACAACAATAACAATAGCAGCAGCAGCAACAACAACAGCAGCAACAACTACAATAGCAACAACAGCAGGACCAGCAACAACAACACCAATTAACAGCAGCGACGACAACAACTACAACAATAACAACAACCAGCAGCAGCAACAATAATAACAAAAACCAACAATAACAGCAGCAACAACAACAGCAGCAGCAACAGCAGTATCAGCAGCAGTAACAACACTATCTGCAACAACAATTACACCCAACAGTAACAATATCTGACTGACCTTGAACTGCAAGCGAGGGTTTATACTACCTCTACCGCGGACGACCACGCGGCTGTTACAAAACTTGGAAGAATAAATCTGAAGAGAAATGGAACAGGACAAACTAAACTCACACAACCAGATAAAATCAGCCACTGCTAATTATAATATGGTAGATAGCAAAACCAATTCTAAAAAAAAGGTGCCGTGAATTAAAATGTTACTTCAATTTGTTTGCTGTTGTTCTGTCATAGGCTCCAGCCAGTTTTATTCAAACAGAAAAAGTTCTTATTAAATTTGAATTTACCGTGGGTATAACTGCTTCACATTTGAACAATACCCGTGACTATGTGCTTTAAGTGTTTCAAATAATGTATTATTCGCTTATTCACTTCATATAATATATAACACTTCGGTATGCACCTGACCTGATGCGGCGCAATACACCGGACAAAAATCGTGCGACATAATGTTTGTGGCTTCCGTATTCAAGGCTCTTAATACTGGTTAACATCTGCATTCATATATCCTGTCTAAGTCTGACATTTTGCCGAACCCCTAGTTGTTGTTGTTTATGAAAGCTATGTATTCACACATTCAGTTTCTCCATTGTTATCTGTGATTTATTGGTTGGTATGTAGTTTTGTCCTTGTGCATTATTTTCTTTTAAATTTCAGAAAAAAAGATTACTATATTCAACTGTTTCGTTTGACAGACAGCATCAACTCATTCTAAGTCCATAGAACAATATCAGAAGAGGAACGTGTTATCTGCTTACTTGAGGTCTGGAATTAATGTGAACAGCTATCATATTTATAATCAATGTATGAATATGGTCTGATAACAATATAGTCCTTTGTTTTCATCCATTCTTGCCTCTGTTGGGGATTGAACACAGGCAGCTCTTCTGGCAAGCAGATGAAACATCTCGCGGAGGACACATTACCACCACAGGGCTAATCCCAGTCAGTCCGTAGATGCCGTGCTGCATAATATCTGGCTTTATCCTCGTAGTCCTTGTCCTTGGGAGTTAGAAAGAGAGTTCATGCATGTTTCATTAAAAAAATTGTAATATGTGACAGCGAATCCTGGGTAATTAGTAAACAGGCGGTAAAAAATCCCATGGAAGCCTTGAAGATGCGGTTTTATAGAAGAATGCTGAAAATTAATTGGACAGTCAGAAGGAAAGCAATGGCAAACTACTTTCTGCAAAACTTGTCAAGAAACCTTTACAATCATGATAGAAAACCTAATAACTTAACAGAATCTAGACACATTCTAGAAAGATGGGAGGAATACTGCAGTGGAATGTATGATATGAATGACAGTGAGGATATGAATGAGATGCACGCAGAGACAGAACCTGAACCGTCATTAGATGAAATTGCAATGGGCAGTAAAGAATGTGAAGAATGGTGAAACACCTGGATTGGATGCTATACCAGCTGAACTAATTAAAGCCGGAGGATAATACAGAATACAAATCTATTACGCATTATGTAAAAAGATATGGAAATATGGTATATGGCCTACAGAATCATTCATTCCAATATCCAGAAAAGGGCAACCCGAAATTATGCACGAACTATAGAACTGTTGCCCTGATCAGCCAAGCAAGTAAAATTCTACTAAAATCATAATGGGAAGACTTCGTAAGAAAATGGAAGAATAAATTAACGTGGTTCAAGTTGGATTTAGACAAGGAAGAGAAACAAGAGATTACATACTCAACATGCCTTTAATAATAAAGAAGTGCAGAGAATTTAATATAAACTTATTCTCACGTTGCTGTTTTTGTTTTTGGTTTTTTTTTGTTTGGTGATTATTCAAAGGCATTTGACTGTACACCATCAGAAACTTTGGCAAACAGTGAGGAATATGGGCTTTCCATTACATGTAATACAAGTCATAAAACAGCTCTATCTAGACTAACAAGCAGGCGGTTATAATAGATGGCGAGACATCAGATAGGTTTGACATCAAGCAAAACGTCCGCCAGGGGTTAGTGCTGTCCCCTTATTTGTTTAACATGTACGCCGAAAATACAATGAGGAATGGCAGAGATGATATAAACATGGAGCTATATGATGCCCTACATATCGGTGGTCATGACACACCAGAGATTCGATATACTGATGATACAGTATTGCTATCCACAACACATAATGGTATAGAAAAACCTAATAACCTCAACCCAATTGAATAGTGAAAATATCAACTTATATCTTAACATAGCAAAACAAAGATAATGCATACAGATAAAACTACTATGGATGTAGTACACATCTTGCAAACCGCCACATCGCTGTTTAAATTTCCTCGCACTACCCCTTTAACAGCGCAACAGCGCCAACAACCAAAACCATTATAATCAAATTCAAATTTGAAGAATGTTGGAATAAGTGCCGATAGTTCAGTAGAAGGATAAAATTTGCATCATCCTAATTTGAAAACGGAGCACTGATTTAAAAATAAAAGAACGAAGATAGTATAATTATAGCCGAAAAGTAGCTCTGCCATTGGTCACTACTCGACATAACATCAGAGCCCAAGTTAGGACGGGCTGGAATAAAATCGGAAAACGACCGGTAGAAGTTCAGTGTGTGCAAATTAAAATCCTTCAGCAATCGCTCAACAGTGGAGCTGACGGCCTGGTATCCCCTACGTAACAATCCATTTGAAGTTTAAACAACTTAATAGAGGAAATGAGAGAGAAGTTCCGGCCTATTAAGCAGCCAGAGAACTGGGAAAATCAAAGCCTAAGTATGGAGCCTGAAACCTGATTGCATTATGCTCGAAGAAGACATTCAACTATTTTGAAGGTAAGCACACTGTAATATTAAGTTAGTTGTGCACCTTTCCCAGAAAATGGTAAGTTGGTGTGTTGTAAAAATGTGGTTAGTCCTTAAGAACTTAATTTAGAAGTTACTAAGCCCTATAGTCAGATGTCGTAATTCATAGATGGTCTGTGCACTAGGTTAACCCACAGTGAGAGGTTTTCTTTTTCCTAGTTATGCAGTTTCAATGTAAGCATAGACAATATGCCTAGGTTGTGCATTTTACTCCTTAAGCAGCTAGGCTAAGTCAGCAGTGATTTAGGAGTCAGTGATTAACTTAGAATATAGGAGATTAGAATCCCTAGTTCATTAGTAAGGAACTATCTTAAATGTGCATTCACTAAGTAGGAGGAATTATTGTAATTCTTGCTAGAAATAGTACATGGACACATTAAATGTTAAATAGTTCCCTATGTTTTACCATACAATTCCTGTGTGTTCTATGGAAGCATTCATGTGGTGATTCATTTGTTACTTCATTGATGTTAAATATATGAATTTATCTTTTAACTTATTGATTGTGAGTCACTTAATTATGCCTATTCATCATACATGCAAGTAGAGTTACAATTTATGTTGAATGATTGTAGATTGGATAAGGAGAAGTGGCATACCGAGGATGACTGATCAATCGATCAATCCCCTGATAGTATAGTAATTTGATGCATACTGCCAATTGTATCAGAGGAGAAGATGATAGTGGTATCCATGTACTAATTGATAATTTAGGTGCCTCTACGCATGGCGTCTCTCTGTATTCCATATCACTCATGTAACAATTATTTGGTTTGGTTTCCTGAAATGTGTTTGATGTACGATGATGATGAATCTTATTGATGAGTAAGGTAAAGGCATACACCTACATGGTGAAGAGGAGGTAGGATGCTCCTCATCAAAGCATTTCATTGGGAGGAACCCACCTGAGTGTCATACAGGACATGATGCCATAATGTACTTATATTGTTTATAAGTAAATACTCATTGCATTTAATGAAGGAATTAAGACCCTTAAGGTGTGAAGCCTTTTCTTTTAAATGGAGGATAGCTAGGGAAAATAATTATGTACAAGAGGGAATGGTGAACATGGTTATCAAAATTCCGAATCGATCAAGGTATTTCTCAACCTGAAGATCATGGGTGACAGGCATGGGCAAATATGACACTGCTTATCTGGTAGTCTAAACCTTGAGCGCCCTGTAATGGAGGATTGGCTGGAGATGAACCAGGTATGGAGATGATAACTGTTGGGGAACACTACGACCCTTCTCCCCATTTGTTTATTTTTCACTGGGGTCAAAGTTATTTTTTTTTCTTTGTGGTTTTACCTTCTTCCATTTCTAATGATCATAGAGATGTATTGATGATATCAGTAGATATAGTGTGGTGCTGGAATTTCAGGTGATGGTTGGATCCATCCAGATCCAGGTCTGACTCTTGTTGGGATCTTCTGACTTGGGTGATGATGAAGCCTCTTTGTGAAAGAACTTACAGACAAGAAGTCATTCAACCACCAAAAACCATGTAAGTCTGTATCGCCTTGAGGAAATCAAGAGAACTTTAGCTTTTACCTGGAAGTGGAGAGACAACTCAACCCTCAACATACCTGATCCAGAATGACACTCATGCAGTGGACCAACGGTAGTTAAATTGACAGAATTCTTTACACGAGTTCATGATCAAGACTCATGAATATTATCACTCCACTTATAGATGTGTAGTATTTGTTCTTCTGGAGAACTGAGGTGTTTGTTTGTGTTTATTTCACAACCAAGTGAATGATTGTAAGATTAATGAGTAAACATAATACCTTTGGACTGGATGATAATTTGTTTGATGAAATGGCCAAATCTCAAACCCAACTTGTTGATTAATAAAATGTTACAAATATGTCACATCCATTCTTGAGTGTTACAAGAATTCATTAAGTGTTCATATAATCGTTGTATTAATTATTATACTCTAGATATTAATTAAGTAGCTGAGAGCAGAGGGGCAAGGAAACTCTACAAGATTATTATTGTTCAAGGAAATCTTTTCCTTGTTCACCTTGGGGACTTACTTGGCTCTCCTGGACTCTATTTATAAACTCAACCAATTGAGCCATTGAAGGCTATTACAATTACAACGGGCAGGATAACATTAGGAGAGAGGAACTTCAGCTTTCCTCTATCACTTTGAGATTTTCCCAAAACATCCGAAGATGGAGAAAGAAATATATGTTAATGAGGAAACATTGGAGGTGGTGGAACATTTCGAATATCTTGGGTCATTGATTACCACCAATGGTGACACAATGAAGGAAGTTAAAAGACGAGTGTCTACTGCTCTTCCAAGACTAAAACAACTGAATAAATTGTGGAGAGTAACAAATAGAACTACAAAAATTAGATTTTTAAGAGCATCCATCTTTCCCATTGCAACATACGCCTGTGAGACCTGGACACTTGCTAAACAAACTAAACAGGGCATAAATGTCTTTTAATGTAAATGTTATAGACGATTTCTAAGGATATCTTGGCTAAAGGAAAGAACAAATGCTTCCATACTTCAAGAGCTGAATACTGAAGAAAGTTGGCTATTAAAGACGATAAAACTAGGAAAATTGAAATATTTTGGTCACTTGAAACGTCACAAAAAGTTTGGTGAGAACAATAATGGATGGGTATATGCCTGGGAAGAGAGGAAGAGGAAGTCCAGAGATAAAATGGGTGCAGGATGTGGCAGATGATCTCCAGATGGGTGTATCGGATGCGGGACATCTTGCTTATGATCGAGAGGGTTTCCGGAAGTTTGTTATGGGAGTGAGGTTCTGCATATATATAATGATAAAAGATGATGTCGACATTTATGTATGTTGCTGTGGTATTTTTTTTAAAGCTAAACATTTGTAGTTTGTGCTTGTAAGCAAGCTCTAGTTTGTAGAGATTGTCGTCGTATACCACTCCGGAATCTCAGTTCCCGCTTTTTGTTATTTCTCATGAAGTGAACACTGCAACAGACAATTACAAGCAAATGGTCAAAACACTGCCGAAAGAAAGGATGCAGCAAGCAAAAATACTCGAGTTACAAACTATCGTATATCTTTCTCTTTGAGCTGTCTACACACGCTGTCTGGTTTATTGGATATAAAATACAATTCCGCCCCATTCAGTGACAACTAAATGGCAAACTGTCAAAATGAATAGTTGAGGATTTAAACTGTCTCAGTTAGTTATTACTTTAAAGAAAACGCATATTTGGGAAATTCTTCTTCTTCTTCTTCTTCTTCTTCTTCTTCTTCTTCTTCTTCTTCTTCTTCTTCTTCTTCTTCTTCTTCTTCTTCTTCTTCTTCTTCTTCTTCTTCTTCTTCTTCTTCTTCTTCTTCTTCTTCTTCTTCTTCTTCTTCTTCTTCTTCTTCTTCTTCTTCTTCTTCTTCATCTTCTTCTTCTTCTTCTTCTTCTTCTTCTTCTTCTTCTTCTTCTTCTTCTTCTTCTTCTTCATCTTCTTCTTCTTCTTCTTCTTCTTCTTCTTCTTCTTCTTCTTCTTCTTCTTCTTCTTCTTCTTCTTCTTCTTCTTCTTCTTCTTCTTCTTTCCTTCTCTCTTCTTCTCTTCTTCTTCTTCTTCTTCTTCTTCTTCTTCTTCTTCTTCTTCTTCTTCTTCTTCTTCTTCTTCTTCTTCTTCTTCTTCTTCTTCTTCTTCTTCTTCTTCTTCTTCTTCTTCTTCCATCTTCTTCTTCTTCCTTCTTCTTCTTCTTCTTCTTCTTCTTCTTCTTCTTCTTCTTCTTCTTCTTCTTCTTCTTCTTCTTCTTCTTCTTCTTCTTCTTCTTCTTCTTCTTCTTCTTCTTCTTCTTCTTCTTCTTCTTCTTCTTCTTCTTCTTCTTCTTCTTCTTCTTCTTCTTCTTTATGGTGTAAGCTCTACATGTTTATAGACCAATCGACCCTTAATTGATGATGTAGTTAATAAAATGAAGGCCGTCTTTACTTTCCAGAGCATGTGGTGTTGCTTTTAAGCAAGCCACTCTGAGAGCTCAATTCAATTTAGAAACTGATTGGGATTCGAACACATAACTATACGAACGACACTCGAGCATGCTATCCACTGCAATATCGAGGCTCCCGCTGCATTATCTCATCTCATCTTGTTTATCTGGTCACTCCATGAGGCTTCCATGAGGATAACATACTCAAAATTCGAAAAATATCAATGACTATGTGTTTAGAATTAAAGTCAAAGTAAAATAAAAGAATCAGCAGCAATAATACATGCAACCAAAAACACAGCAAAAACAATACTAACAACAACAACATCAACAACACCACCACAGTAAAAATAATAATAATAATAATGAAAATAATAATAATAATCACATACATTGCAACAACATCATCATTGTCATTATCATGATCATCATTATCAGAAATAACGCCAGTACTCACAGCAATAACCACAAAAGCAACAACAGCAATAACAAAAACAGCAACAGAAAGAAATTCATAGTAACAACAGCATCAAAATCAATGGTAACAACAATATACACAACAGCAACAATAGCAATGTGAACAACATTACTAGCAACAACAAAAAATATAACAATAGAATCAATAAAAGCAGCAATATAAAAATACACCATCTTCAGCAGCAATAATAATAGCAACAACAACACTAACAACGCCAGCATTAACAACATCAACACCATATACGACAATAACAGAAACAACAACAGCAGCAACAACGAAGAAAACAACAACAATAACAATAGAAACAATAAAAAAAGATACAAAATAAAAAATGAAACAATTGCAGCAATTACAACAAGCAACAATAATAACAATAGCAATAATACAATAACAGCAACAACAACAACAAAATAACCCAATAGCGAGAACAAAAACAGCAACAATAACAGAAATAATAACAATAGTAACAATAACACAAAAATTATCTATAACAATAGAAACACTAGCAGAAAAAAGTAAGAACAACAACAGCATTATAAATTACAATAGCAGCGGTAGCCACAATAACAGTAGAAACAACACCAGCAACAATAATAACAGTAGCAGCAATAGTAATAACTACAGCTGCAATAACAACAGTAATAACAACATCAACAAGAACAACAAGAACAACAACAAAAACAACAGCAATGACAAAAACAATAACAACATCAATAACAACAGACGATAGTTTGTAAAATGGGGTTTCTCTCCATAACACAAAGCCTGGGCTGAATTTAGGGACCATGTGTTGCCTATGCAACTTAATCCCTCTCTCGGCTTGTCTAGTTTACTCCAGAGGAAAGGTGACACTAATACGTCTAGAACAAGACAAGCTGCAGAAGCTGCCGGATTAGCAAAGCAATGCTCTAACTGTCGGAGCTAACTAACGGAGCTTCGATCCTAGACCAGTTACCAACCAAGGCTTAGGGCCTAGTCTGCCCTGCCATGACATTTAGTCTTTAGGTTGCATTCCCTCACACCAAGGTAAGGCTTTTACCCTCCCAATTGCGTCCTCTCGCCCGAAACCGTTGGCACAATGTGGGATGTCGGGTTTGGTAAACGTCGCCAAACATTCGGCGCTTACAGAAGCAGGTAGTACCGTCTACTGTCATACGGTAGCTCAATGATATCTGATTAAGACCTGAAATCATTAAAACAGCAATAGCAATAACAGCTATAACACCAATATCTGAAGCAATAATAACGATAGCAGTAACAACAACAATAACTACAACAACAATAACAACAACTTTAAAAACAAATGCAATCAATGAGAGCAATAGCAACAAAAGCAATAACAATTGCAGCAAAAGCACTAATAACAACAATATCAAGAGCAACACATTCTAAGTCCCTTCTTGTGTGTGAACGCGCTAGTTAGTTAGTTAGTTAGTTAGTTGGCTAGCTAGCTAGTTAGTTAGTTAGTTAGTTAGTTCGTTCGTTCGTTAGTTCGTTCGTTCGTTAGTTCGTTCATTAGTTAGTTAGTTAGTTAGTTAGTTAGTTAGTTAGTTAGTTGGTTGGTTGGTTGGTTGGTTGGTTGGTTGGTTGGTTAGGTTGGTTAGTCTTTCCTCTTGAGCCTAAGTCGGCGCATAGGGCAGAAGTCATGGCTCTCCATGTCTGGCGGTTCGCTGCTACCTGTTGCAGATCCTGGATGTTTACTTGGCCGTTGAATGAGCCTTCTCTGATGATGGTTCTACGCAGGGTCTCTCTTGGTCTTCCCCGTTTTCTTTTCCCTACTGGTGACCATAAGAGGGCTTGGTTGGGGAGTCTTGTCTTTTCTATTCTAAGTACATGGCCGATGTAGTTCCAACGGCGTTTTCTTATAAAATTGGATACAATATCTTGCTTAGTGTCGCGAAATCACTGTGAATTAACGATCAGATGATACAAATAACAGCGACAGTCTGATTCGCAGCTGCAAGTTGTTTATTACGGGAGGCGGTGAGATCAAACGGTACAGCCATCTTTGAGAGTTCCCCACAAGACAGAAAATTGTAGGCATGTTGCTGTGGCCCGATCGGGAGAATGCGGGAAACACGCTGGCTTGTTTTGGTTGTCGAAACAAGGGAGACAACTTTTGCATTGGTTGAACAAGGGGGAGAGAATAATTCTGAAATAGTTAGTTGCCCTTGAGGACATCTGTGTTGACATCAAAGGAAGTCACTAGAACAACCGAAGACTGTTTGAAAAACCAAGCTTGTTACAGCGATTGTAAACAAGAGAGTTGGCCTAAGACGGACTGTGTTTTCGCTAGCTCTGTTGGAATTTGAAAAAAACATCTACCGTGTGCGGGATTAATTAAATTTAATTTACACGTGCCTGTCATGGCAAAATGTAGATGTGATTCAGGAGCAAAGCAGTACATAAGGTACTCCATAGATTATATTTAGGTATAATTAATGTGGGATAGACTGGTGATAGTAGAGTTTAGGACTTTAACGTAGTGAAGTGATAATAAGTTCTGCTAGTTGAGAATAGGGTAGTGAAGTGAGAATTAGCTCTGCTAGTGAGAATAGTGTAGTGGGATGATATTTGGAGAGATTGAGGATGGGTTGGGAGATAGGGGAAATGTCCAATGGTGGGATCTTCCAGTGGGGTGCCTACTGGGGTTCTGCACTCTGTCTATTGGTCTTTCCTTGTCTTAGCCTGATTCGGACCAAGGTGATTAGCTCCTCTGCTCTATGACAGAGTTTAGTTCGCTGATAAATATCTGAGCGAGGCCGTAGCCTACACTCAGCTAGTTGGATCAGTGACTAGTGCTCTCACCAGGTGTGTTATTTCTCTAACAGGTTCCCCGCCAGTTACGAGGAAGCTCTACACTGGTGTTGATGAAGTGCTACTCCAATTGGGAAGAACCCAGATGAACAGTCAATGTTTTTTTTAAGAAAATGAATAACGTCAGAGATGAAAGGTTGTACAATAGTGTTTACGCTGGGCCCATGATCAGGAGGGTCTACCAGAACATGGCTCTGATGAGCAAAACCATATAACGATTCCTGTGGGATAAGGTTCACCTAGGATGGGTGAGGTTCGTTGATACACCACATATCATATGAAAAATAGTGACTTAAAAGGAACATTAAACGTAGCATTTACATGGAGCTGTAGAGTCTATTGGAATAGTACAAGGGACATTATATTTGAGACAATATAGACAATAGATAGGATCAAGTGATACCTATATTCACAAGTACAAGGATTGAACATTTAAGAACTATAGGGACCTATAGGACGCAGTGTGTAACCGATCCATGATCAGTGTTAAACTATAGACTGTATCTATTTCGGATGATCATGTAGATGGATTACCAAGTAGCTACCGAAGAAAGTCAGCGTCTGGCAGGAGAGATACATCACTGGGTGAGGTTTCCTTGTGCTGACCTAACGTGCTGTGGTGTGACCTTGCTAGGATGATCTGACTGGGCTACTGATCTGATGGTCCGATTCTACACACATTATAGTACACGACACACATTCTTCGCATACACTTCTCACATACATTACACTTTTCTTTTAATAAATTAATTGTTATTAAATTTTAGAAGCTAGAGTTGTTGAGTATGTTGCGTTGGGGAAGAATGAGAGGGGGCATGATCCAGTAGTGATAGAGAGAGAGAAAGAGGTGTCCATAAACTGAGGGAGTGTGGTGGACGGAATCTAGTGGATTCTCCAGGATAATGATAAGGGGTTAAAATATAATGTGGGTGTTGATTCCCCTCACTCCAGGGACGACACTTTAAAGAAACACACGACACTTAGTCTCTTGTCTTATTTGCGTATTAGTTCTTAAATCTGTCCAATGGAGGTGTAGAATTCTTCTAAGACATTTGTTCTCAAAATTGTCTAATTTTTTTTTATCTAAGGCTACCGTTGATTTCCAACTCTCACATCCATACGTTAGCACTGGAATCAAACAAGAGTTGAAGATTTTAAATTTCGTATGTTTGCTGAGTGTCTTTGACTTCCAGATGTTTGACAGTTTATTGAAGGCACCAGATGCCAGTGCGATTCTAGATAATATTTCTGGTGTAGAGTCCCCATGTAGATGTCATTTTGCTTTCTAGGTATGTGAAGCTGTTGACTTTTTCAGGAACATGGTTGTTTAATTTGGTGTCGTCTGAATTGTTGGTAAGATCAATAGTGTTTGTTTTTGCGGTGTTAATTTGGAGACCAATTTGTCCTGAAACATTTTGGAGATGGTTTATTTTTTCTTGGGCATCTGGGTGTGGTTAAAAGCACTACGTCGTCGGCAAAGTCCAGGTCTTCTAGAATTTTGTCAACCCAATGGATACCCCTATTTTTGTTGTTTGTTCATTTGCGTATGACCCAATCAGCGTTGCGTGCTGAATAATCAAATGATGAGGACTGGAAGGGGAAACGGGAACGTAGCTGTCCAAAAAGGATGTTGAAACTCTCTTGGACAAATGAGAAAACATCAAGATTTTGACAGTAGCAGGTGTCACAACATCACATATAAAAGCCTGCAGTGAGGATATGATAAATGTGGCACATGCATATAAAAATAGAAATATATTAATTACTGTTACAAGAGGAGAGGAAAGGGGGGGGGGAATAAAAACTAGTCAAGAAAGCAAAGGAAGACAGATACGTGTCTACATTTTAAATAAAAACTACAACGGATAGGCTAAAAGTACCCCCAACCCCCTACCCCCACCCCCCTAAAAAAAACTTATAAGAAAGTAGACGTGATAAGAATAACCAACAGATAAGAATTGAAGATAACGGCCCTTACCATCTTTTCTAGACAAGAAACTTGACTGTGTATACCGTACTGCAGACAGAAACAATCTCAACGAAACACTGAATTTAAGAAAAGTTATGGTAGTGGCCAAAGGGTGAGTGCATTTGCTCTTACACTTCCAGTCCATTGATGGCGAGGTAGGCGGTTTTTTGGGCCTTCTTTCGCTTATTATTTATTTAATTCGCTGGTTCATTATTACTTATTTTGCTTTATATTATTCCGAACGGTCGCATGTTGAAGCTGACAGAAACAATTGCCATTCATTTACAAAAGCCAACTTTGTGCAAACAAACAGACCTGACAATTCTAATTCATCATCATCAAGTGCCCTGCCAGCTGGCGTAGGCGTTTATGGCTCGCCACAGATCTGGGTCTTTGATTTGTTGGATCAACTCTTCTGCTTATATTCCTCCATGCCACCGTTTCAATCCATCCAGCATCATTTCTCTTGGTCTGTCTCTGCCTCTCTTCCCTTCGATCTTTCCAGTTGTCGCGATGTTCTCCAATGCCTCTCTTCTCATCACATGGCCGAAGAAAGATGTTTCTCTCTTTCTTATTGTTGACTATAATGTTCTAAATCACCTGTGGCTTATGACTGTCCCTACCGGACGAGGATGTCCTAAGACAGCCATTAACATCGTTCACTAACTCTGATATATGTTTTGCCATGAAGTCTTGGGAAGATAATGTGATGGTTTCCCCTTGCCTTCCACATCCACATGGTGGTCTTTTACCTCTGCCTTTGACAGCCATTTCCGACTGTAAGGGCAAGTGAGTTCCCTGCTCTGCTCAGCTGCAGAATTGTCCACTTATTCCGGTGGGTACACGGTCCTCAGAGCTGTGTTAGCCACACCGTGGCGTGTTTCCCATCCTCTACCGCGGAGAGGTGCAGTTGGGATTTTCCCATCCAAAAGTTATGGTCTATGACCAAAAATCTCCAGTACTTTTAGAGGACCTTAGTTCTAAGTACTGTGTGAATATATGCATTGCATATGTCAGCTTGTTGGGCTTTAGTTTATGCTGTGTGATTTCTGCAGTATATACCTGACGAGCGGGCACTCTCCCGTTGTTTATACTTCACCTCGACACCGCATGGTACAAGAGGAACATGATGAGAGGAAATGAGATGAGATACCTGATGAGATGCAGGGAAATATGGCAGGCAATAAGACATGCAATCTATTGTTTGTGTCTTCGTTATTCAAATTGTGATTACTAAGATTCTGCTTTTGAATCTGCCTGAGGTTTTTTGGAACGTGACTGCATGCTCGGAGTGATGGCAGGTGGCTATGTCCCAGAGTTGACCGGTTTTTGCCTTATGCAGACATGCATGGCTGCTGGGATTCTGGTTGACTGCCACTGCCATCAGCGATGAACTGTATTTTCGTGGACTGTGTGGGTGAACATCTAGGAAACATTCAGATAGGAAAATGACTGCTGATTCCATCAGAGATGAACTGGGTGCTTTGTGGGGGACTATTGTGTTGACATTCTGGTGGCGGCATTATGCACAGTGTATCTGTGCGGGCTGTTGTTTGTGGAGATTCCTGTCTTTTCCACTTTTCACATTGGGCAGTGGGGAGCGTTTTGTGTGATATTCACTGGCACAGGAACGGAGCATAATGGCGACGACCCATTGCTGTGAAGTTGGAACTGCGACTAACTAACTAACTAACTAACTAACTAACTAACTAACTAACTAACTAACTAACTAACTAACTAACTAACTACTAACTAACTAACTAACTAACTAACTACTAACTAACTAACTAACTAACTAACTACTAACTAACTAACTAACTAACTAACTAACTAACTAACTAACTAACTAACTAACTAACTAACTAACTAACTAACTAACTAACTAACTAACTAACTAACTAACTAACTAACTAACTAACTAACTAACTAACTAACTACTAACTAACTAACTAACTAACTAACTAACTAACTAACTAACTAACTAACTAACTAACTAACTAACTAACTAACTAACTAACTAACTAACTAACTAACTAACTAACTAACTAACTAACTAACTACTAACTAACTAACTAACTAACTAACTAACTACTAACTAACTAACTAACTAACTAACTAACTAACTAACTAACTAACTAACTAACTAACTAACTAACTAACTAACTAACTAACTAACTAACTAACTAACTAACTAACTAACTAACTAACTAACTAACTGCTAACTAACTAACTAGCTAGCTAACTAACTAACTACTAACTAACTAACTACTAACTAACTAACTACTAACTTAACTAACTAGCTAGCTAACTAACTAACTACTAACTAACTAACTACTAACTAACTAACTAACTAACTAACTAACTAACTAACTAACTAACTAACTAACTAACTAACTAACTAACTAACTAACTAACTAACTAACTAACTAACTAACTAACTAACTAACTAACTAACTAACTAACTAACTAACTAACTAACTAACTAACTAACTAACTAACTAACTAACTAACTAACTAACTAACTAACTAACTAACTAACTAACTAACTAACTAACTAACTAACTAACTAACTAACTAACTAACTAACTAACTAACTAACTAACTAACTAACTAACTAACTAACTAACTAACTAACTAACTAACTAACTAACTAACTAACTAACTAACTAACTAACTAACTAACTAACTAACTAACTAACTAACTAACTAACTACTAACTAACTAACTAACTAACTAACTAACTAACTAACTAACTAACTAACTAACTAACTAACTAACTAACTAACTAACTAACTAACTAACTAACTAACTAACTAACTACTAACTAACTAACTAACTAACTAACTAACTAACTAACTAACTAACTAACTAACTAACTAACTAACTAACTAACTAACTAACTAACTAACTAACTAACTAACTAACTAACTAACTAACTAACTAACTAACTAACTAACTAACTAACTAACTAACTAACTAACTAACTAACTAACTAACTAACTAACTAACTAACTAACTAACTAACTAACTAACTAACTAACTACTAACTAACTAACTAACTAACTAACTAACTAACTAACTAACTAACTAACTAACTAACTAACTAACTAACTAACTAACTAACTAACTAACTAACTAACTAACTAACTACTAACTAACTAAACTAACTAACTAGCTAACTAACTACTAACTAACTACTAACTAACTAAACTAACTAACTAACTAACTAACTAACTACTAACTAACTAACTAACTATCTAACTAACTAACTAACTAACTAACTAGCTAACTAACTACTAACTAACTAAACTAACTAACTACTAACTAACTAACTATTAACTAACTAAACTAACTATCTAACTAGCTAGCTAACTAACTACTAACTACTAACTAACTAACTACTAACTAAACTAACTAGCTAGCTAACTAACTATTAACTAACTAACTACTAACTAACTAACTAACTAACTAACTAACTAACTAACTAACTAACTAACTAACTAACTAACTAACTAACTAACTACTAACTAACTAACTAACTAACTAACTAACTAAACTAACTAACTAACTAACTAACTAACTAACTAACTAACTAACTAACTAACTAACTAACTAACTAACTAACTAACTAACTAACTAACTAACTAACTAACTAACTAACTAACTAACTAACTAACTAACTAACTAACTAACTAACTAACTAACTAATATTCTTCACTAAACGGGCTCTAATGTCTGGTCAGCCTGTGGTGATGAAGACACTGGAAACCTGAAGTCTTATGTCCCGAGACACATAATTGCTAGCTTAGGGTTTAGTTTGGAGGTCAGCTTGGCCGAATGAATAAAAGACCTCGCTCTTAAATTAACCCGCCTGCTGATGTCGTGGTAGCAGGTCTAATCTCTACACCGGTCAATTGGACTCAAATGTTGACCTCTCATCCTTGACCTGGGGACGCAAATTACAAGTACCTCAGAAGTCAGTGTGGGTTACACTGATGGCCAGGGACACTGGTAATAGGGAAAGCTATCCCACACGAACAAAAAACAACAACATCATTTCAGCGTGAACAACGCTCGAGGTCATTTAGAGCAAACTAAAAAAGAAGAAAATTAGGAATTAGTTTGGGCTTGAAGAGTTGTAACAAGGTACATGCAGGTCAAAGTCGGACAACCTATTCCCCACATATTCCTATCCCCTGTGGGAAAGGGGGGGGGGGGAGGTAAATATGGGGATATGTGTGTGTGTGTCTGTGTGTTGTGTGTGTGTGGGGGGGGGGGGGGTGGGTCTATTCTTTAAAATTTTGTTTTGCATATAATTTTTACAGGGCATAGCAGTCAACACCAGCGTATCTGCCGCTTGGATCTCTTGACAAGTTTACGTTCAGTAGTTTGCCGTTACTTTCTGAACGACCGGAACCAATACCAACTCAAAACCAACGCATCGCGGTCTGCTGCGAAACTGTGCGCAGCTTTTTTTTCGGGATTACGAACCGCGTCCGTTAGGCTTTCGCCAGGAGACGGCCCTTTACAATTGACCTTCCTTTATCTGGTGAGACACAGGTTCCCAAATCAGATTCGCAGATACCCGTGAATATGATAAATTCTAGGATTTGCACGCTGATCCTTCTATGGTGGATCATCAGGATCATCTCGAAGAATTCGATGGGTTGTGTTTTTAAAACACATATAACCATCCAGGCACCTTTCTCACCGCCATTCACGCCAAACGCTCTCACTACGGACACACGGAAACTGAGTAGTATTATATGACAGGAAACTTCGTGGCGAAGAGGTCACGCCGTTTGATTCGGGCTCCGAAGGTTTTAGGTTCGATTCCGGGCCGCGTCTTTCGGTTCACGAGTTAAATTTTTCGGAGACTCCTGTGGGTCGTCGCTAGATCTACGGAGTTCGTGCTTTGTGCGACGCTTTCCGCGCTGCGGAAAGAGACCGAGCCATGTAGGATAAAACCCGGTGCAATGAAGTCGACCTTGTCGACTTTTAAACGACTTTTTAAAAGTATTATATGCTACACCTCTGCAGGCAGAGATCTAATGCCCAGTCCAATTGGCGTGTTGAGTTCTCAATTAAAGGACCCCCCTTTTCTGACTAGATTATGACCAGAGAAGATATAGCCATTCTGAAGTCACCTAGAAAAGTAGAAATGATTAATGCTTTAGAACGGGGACAAAGAACCCTACATCCAGAGAGGAGTTGTACCTCTTGAGACCTATCAAACGTACCTGAGCACGAAATGAAGTTATATGAACTGAAGTCTAGGTCTGTGGGGGGAAGAATAACTACAACAAGCAGGTAAATTCAACACTAAGTATACCTACAGAGAATACTACAGACTATATTACTGTTTGATGATGAACTCGCCAACTGGCCTACGTCTACATCCAGAATTTTTTTCGTGGTATCATCTATTGTCTTCTGTACAGATATCTTCCTTCCCTGAGACAGAGCCTCTAATAAATTTTCTTTCTGTTTGCTAATTTACCGTGACTTGAAGTGGGCGGCAGAAACATATAAGAGGACAGACAGGATAACCAATTCAAAATCTATAACAGCAAGAATAGGTATCCGCCCTAATCTTGCCCCATTATAGTGGTATACTATACAATCTGGTATAATTGACATCTAATTATCAGATTCAAAACCATGTATTCCCTTAGTGAGTTTAAGCACAGACGCAATAAACAAAATTACGGAATATTAGCTTATTAGCAATCATAGAGTTAACACACGAAACGCATTTCGTATATCGCTTGCTTAAATATACATTACCGATTAGG
Source organism: Cepaea nemoralis (assembly GCA_014155875.1). Taxonomy (NCBI): domain Eukaryota; kingdom Metazoa; phylum Mollusca; class Gastropoda; order Stylommatophora; family Helicidae; genus Cepaea; species Cepaea nemoralis. The sequence continues at coordinate 129,856 of JACEFZ010018117.1, read as the reverse complement.
CGATTCCAGCCAAAGCCATGCAAACATAAGGAATTCCTGCTCAATCTTATACTTCCGTGGGGATAACAATCTCCATATTCGAACAATATCAATGATTATTTGCTTAGTATTTCAGCAAGAGTATTATGTGTTTATTCACTTCATATGATATATAACTGCAGTATGCGCCTGACAAGACGCTAGCGAAATATTCCAGGCAAGAAATCGTGCAATATTGTGTTTACAGTGTCTGTTTAAAGTATTCTCTCTTGATCTTCGTGTATCTTTTCAGCCAGATCATCTTCAGTTATAATCACAAAGCAATTGCCCATTAGACTCCAGCGTTATTTGTTTCTCAATCTGTTTCATAAATGTAACCAAGTGTGATTTAAGTTAGTTGCATATCATTTACAGGACGTAGCAGTCAAACCCAGCATTTTTTGGCTGTTTATAATTCATTGACAAGCTTACGTTGATATGTCATTGCTTTCGGAACGACTGGCACTCATACCAGTGTAGGAAAACCAACGCAAGGTGGTCTGTTGTATTTCAACAGTTGTATATGGGATTACGAATCGCATTCGCAGTCTTCGCCACAGAGTCGGTTTCGCCTACATACATTATTCGGTGACAGTTGAGAAACTTGTATTAACACTTAAGATGTATTCCCATCATTCAGTATTTCAGCCCTTGAGGTAGTAGCGAATCTTCCCAATCATTCAGTTCCACTTCCTATTCCTCGTTCGCCCTATAACCTTGTTTGTTTTGGACGTAATTGGGTAGTGTTAGTTTACAGCAGAGTTGCGATATTTGCACCTTTCGGACGATACTGTCTGTCTAGTCTCGGGGTCTTTAATTCTTATATCGATTGCTTAGACAGACAGACAGACAGACAGACAGACAGACAGACAGACAGACAGACAGACAGACAGACAGACAGACAGACAGACAGACAGACAGACAGACAGACAGACAGACATACAGACAGACAGACAGACAGAAAGACGTACGGATGGACGGACGGACGGACGGACAGACAGACAGACAGACAAATAGATATCGAGGCATAATGCCGACACTGATTATCAGTGCGTTTTTGATTTACAATTTTTTTTTTACCTTGCGTTGATTTTGATGTCATGGGCGTTGGTATTTCAGAATGCAATGGCATACTAGTGAACATAAATAGCCTAGGAATTCACAACCAGCTAAAAAAATGCTGGACTTGATTATGACGTCCTGTAAAGAACATATATCTAACCTACTGTCTCCAACACACTGCATTCTATCTCACTGAAATCTTCTTGTTCTTGATGTATTAAATCTTAGAAGACATCACGTTTGATTACTTCAAAATATCTTTCTTTTCCAGTTATACTATTCCTTACTTTTTTATTCGCCACATTGTCAATACAGTTGGTTCTTTTCATCTGTCAGTAGTACCACATTTCAAAAGCCTCTATAAATCTTTAATTATATATATCATTTAGTACAGTCAGCACGAAACTCGTGGATTAACATGTAAATGAAAGATACAACAGAAGACACTCCACGTAAAAGCGTTTCCGTACTGAATTAACTATCTCTGCAAACATTTCCCCACAATGCACAGAACACTAGTTCGGATTTCAGCAATCTTTTGTGTACGTACATAGATCCGCGTCTATGTGAATCACCTGAATTCACCGTATCTTTATGCACAAAGTCACATATGTCAAGTGTTGACACGGTCCTCATGCATAAAACATTATTATCATAGGTGGGAAGTAAATAACATTTTATGGGCGCCAGCTTGTAAACACTTGCCAACGTGCCTCTGCAGGAGAATCTTCGGGATTCATCGGCGTTGACAAAATCACAGCCGTTATCTAAAACAAGTAAAGGATAACTGTCCACATCTTCACGGTATATGGTGTTAACATAATATTTTAATTGATTAAGTGCTCGGGATGATTAATCGTCTCAAGCGACGTCTCGTATCCGCCATGGTCTTACATACAGAAATATTCCCACTTCAATCCCCTTTAAATTGATATATAATACAACATATCTGCCACCATATTAATAACTTTTAAGTCATAACTGTCACACAATACTTCTTCCCATGTTTCGCCATCAATTTTTATTTGGTCCAAACCTACGTTTTTGTTTGGCACTGAATCTGTTAATAGACCAATCATTACTCTTTGGGTTATGCTATTCTATGTTATATTATGATATATTATGATATGTTATGTTATGTTATGCTTTCCTATGTCATGTTATGTTATGTTAAGTTATGCTATTTTATGTTATGTTATGTCATGTTATGTTATGCTTTGTTATGTTATGTTATGATATGTCATGCTATTCTATTCTATGTTATGTTACGCTATGCTATGCTATGCTATGTTATGCTATGTTAATTTATGTTATGTTATATCGAATGACGTTACTGCGCATGTGGTATTGCAATGTGTGCTCGGTCCCCCGATACAGCAGCCGTCCCAAAGTGTTTCACTCTACGGTTTGCCCATTAATGGTGGGATCGACATGGCAGCTCAGTTCAGATTAAAATACATGGACGCTTTGGGGGGAGGGGGGAGGAGGAAGGGATACCAACATATGACCACAAGGCCAGCAAGCAATCGTGCTAGTCGGAGATAGCTGTTCTTTCTGATGAGTTGCGTGGTCAAGATTGACCTAACTCTTACAGAAAAATGCTAATCCTGAAGTTCAGTGGCAACACTTGTAAAGGATGCGACATGACAAGTATTGGCAACAACGGCAAGACTTTAACTAACAGATTCCATGAATATCTGATCGACATCCATGAAAGACACACAAACTAGTTTCATCGTTTTTGTCTACACCCCTAACGACCTAAGTGAAGCTGTTATTTCTGTGATTGTATTAAAATAATGATCAGGTGACTACACCAAAGGTTTTATCTTGGAAATTAGCCTTATACAAATATTGGTCTTTCTCCACCCAACGGGGATTAATATTCAACATGATTTCGCCTGCTATCTATATCTTCGCCAGCAGTTTTTCTTTTGCATGTACGAGATGTATCGATTAGATTAATGCGACAGCAAATGTAAATTTAAAATTTTATTTTTATTTCATTATATATATATATATATATATATATATATATATATATATATATATATATATATATATATATATATAATATATATATATATATATATATATATATATATATATTATATATATATAAGGGACGTTCATTTGAAACCCGTTCCAATGGCTTTATTACAAAAGCATGAAAGAAACATTAACAGGTGTGGTAGAATTAAACAAAGCATTCATTTTGAATAAATTTTGCACCATGGGTTGGGCAGAAGTCGCCTTAGGTATTCAGGCAAGCATATCATTCCTTAGGTAGGCGGCGAATGCCGACCGCAAAAAAAAAAAAAGGTGATTGTGGTTGCTCACTGAACCAAGTGTTTACCGCGTTCATTACGTCTGCATCTGTGTGAAATCGCTGCCTCTTGAGAGCATTTTTTTTTAGAAGTCCGAACAAATGAAAATCACATGGTGACAAATCAGGACTATAGACTGGATGTTGCAGAATTTCCCACTTCTTCCTGGCTAATGCTTCCTGCACAATCATTGCGACATACGGACGAGCATTATCGTGCAACAAAATCATACCGCGAGGAAGCATACCGGGTTATCTATTCTTGATGGTTCTTTTGCAGCTTGTCTAATGTATGCAAGTAGTGGGTAGAGTTGATGTTGACACCAGGTTCTTTAAATTCGGCCAACAATAGCTCTTCATGGCTCAGCATAACTTTTCCAGCGGAAACCTGTAACTTAGAATTTTTTGGCTTTTGGTGATCCAGCATGCTTCCATTGCATGCTCTCTCTTTTGCTGCTCGGCTCAAAGTAGTGACACCACTATGCGGCAAAGAAATGCATCACCTCCACTCTCTAACGCAGTTCAAACACCATCCCATGCGTCCCTCTTTTTATTGGTCGTTCAACATCCGTTTTACCCACTGTGAACACACCTTCCGATATTGCAGTTTCATACGAACGACCTTCTGAATTGTCTCTATTGACACATCAAATTCTTTCGCTAGCGAAAGTATGCTTCGACAACGGTTCATCTGTACTGCTACATCAATTTTGGCTATGGTTTTTATCTGTTGCAATAATATGCGCTTGACCCGGCCGTCGAAGATCTGTAGTGAACGGACGTCCATTCCGAAACATTCGTGCCCAGTCTCTCACTGTTGTCTTCGACACACATTTGTTACTGTACGCTGCCTGTATTCTTCGATGAATGTCCACTGGTCGACATACTTCAAATGAAAGAAACTGAATCACCGCTATTTGAGCTTCTTTGGACGGATTTTGGGTCAACACGGCCATTTTCTCAACGGTCAGAAACAGAACCTATGTTTCATGGGACGATAAGCACGTGCTCTTTTATCCATTGGTCAGTACTTATAACTTGCCTATGACATGATCATATTCAACATACGCAATTACGCGCGGCGCAGCACGAACAGATTTCAAATGAACGCCCCTTATATATATATATATATATATATATATATATATATATATATATATATATATATATATATATATATATATATATATATATATATATGGCTGACTGGCGCTTTACCGTCTTGTTAGACGATAGTTTGTAAAATTGAGTTATGCCTCTCCATGGCATATAGCATGGGCTGAATTTAGCGACCATATGTTGCCCATGGTAGCATGATCCCTCTCTCAGGCTGTATAGTTACCCCATGTTGTTTGTCCATCAAGAATGATGATGACCATTCATTTCATCCAGTGGGGTTGAAAGTATGGAGCCGTGAGTTCTAAGATGGCTGATAAGGCCTATTTTGGCTCGAAATGTTTTTTGACAACTGTGGGCAAAGAATGCTTGACGTTCCAGGAGGAGGATCTCCTGCAGTGGGTTTTCTGTCCAGCCTTTTCTCCACAGCTCTTGCAGTCTTGGTTGCTTCACAAGTTACCCTATAGGAAAGGTAACATCATACTTCTGGAACAGGACAAGCTGCAGAAGCTGCCTGATCAGCAAAGCAATACTCTAACTATACGCCTGTTGGAGCTTCCATCCTAGACCAGTTGCCGACCAAGGCTTACGGCCTGGTCTGCCCTGTCAAGACATTTAGTCTTTAGGGTGCAATTCTACTGTTTTGGCTCAACATTCTGCACTAGAAGAAAGCAGTTTGCACCGTCTATTGTTAATCGCTAGCTCGGTCATATCTAAGACCTGACATTATATATACGCTAACTCACATATCCTTCCTATATGACCTTCCCTAACTTCGAAGTTTGACTTATTATCACTTTATTTCTTTTAATTCATATATTTGTAATACTAGTAATTGGGATTATTAACCTTTTCTTGCTATGTATTCTGGTTTTCTGATTGTTATTCGCTGATGAAGACTTTCTTCAAAACGTTCACTTGCATTTGTTTGTGTCTCTGACTTTCAAGTCACTTGTTTGCGTTCATTCATTTACAAATAAATCAATATGCTATGGAGAGAATGGTGCAGCAAGGAGTAATCAGATGATCTGACCGACAATTCAGAGGAAATGCCAAACAGACACAATCAGATTGCACCTGACATTATCAGTAATGGGACTCTTCACTTGTTGTAGAAGATGGGTATTTACGTGTATGGGAATGTCTCTAGCCCTGAAAAAGATCGATTATTGACTCAACGCAGTTCAAGCTGTTAACACGAATATAGCTATTACGCTGTTTACCTATACATCTACTTAAGACAAGCCAGGTGAAGCCCTTTTCAATGTTGTCCTGTTTTCTGTGTTACATCTACGCACGGACAAACACTAACAGACACATACACATACTGAAGAAATGAACACAGAGTTACCAACCACGACGCTTTTGACCAGCTATAGCAAAAATCATATGTCACTTAAAGTATTAAACAGAAACACGAAGTTCGTTTATTGATCTGTATGTTCTGTGATGACGTGTTAGATAATTCGTATCGTTTGGTAATATGTTTATATATATATATTGTACGCAGCAATTAACAAACGAGAAGTGGATGGCTATATAGTTATATCACCTAACTCCCAATAAGGAGATCTGGGATAACGTATATCATAATGCAAATCGACGTTTTCTTTTATCAGGGGTGAAACACTAAATATTGGTCTTTACACTATTTACACTACATACATACATGCATACAGACAAACAGAGAGATAGACAGACAACCGAACACGAAACAGAGAGACAGACAGAGACAGACAGCCAGCCAAACAGAGAGACAGACATAGAGAGAGACAAACAGAAAGATATACAGAGGGAGACACAGAGAGAGACACACACACAAAGAGACAGAAAGAGACAGACAGACAGACAGACAGACAGACAGACAGACAGACAGACAGACAAACAGACAGACAGACAGACAGACAGACAGACAGACAACGAAAGGCTTAGAGACATACAGAGAGAGCCAGACAAAGAGTCGACAGAAAGAGCTAGACAGACAGAGACAGACACACAGAGAGACATGCAGCGGGAGACAGAGAGACAGAGAGAGACAACGAAACATAGAGCCATACAGAGAGAGATACAGAGAGAGATACAGAGAGATAAACAGACAGAGAGACAGACAAACAGTGAGACGGACAGAGAAACAGACAAGGAGGCAGAAACACAGAGAGACATACAGAGGCAGAGAGAGAGAGAGAGAGAGAGAGAGAGAGAGAGAGAGAGAGAGGAAGAGCCAGACACAGAGTCGGCAGAAAGAGAGAGAGAGAGACAGCCAGAGAGAGACATACATAGATAGACATGCAGCGGAAGACAAGAGAGAGAGAGAGAGAGAGAGAGAGAGACAGGCAGACAGAGACAACCAACGATAGTGACATACGGAGAGAAGGACAGACAGACAGAAAGAGAGATAGACAGACATAGAGACAGACAGTGAGACGGACAGAGAGACAGACCGGGAGGCAGAAAGACAGAGAAACATACAGAGAGAGAGAGAGACAGACAGACGGTGGGCAAAAAGATAGACAGAAGGATAGGCAGAAAGAGACACGCAGAGACACATAGAGCCGGAGACACAGAGAGATGGATATAGACAAACAAACAAAGTGACATATTGTGAGACAGACTGAGAGACAGACTGACAGATAGACAGACATAACTGCATGCAGAATGTGTGGTTGCATGCAGACAGACCGACATACAGAGTGATAGACAGACAGCTTCGCTTTGCATGTACTCAATGCAATTTTACGTACTGCGGAGCTGAACTAAATACCTGTATAGTCGCAACTGCGAGGTATATTATACCGTAGTAGCTTTGAATACAGCACTTTATTAGTTCTGTCTTGCGGTTCCAGAATTAAACTTGAATTACGTCGCTTCCAAAGAGATCTCTATCTCAGCTAGCCAAACTACATCAGTCTAAATTTACAATCAGGAAGTATTTAAAGGTCTCAATTAGACCACATTAATGCAGAGAAACAGATGTACTATCATGTTGACGAGAGAATGCGGCAGCAAGGGGTGGTCGGAGGATCTGGTTGACAGTCGTCACTTTGAGGTAAAGCAAGACTGGCATATAATAAGATTGCAAACGGGCACCATTAGTAATGGAACTTTACGCTGGCTGTTGAAGATGAGGTCTGAGCCCTTACGGAAATGCCCCGAGGGCAATGATACCGGTTCTTGACTCAACTCAAGTTAGGTCAACTTAGACACCATTGGCGCATTGGCATATGGTGCTATACTCATGTTTTATTGACTAATCAGCACTTAGGATATGATGTGATCTTTATGAAGCCGGAAACCTTCACTTCAGCAAGATATTTAAGTATACATTTTAAACTGGGTAGACCTTGAAGCCCAGGTTAATTTTAATAATCCTTCTCTATGCGGATCCGAACCAATGACCAACAGATCAGCAGTTGAGGCTATAGCCATCACTCTCTCGCGCTTCTCAAAGTTACTTTATTCGATCAATATTATTGATTTCTGCCCAGTGCTCTGAATGTCAAATGCCTCTCTAAGTCAAGTCCCACGGTTGTGAGGGTCTGGCAACCACTCACCACCTGCTCTTTGAGGTGAGACTCACCTCTGGCTCTTGGAGGTTTGACGCTGAGCTGCCATCGTCTGCAGCCTACCTTGTTCCTGACGTTCTGGCTATCCTTTCCTCTGGAGTAAACAAGGCAAAGCGCCACTCTGAAATTGTCAATAACACTGGGCAGGTGGCACCAGGGCCAGGTTTTATACTGGCCAAGACCAACTAACACATCCTAGTCGTGCGCCATGGGCAACAGGTCCCTTCGGGGTCCTGCTAACGTAGTAGGATCGCTGATTCTTCCGAAGTCGGAGAGTATCTGCCTGTACGTCGAGGAACCACCAGTCTGCACACCAATAAGCCAGACATGGGACAACGGATACTCACGCAAGCCTCGGGTCCTGTATGACATCACACTGATGTTGGACAACAGGATGTCTTCATTCGACATACAGGACTTCACGCAGGAGTTCACAGCCAGCGAACGCAAGCAAGCAAGCACTGGGCAGTTTAAAATTTCTTGCACCGACTCGTATTGGAACCCGGCCTATCGTGTTGACAATCTAACAATGTGTCATTGGTTAGTTTGAAAGTTTATTTAACACATTTTATCCTTTACTTCGGCTGTATATAAAGTTTATATAAAGCGATAACTTTGGCTTCGCGTGGAGGAGGGCAATTGGGAAGATACAAGCCTTACCCCAGTGCTAGAAAATGCAAGCTAAAGACTAAAAGTCATAACAGGGCAGAGCAGGACCATAGCCTGATCAGCAACTGGTCTAGGATGGAATCTCCGATGGACGGAACATTAAAGCATTGCTTTGCTGATCCGGCAGCATTTGCAGCTGGTTAGGCCCAGACGTAATGGTGTTATCCTTTCTCTAGAGTAAACTAGACAAGCCGAGAGAGGGATCATACTGCATGGGTAAGACATGGTCTCTTAATTCAGCCCAGGCTTTGTGTTATGGAGAAGTATATCTCCATTTTACAACCTATCGTCTGTCAAGACGGCAAGGTGCCAGTCAGTAATAGTTATATACAATTAATAGAAACATAAAGTTAATTATAATTGTATACTCACTAGTCTTCACACACCGTGATGAGATTGCTCACACATCGCGTTGAGATTGTTCACACAACGTGTTGAGATTGTTCACACATAGTGTTGAGATTGTTCACACATAGTGTTGAGATTGTTCACACATAGTGTTGAGATTGCTCACACAATAACTTATGCGCGTTCAGCTGGTCTTGTATCGATGTACACTTTTACTCTCCGCCCAGCCTTGTAATCATTTAGTACTTAAGGGCTAGAATTTTAGATCAAGAATATGCATTATTGTCTATCTCTTTATATTCTGGTATTTCCTCTGATTTCTGCTTCTTTTCCCGTGACTTAAATATATGTCTGTCAATAAGTGTAAATGTACTTGTGATGTTAAACTACGGGAACGTTTTCCTTAGTCAAGCAGACTTTCTACGGTGATCTTTCTTGACTGCTCATTGCACTGGTCTCAAAGGTTATGTGGGGACGGTCATACGGTCACTAGCGGTCGTTAACTTTGGATACATCCGCGAGGTTTAATCCCTAGCCATTAGCAGATTATGTGATAACGTGGAGTCTGCATTAATTAAGTGAAACGTCAGCGACCCTCGTTATTAGTTTGAGTGGGAGCTAACATCATCATCATCGTGTGACTTGCCGTTATGCTTGGCCATCTGACACGATCACCAGAGCCTAGGATCATGTCACTGTTTTTTTTCCCCGGAGAGGTTAGAGTTTAAAATACAAAGATAATTGACTTCGCTGCTCCGGGTTTTATCATATATGGCTCAGTCTCTTTCCGCAGAGAGGCCTACCGAAATGGTCGCACTAAGCACGAACTCCGTAATTCCAGCTAAGACCCTTGGAGTCTCCGAGACAATTGCACTCGTGAACCGGAAGTGAACCCACAACAGTCAAAGCGTCAGGCAGAGGACGTAACCACTTCGCTACGGAGACTCCCTGCTCTTTCCCAAATCATGCCTTGTGGCCAAGCCATCAATGCGTGAGCGGGTGTTCAAAAGTTGCTATCTGTGTGGAATAAAATGAGCCTTAACACAAAAATCACACGAAAGATCTGGACAGACTTTTGACTTTAGTAACATCGCTATCCAGTGTGAGCTATTAAAATGTTACATCCCCTTTGCAGATCAACCCCAACACTAGATTGACTGACTAAGTAATTTTACGTTCAGTAGTTTGCCACTGCTTTCTGAATGAGAAAAAAAAATAAAAGTTAGTTACATATCCATTAAACGACGTAGCAGCTACCTCCAACATATTTTGTTTGTTTTATTTTTGACTGTTTGCGATCTCTTGGCAAGTTTACGTTCAGTAGTTTGCCATTGCTTTTTGAACGACCGGCACTCATACCATTGTATGAAAACCAACACAATGTTGTCTGTTTCCAAATCGCCCACAGCTGTGTTTCGAACGTGGTGTGCCGAAATTCGAATTGCATTCGGAACCACTTCAACATAGAGCCGATGTTGTGAACGGGAAGTCAACATTTCAATCCAACTAGGCCGATGTTGGGAACGGGAAGTCAACATTTCAATCCAACTAGGCCGATGTTGGGAACGGGAAGTCAACATTTCAATCCAACTAGGCCGATGTTGGGAACGGGAAGTCAACATTTCAATCCAACTAGGCCGATGTTGGGAACGGGAAGTCAACATTTCAATCCAACTAGGCCGATGTTGGGAACGGGAAGTCAACATTTCAATCCAACTAGGCCGATGTTGGGAACGAGCCAACTATCCCGCCGTCAGCGTTTATCTATTCTACCATGATGACGTGAATGCAAGAATCTCCAAGGCCAGCACGGCCTTTGGCAGACTGTACAAGAATGTGTGGGACAGAACTGGAATAAGCCTGCAAACAAAGCTGAGAGTCTACGAAGCAGTTGTATTATCCACACTGCTATATGCTTGTGAAACCTGGACTGTTTATCAGCGACACGCTAGGAAATTAAACCACTTCCACACAGTCTGCCTTAGGAAGTTATTGAAGATTAAATGGCAAGACAAGATCCCAGACACTGAAGTCCTAGAAAGAGCGTCAATGCCCAGTATCCACATTCTACTAATGAAGAATCAGATACGCTGGGCTGGTCACTTAACTCGCATGCCAGATCACAGGCTCACGCTCACTAAGCGAATTTTTTACGGCGAGCTGCATTGTGGTAAACGCTCCCAAGGCGGCCAGAGGAAACGCTTTAAAGACACTCTGAAAATCTCACTGAAAGCTTATAGAAGTCATCATGACACCTGGGCGGCTGCTGCCAAAGACCAAAATTCATGGCGTACATCATTACATAAGGGCGCAGTCACTTGTGAAACAACCAGGACTGCAAGAGCTGTGAAGAAAACGCTGAACAGAAAAACTACAGCAGGAGATCCTCCTCCTGAAACATCAAGCATTCTTTGCCTACATTGTTAAAGACCATTTAGAGCCAATATAGGCCTTATCAGCCATCTTGGAACTCATGGCTCTGTACTTTCAACCCTCACCGGATTAAATGAATGGTAATCATCATTCTTGATGGACAAACAACATTCTACCATGTTGACTTCTGGCGTTGACTATAAAATGAAGAAATACTGGATCAAAGCCATCAAAGTAAAAGGAATACTGTATCAAAGCCTTCTAAGAAGAATAAATACTGTATAAAAGCCATCTAAAAAGAATAAATACTGTATCAAAACCATCAAAGAAGAAGAAATAATGTATTAAATCCATCTAAGAAGAAGAAATAATGTATCAAAACTATCTAAGAAGGCGAAATGATGTATCAAACTCATCACAGTTGAAGAAATACTGTATCAAATCCATCTAAGAAGATGAAATACTGTATCAAAGCCATCTAAGAAGATGAAATACTGTATCAAATCCATCTAAGAAGATGAAATACTGTATCAAATCCATCTAAGAAGATGAAATACTGTATCAAATCCATCTAAGAAGATGAAATACTGTATCAAAGCCATCTAAGAAGATGAAATACTGTATCAAAGCCATGTAAGAAGATGAAATACTGTATCAAATCCATCTAAGAAGATGAAATACTGTATCAAAGCCATCTAAGAAGATGAAATACTGTATCAAATCCATCTAAGAAGATGAAATACTGTATCAAATCCATCTAAGAAGATGAAATACTGTATCAAAGCCATCTAAGAAGATGAAATACTGTATCAAATCCATCTAAGAAGATGAAATACTGTATCAAAGCCATGTAAGAAGAAGAAATGTTTATCAATTCCATCTAAGAAGTAGAAATACTTATCGAAACCATCTAAGAAGTAGTAATAGTAATACTGATTAACGCCATCAATCAAAGCTAACAGCACCAGCTGCACTCCAAAGACAGGTGTGAAAAGTTAGCACCTGGATGTTGAGTAGATTATTGGGTTACAAATGTCAACGTTAATCACGACATCAATCAACCCAGAGTGGCACACTTGTAGACGACGTCTCCGTTTTCTCCCGTGTTGACGCCGAGTGTCCACACAATCATCACTGCTGCCAATGGGGGACAGCATGGCCGAATGAATAAGAGTGGCTGCACTTAAATAATCATCCTGTTTGCTGATGTCGGGGACTAAAATGTCGAGAATATATTGGGCAGAGAAGACAACAAAAAGCGAGTCATTGAGAGCTGAAGGAAATGCAATATCACTCATCAAAAGCATTAGGAAAACACAAATAAAATTGATGGGACACATCAAAAAAGAGGCGGAATATGAGAATCAGCCTTATGTGGAAACACATTAAAGAAGTGGAAAAGAAGAAAGAGTGAAAGATGTATGTGGAAACATATTACAGAAGAGGGAAGAAAAATGTGTGAAAGATGTATGTGGAAACTGAAACAACTGGACATACCAATATAAACGATATCAGCTTCATCAGCATATCACATGAGATTAAGGATTAAATCGCCGGTATTTACTCCAAATCAGGCACGTGGTGAAGAAGAAGAAGAAGAAGAAGAAGAAGAAGAAGAAGAAGAAGAAGAAGAAGAAGAAGAAGAAGAAGAAGAAGAAGAAGAAGAAGAAGAAGAAGAAGAAGAAGAAGGAAGAAGAAGAAAGAAAGAAAGAAAGAAAGAAAGAAAGAAAGAAAGAAAGAAAGAAAGAAAGAAAGAAAGAAAGAAAAAGAGGAGAAAGACTGGTAATTTACTATCATCTAACTCAAGTAGCTTGTTTACACAGGTGAGTCCAGGTGTAGTACCCAGTGTTTTTCTATTGACTGCAATGTTTAAACGGTTTACTGTGTTGTTGTTGTCGTTTTTGTTGTGGTTAGTATTGATCAAACACCCTTTTACTCGTGACCTTCTATATGCACATTAGTTATACATGTTAGTCTTCATCGGCCGCTTCTTTGTTTTATACAATCGTTTAAGGAGGGGCTGGAACAAGATTCAACAATTCTGGACTACCCATTAATTGCTGCATTGTTTGGAATTAAAATATGCAGCATGTTTTAAATAATCAGAATTGCAAACTAGCAGCCGGTACAGCCACCTCAATAAAATAGCTTGTAAACCGTGATTTATTATCCTTTTCAGTGCATGAAATTATTCTCCGCGTAATGTCCACACTAGACAGTAAAAACAACGAACATATACATACATGGTACAGTCTGTTTATTATTCTGAACGAAGAGTGTAAATTTATGAAGCAAAAAAAAAAAAAACATGGATACTTGACAAGATATGAACATCGGAGAAAATGGCTTATAAACTGATTAGGAAACTGAAATACTTTGGTCATATTAAACGAATTAGCGGCTTAGAATATGAGTTCAAGAATCAAGATTATGCAGTCGGGGCATTCCTAAACGTGCTGCGTCCCATTTTTCAGTAACCAAAGATGAGTTTCCATGTTGATTGTTCCAATGGCAGCTTGATTAAACACCCGCCTGTAATTTTATCAATCTTTGGTTATCTTCTACACCGTTTGCGCATTCCCCGTTGACAGCATCTCCAGACGTGGAACTTTTGTCGTTTAGCTGCCCTTCCCCTAGGTCCCTGTGACCCCTCACCACATCAATGTCATAAAGTCCGAAGGAATACTAGCAGCAACCGCCAGTGGATCATGAAGGCAACTCAAACTGTGGAAGAAATTGAACAGGCAATGAATACCCTAAAAAAGAAGAAATCACCAGGAAAGGATGGAATCACAAATGAAATGCTAATAGGACTAGGCACTAAGGCAAAAAAGAAACTACTAGCAGTCCTAAATTACAACTGGAAGAGAGGGATAGTCCTACAGCTATACTAATACCAGTCCCAAAGAAAGGAAAAGACCTAGAAGAACCAAATGGCTATCGACCTATCAGTCTACTTAGATGTGTAGGAAAATTAATCCTATCATTATCAATGGCAGGCTAACATGGCATCTGGAAGAAAACAAACTCTTAACACCACACTAAGCAGGATTCAGAAAGTACAGATCCACTGAAGTTCAAATAACCTATATAGCTCAGGAAATAGAGGATGTCTTCCAAGAGAAAAAGCACACACTAGCGGTTTGGATAGATTTAGAAAAAGCATTTGATAAAGTATGGAAGGAAGGACTGAAAGTAAAACTGCAAAAAATGCATGTTTGTGGGAAAATGTATAAATGGATCAGCCACTACCTTGAGAACAGAACTGCCAGGAAAAAAGTACAAGGACAAACCAGCGAAATGATGCTGTTGGAGCAAGGTGTCCCCCAAGGAGGAGTTCTTTCACCAACATTATTCCTAGCATATATAAATGACATCACGGAAAATTTTCCAGCCAGAATACACACATCCTCTTTTGCAGATGACCTAGCCATATGGACATCTGAAGAATATATTAGTACAGCTAACAGCAGAATACAGCAAGCCTTATTAGCGCTAGAGGACTGGTCAAAATCTTGGCTAGTGAAGATAAGTGAGGAGAAAACAACATGCACAGTGTTCTCTCTCTCTCAAATAAAACTCAGCAACCTAAGCTAGTATTGAATGGGAAAATATTGCGCCATGAAGAAAATCCAAACTATCTAGGAGTCACCTTTGATCGTCGCCTGACGTGGAAGACACAGGTTGAGAAAAATCGAACAAGAGCAAGGCAAAGAATGGCAATCATGAAAAAGCTTGCTGGTACAACATGGGGAGCAGATGAGAAAGCGCTCAAGAAGTTATATACTGGACGGGTGAGGCCAGTACTAGAATATGGCATTGCAGCTTGGGCAACAGCAGCTAAATCAAACTTTAACAAAATAAATAGAGTCCAAAATCAAGGAATGCGAATCATAACTGGAAGCCTGAAGACAACGCCTATTAATGAACTAGAAAAGATCACTTCTTTACAACCAATGCAGGATAGAAGAGATAGCAGAGCCCAGCAACAAGCAGAAAAATTTAGAAGATTGACAGACCACCCTATGTATAACAGGTTTAATGCTTTTGGAAAGGGAAGACTGAAGCGTAGAAACTTTGTAGAAACTGCAAAACGAAAGATTAGGGCAGATCCCATACTTAACATATCAACAGAAAAACCCATTTACAATGCACACAAGTTCCCAGCTTGGAGACAGCAGCAACTGCCTGAGATGATAGAAAACATTCCTGGTATTGAGAAAAAGAACACTCAGAATGAAACCGAAAGAAGAAAAATAACCCTAAACTACATAAAAGAACATTACCCAAGCAGCAATTGGACCCATGCATATACAGATGGATCAGCCAAAGATTCAATTAAAAATGGAGGAGGAGGAATTCTCCTTAATTTAAAAAATGGAGTGATAAAAAAACAGTCAGTGGCAACTTGAAAATTTTCAAGTAACTTCAAAGCGGAGGTAGAGGCTTTGAAAACTGCAGCAGAAATGCTCTTGATGGAGGAAAATAAAGAGAAGCAAATAGCTATCTTCACAGACGCAAAGTCAGCTGTCTCAATACTGAAGAGCAAAAACAGCACAGAACTAGCTGACCTAAGAGCAGCACTCCATGGTCTATGCCAGAAATCCAAAATGTTGTAATACAGTGGATCCCATGAAATTGCAGTATACCTGGAAATGAAGAGTCTGACAGACTAGTAAAAGAGGGTGGTCGATTACCACAGCCTGATATAGACATAACCTATAATGAGGCAAAAAGGTTTATAAAAAGCACTTATAGAACCAAATGGGAATCAGAGCATCCAGGCCACCAGAAGGATGATGCATATTACAAACTCGACCGAAGAGAACAAGTAGCAATCTTCAGACTCCGCACAGGACATAACAGGCTGAAACACCACTTGTTCAATAAACTAAAGATAGGAGATACCGATGAATGTAATTGTGGAACTGGTAAAATGACAGCTAAACATTTGCTGCAGGAGTGCCCAATATATGCAGAACAGAGAAAGATATTTTGGCCCACGCTTGCTTCATTTGAGGACAAGCTCTATGGAGATATCAACAAGCTCAAGTTGACTACAGCTTACTTTAACTACATTCAGGTTATCATCTAAAGGTGCATGAAGATGTATTTAGACTGCCACACTTCATACCACAGGTATGTCGGTTACAAAAGCGTCCCAGAGGAATGAAATGGAATATTGCTTGGATAGCAAATTCATTACGTGGAAAGTCCGAATCGAAAGCTCACTGTGCTTGCTTCATAAAAGGTGGAAAAAGTGTCCTAGTGGTACGAAATGGAATACTGCTTGGATAGCAAATCCATTATGTGGAAAGTCTGAATCGAAAGCTCACTGTGTGGATGTCATCTGCAGACTGCATTCTTCTGGTTTCCGGAGGAACAGCCTATGGTGAACGGAAGGCCCAATATACGGAAGTGAGGCTAAGCAGCCATGTGCAGGACGTGACGATTCCTTGGGTGAGCCCAGTACCAGAGCGCTGTGTGATGGCTCTGCAAGTATGGAAACCTCCTTGGATGGCGGGGAATGCCCATGGTCTACCCCTGCCTTCCCTTGAGGGTTGACCAGGATGTCTTTGGCTGTTCTATATGGGCCAGCTAGGATGGGGGATAACACCACAACAGTGAGATTCAAACGTCCTAAGAAACCCCCGGGAAGGTTAACCCGGTCAACAAATGCCCGCAGAAGTCGGATGTGTCGGCCTAACGGCGCAAGAACGCAGCTCTGCTGTAAACAGGCACAACGCAGTCACGTCCGAAAAAAAAATCCGGATGAACGCAGAAGGAGAAGATTTCCTCGGGCACCCGCTTGCCCTGAAAAGTCAACCCCCGATATGCTCGTGACCATTATCCCAGAGAGCGATTCAAAGGCAGCTTAGGACGAACAGTTATTGAATGTATGCTTACTGATAACTGAACAATTATTGCAGACATGGTTTACCTTAGAGCATTACTTTGCTGATCCGGCATCCTCTGCAGCTTGTCTAGTTTCAGACGTATTGGTGTTACCTTTCCTCTGGAGTAAACTAGACAGGTCGAGAGAAGGATCATACTGCATGCGCATGACATGGTCTCTACAATTCACCCCAAGCTTTGTGCTATGGAGAGGTAAGGTTCCATCCATGGTCTCGCTGTAGTCATTATGCCATTTAAAGTGCACAATTTAACAAACTATCGGCTTTCAAGGCAGCAAGTATCAGCAGTATTGGTTACTGATAGAATAGACAGAGGTCGACCCACACTTGGGTGGACACAGATTTGGACCTTTGACATAAACATGCAGGAAGCAGGGTAACTATCAAAAGATCGAGAGTCTTTCCAGTTAAATATTTACATTATATCGTCCAACAAATGCAGAACACATAATTAATTTGGCCTACACCGGCTAGAGTTGAAAATAAACTCTATGGATATGTCAACAATTTCATGTTAACTACTGCTTTCTTTGAATAATTAATACTGACGTGAATGTCAGCATGGCCGCGTTAATAAGTGCTCTCGCTCTAAAATTTCCGGTGTGCTGATGCCAAGGTTGCTGGTTAAACCCCTACATCGGTCTGTTGGACTAAAATTTTGACTTCTCGTCATTGACTTGGGTAACGTAACTTAGAAGTACCTCAGAACTCGGAGTGGGTTCACCTGATGGCGGGGGACACGTAATAGGGAAAGATAATCAATACGCAAAAAACAGTCTAGTGCTATTAGATGCAGTGTCACTTGTATGGACGACGCTGTTCAAAGCGAGCTAAAGGAGAACACAAATAATATATTGATATATTGATAATATATTGATGATACTGAAAGTGTGAAAAGAAGAAAGTATCGTAGGGAACCTTATTTATTTTTTTTTTAATTTATTTATATTTTTCGAAACAGACAGTACGGTGTATAACACTTTCAGGTGTTGGGCATTCGAATATAAAACAAGGTGTGATGGTAGTGTTACGGGCAAGGTAGCATGCTCGTCTCTAAATGGACAGGTTATCGTTTCATATTAACTATTAATAGGGAGAGGTCAGAGATGCCACCATTTGGGGCCAATTCTTCTGAGTGTTCTTGGTGGAATTACTTATACTATATTCTTTGTTTCGTGTTGTCCTGTTTATATCATCATTAGTATCATCTTCTACATTTGTCTCAAGTGACCTGGGGGAGGGATAATTGATGTTCCATCTCCTGATGAGTGGCATTGGTTAGTGTATGCGTGTGAATGCACAATGTCGTTAATGTTCTCATTTCAGTTTCCTCTCGGGCATCCTCTTGCCCTAGTATCAGATCTTCTTTGATGTGCCAGTTTTGGACCCAATAGTGTTGCATTCTAACGAGATGGTCAAAACATTTGATCTTCTGTCGTTCAGTATATGTAGCACAGGGTGTTAATCCCACTATCTGCCTGGTAACATCATTTCTTACTCTGCCCTGGTTATGAATATCAGATATCCCATTTCCGACCAGTTAACGCGTACCAAGACAGGGAGAAATACCGCCTGTCTACAAGTTCTGAACATCGAACAAAACACAGACAGATGCACAGACACACACACAGACACGTAGACACACAAACATATACATACACAAACACATTGACACACAGGTGCACACAAACACACACAGACGAAAAAGACAAACCAAAAAAAAAGTCGTAGTTTCAAAAAAGAAGTGATCTTATCTGTATGGTAGACCAAGGCCTAAAATAGGTGTCAGGGAGTGTCATGGGTAATGAAGGTGGCAAGGGTGGTGTTCACCATATCACCACTGGACTATCGATTGGTCCATAACAATAAGGTTCTAAAGGGTGTATATTTAATGGCTGCAATTTTTGAAAATATTGCCGTTCCAAGTTTTGTAATTAACTACTGTGGAATTCATGCAATACATTGCAACATAATAGGTAAATAGAAAACTTGGAACGGCAACATTTTCATAAACTGCACAGTCATTAGCAATACACTCTATATTAGCATACGCTGAAAAAGCTCTAAGACGTACTTTATTTCCATTTGCATACACTTATGTTCAGAAATTTCACTGTGCCGCTGAAACTCGTAAGTACGCCAAGGAATATTGCTGCTGTAAGCTACCATGTATGTCGCAAGGGGCGATCAAGGAGGGTTGGCGTGAGACTGGCTATCTAATCTTGGAGAAAACTTTAGCGGCAACACGTCAAGCAATCATGAACATGTCTACAGAGAGATTGGCGTGGGTTGGTTGAGGGAGAATGCTCCATTTAAAGATGATATATAGAAGGAGAAGATGAATTTATCAAATGCTGAACTTTGGTACTGGTGTATCAAGACAGACAGACAGGCAAGGCTAGCAGACAAACATTCAGACATGGCAGATTAACAGACAGACAGACAGACAGACAGAGAGACAGACAGACAGACATGGCAGATAAACACACAGGCAAAGCAGACAGACAGACAGACAGACAGACAGACAGACAGACAGACAGACGGACAGACAAGACAGACACAGACAAACAGAAAGACAAGGGTAGCAGACAAACATTCAGGGAAGACAGACAGACAGACAGACAGACACTCAGACAAACAGACAGACAGACATGGCAGATAAACACACAGGCAAAGCCGACAGACAGACAGACAGACAGACAGACAGACAGACATATAGACAAACAGACAGACAGACAGACATGGCTAGCAGACAAACATTCAGACATGGCAGATAAACACACAGGCAAAGCCGACAGACAGACAGACAGACAGACAGACAGACAGACAGACAGACAGACAGACAGACAGACAGACAGACAGACAAGGCTAGCAGACAAACATTCAGGCATGGCAGATAACCACACAGGCAAAGCAGACAGACAGACAGACAGACAGACAGACAGACAGACAGACAGGGCTAGCAGACAAACATTCAGACATGGCAGATAACCACACAGGCAAAGCAGACAGACAGACAGACAGACAGACAGACAGACAAGGCTAGCAGACAAACATTCAGGCATGGCAGATAACCACACAGGCAAAGCAGACAGACAGACAGACAGACAGACAGACAGACAGACAGACAGACAGACAGACAGACAGACAGACAGACAGACAGACAGACAGACAGACAGACAGACAGACGTAGCAGATAAACACATAGGCAAAGCAGACAGACAGACAGACAGACAGGCAGGCAGGCAGGCAGGCAAACAGACAGACAGACAGACAGACAGACAGACAGACAGACAGGGCAACATGAAAATTGAAGACACAAAGAGAGAAAGACAGACAGGAAAAAAATAATGACAAAACTTAAGTTACTATAGAAAGACAGTAAACACTACACAAGCTATTAGTAACGAAAGACGGAATGAAAGAAAAGACAAGAAAATGAAACAAAGAGTAAGGAAGAAAGAGGAAGGAAAAACAATTTACGATAGAAAGACCCAGACGATACAGACGAAAGTAGGCAGGAAAGAAATACTGAAAGAAAGGACAAGAAAAGAAATAAATAGAAGGAGGGGAAGAATATGTAAAAGAAAGAAAGAAAGAAAGAAAGAAAGAAAGAAAGAAAGACAATATAGAAAGACAGTGAACTATATATAAAAACAGCAAAGCAAACACATATTATTTTCAAGAACTGTTAATACAATTGCTGAATATTAATAACATAAGAAGAAACGACAACACTGGGAAAACAGGATGTGTTAGCGAGGACAGAAAAGAAAAGAACATACTAGGTCGTGTGTGCCACATAAACAACCAGACAAAAATATGCGTGCAGCAAGAAAACACCTTCATTACCATATACGCCCCTTATACATTATATGTAGATAGTGCATTTAGATTTGTACGAGGGGCAATATCGTTGTAAACAAGGCGGAGATGTGTAATGTATGTTCTGAATTCATATCTGCAAGATTTTCGTTTTAATTTCCCATGTTTTTGGGTGTCTTTTGAACTCTCCCAAAAAGTAATCACATATTTTGGGCACAAAAATATATAGTGTTTCTGAAAACTTATATTAGGACAAATGGACAAGAGAGTTACATCACAAGCAGGAGCAAAATGAGAGAACGGACGATATGCTTTAGTTTCAACGGGTTAAGAATTGGGCACGCAAGTCGGTCTGACATTCTGCCCGTCTTGGCTTTTGTCGTTCGTCCATACATTAGTTCATTCATACACGACTCATTAGAATAATCTTAAGCAATAACAATAAAATATGCATTGTAAACGTACTAGAATACATAATGACCAATGCGTAGCTCATGGAGAGAATTAGATAAGTACCTGTGAAACAATAGGTGAAGAAAAGACTCTGAAATCCATACACCAAAATAAAGAGAGAGAGAGAGAGAGAGAGAGAGAGAGAGAGAGAGAGAGAGGAGAGAGAGAAGGAGAGAGAGAGAGAGAGAGAGAGAGAGAGAGAGAGAGAGAGAGAGTCATAAAATTACTGAAAAGAGAAGTAGAAACATAACTGAAAAATAAAGTGAGGACATTGACGGTGCTGAATGGGATACCAAAGGATAGGTGTGTCTTGAACTGATTTGCCTAGGCCCCAATCGGCAATAAAGGGTGCGAGAAGAAAGAAGAAGAAGACACGCATTGGAATGTGTACAATTCATAAATCATTTCTACATAATTAATACCAATTATGATTATAGTAATCGTACTAAGTATGGGGGGGGGGGGGGATACTATAGTACAGGAATACTTAATGGAAAACATACTGACCAATACAATGATGTCAACTGCAACGAGAAAAAGAGTGTTGACCTGCTACGTGGAACCCGTACTTTTGTATGGATGTGAGACGTGGTCAATGAGCAGACAAGCTGGAAACCATCTAATGGTTGTGGAAATGTAGTTTCTGACGAAAATACAAATAATACCATGGGCAGACAGAAATACCAATGAGCAAGTGCTAGAAGAAACAAATGAAAATCCTACACCGATTAGGAAAATTAGAAGTAGACAGTCTCAATTCGACAGGTTATGAAGAGAAATAAACTATAGAACATTGTGACAACTTGCAAGATTGAGGTGAAAAGAGCAAGGGAATGGCAGAGGAGTAAATATTTGGATGGCCTAGCCACATGGCATGGTCGAGACAAGAACACACAGCTGATGCATGACTCTGGTGATCGTGACTCAGATGACGAAACATGGTCGAAAACGCTTATCAGCATGGTATATAATGATGATGATGAATATGTTAGGATTTTTGTTTTTGTTTATGAATTTGCAGGTTATACTAGATAGTATCCAAATAGCTTTCGATTATGAGTTGCACACAATCAATTATATATGTACTGACTGACAATAACAGACTTGGAAGAAAGAAGCCGAACTTAGATGACACATTAGGCAACAAGCAAATTGAAAGCTCTCATCAATATTCCTGAATTCGAAACTGTCATCGTCACATGACGAAAGCGTGTGGCTATCAAAGTGTTCTATTACGGAAGGCTAACTCGACACTCCTACGATTGTCTACAATATGTTAGTTATTTACATATCCATTACAGAACGTAGCAGTCAACTCCTGTATTATTTGACTGTTTGTAATTCCTGGGAAAGTTTTTCTGAACAACCAGCACTCATACCATTGTATGGAAACCAACGCAAGGCGGTCTGCTTCTAAATGGTCCGTAGCTCTATTTATAAGGTTGTGTGCGGGATTAAGAACTGCATATATAAACCCTTTGCCACAAAGCCGGCTACCATGAGTGTCGTAAGTTATCCCTTCTTACTTTAGTGTCGTCCCTGGAGTGAGGGGAATAAACACCCACATTTTTATTAACCCAATATTATTGTCCTAGAGAAACCACCAGACTCCGTCAACAAAACTCCGTCGGTCTACAGACACCTCTTTCTTACTCTCACTCACCCCTGGATCATGCCCCCTCCCACTCCTCCCCAACACAACATAATCCACAACCCTAGCTTTAACAAATAAATACAAAATAATTTATTAAGCAAAGTAGTATGTGTGTGAGAAGTGGGTGTGTGAAGTGTGTAGAATGTGTGTCGAATATTCTAGTGTGTGCAGACTCAGTCCAAGCAGCTGAAGAGCCCAGCCCGATCATCCCGGAAAGGATCACACCACATCTTCATTCAGTCCACATTGACCTCACAAAGGTATGTGTCCCTCCTGCTAGATGTAGACTTCCACCGGTCGCTGCTTGATCACTCATATACCTAGTCGCAGTTTGACACTGATCCTGCCTGGATCACACACCGTTATTATATGTC
This sequence comes from Cepaea nemoralis, assembly GCA_014155875.1. Taxonomy (NCBI): domain Eukaryota; kingdom Metazoa; phylum Mollusca; class Gastropoda; order Stylommatophora; family Helicidae; genus Cepaea; species Cepaea nemoralis. Next base: position 106,160 of record JACEFZ010018117.1, on the reverse strand, counting down.
CCTATTGTTCTGCGACTTATAACATCCTTGTCTAGTGAGGACACGAAAATACTGTTCCTTGAACTAAATGTAATTCCTGTCTAAAGTTTCTATTGCTCACAAGATCACTGTTTTAATAACTTCATAATCAGTTTATACTGTTCTATTCCCATGTGATGTGGAAAAACAGTACCTATTAGTCTTTTCACCTGTCGTGTGAAAACATAATACCCACTGGACTTTTCCCATGTGGTGTAAAAAAAAAAACAATTCTATTGTTCTGTTCACATGTGATGTTTGAAACATTAATCTCACGATTGTTCCTTCTCCAAAATGATGCGGAGAAAACAATCTCTAGTAGTCTACTAACGTGTGACGTTTAATAAATACTCTCACGATTGTTCCTTTAAACCCCTTTCATCATGGGCCCAGTGCAAAAGTTGCTGACTAACTGCCTGCACTAAGGTCTCCATTCTCAGTGACTTGAGTGACCTAAGGGAACCTGTAAAAGAGAGAACAATACACTTGGTGAGAGCACCTGTCCCTGACCTCCATTGGATGGGGGTAGGCTGACATCCTCACTCAGATACATGACAGTGAACCAATTCTGTCATGGGCAGAGGAGCTCTTCACTCCGGTCTGCGGTGGGTTAAGACCAGGACAGAGCAAAATGCAAAGTGTAGACCCCCAGCAGACCTCACTGGAAGACCCCACCATTGGACATTCTCCCCATCCCCAATCTCCCCAAATATCATCCCATTTCACTATTCCCCATCAGCGGAGCCACCTGCCTTCTTACACTAGTTAATCTTAACAATGCGACTACCTATTGTCGCTGATATTCCTTGACTACCTAACCACAATGCAACAACACTATGATATAGTTCTAAACTATATTTCTAAGCTATTCCACATTATTTATAGCTAGATGCAATCCTTAAAATACTTTATGCCGTCCTGACTCAACCTCTGAATCGAATACACCATTTGTCATAAAAGACACATGTTAAGCAAAACCGAACACACGCGATTCTATTCAACACGGATCGAGCCAGCTATCACTTCTGCCTACTTCAACTTTCTGAGCTACACTAGCCAAAACAAATCATGTTTTTGTCAAGAGCCTGAGTTATTCCGGTGACGTTCCTTTGATGTCACGCAGGTGTTCTATTTCCAGAATCTTATCTCCCTTGTGTTTTAATCAATGTCCCCAGTTGTCTTGACAACCAACACAGCCAGCGTCTGTCTTTGATTCCGCTGGTCGGCAAAATAACCATGACATATTTTCTGTCTACCGAAGACTTCTCAAGGTCCGCGGTGCCGTTTGATCTACCTGCCGCTTGTAAACAACTACAGCTGTTACTCTGACCGTCCTTGGTATATTTGACATCTGATTTGTAACTTGGAGTTAATTCACGACAATGAGTACCATCTATCCAAACTCACTTGGTTTGGCGTTGTCCATGATTGTCTTTGGAATACAGTTCCACAGTGGTGGCGCAGAGTTCACTAAGCTTGTTTTGTAAGTCCCATTCAGTCGCATGTCCTTTGCAGAACCTTGATCCCATAACAAGTTCCAGAAAACTTCTCGATTATAAGCAAGATGTCCCGCGTCCGATACACCCATCTGGACATCATCCACCACAACCTGCACCCATCCTCTCTTAGGCCTTCCTCTTCCTCTCTTCCCAGGCATATACCCATCCATTATTGTTCTCTCCAAACTTTCTAAACGTTTTCAAGTGATCCAAAATATTTCAATTTTCTTTGTTTTATCGTCTTTAATAACCAACCTTCTTCAATATTCAGCTCATGAAGTAGTGAATGCATTTGTTCTTTTCTTTATCCAAGATATTCTTAAAAGTCGTCTATAACATTTATATTCAAAGGCATTTATGCGCCTTGCATAAGCCTATCCTAGCATATATAGTTGTACATATATAATGCATAAAAATAAACACACATATATTGTTTGGCGTTCATAGAAGTAGAAGAAAGAATTAGAGGACGCACTAGACAACATAAACATTGAAAGCTATTGTTACCGACCGGGATTCGAACCCGTCACCTCTAAATGACGACGGCAGCTCGCAGCAGGAACAAGTGTACTTTGACACATGATCCGGTAGACACCCCTAAACAGGTGCCTTCATTAGCCAGGTCTATCATCCACATAAACCTACAAATATGGAATATAGACATAATTCGCATCTAATCATTGAAATGACACCATAGGTCTCAGCATGTTATATGAATCCAGCATAGGTCAAATAACAAACACACAAACACATTGTACAGTAGTCATGTGTCCTGTATGTTAACGAACATTTAAAGAAGAGAAATGATTGGTCGGTTCTAATGTATAGTGCGTTTTGAGGGATATGCCGGCTCCGTGACGAAGGATTTACAGATGCAGTTCGTAATCCCGTATACCCGATTTCGAAACACAGTTGCGTGCGAATTGGCAGCAAATCGTTTTGCGTTGGCTTTTACGAAATGGTATGGGTGCCGGTCGTTCGGAAAGCAATGGCAAACTACTGAATGTAAACTTGCCAAGAGATCACAACAACAAAAATTGCTGATATTGACTGCGACGCCCTGCAAAGGATATGCAACTAATTTTTTAGAGGGATATATGGGGAAAACATCAACATTGGAACAACACGAAAGATATGTTAGAATAAAACAATATGAGTGACAGAGAGAAAGATACAATCAAGGACCCTGTTAGAGGCCTTGGATCGTGATGGTTATATGGTGCCAGGCCTACACTTGTTGTAGACTAGCTCGAGGCAGTAGTGGTCAATAATAAACCGGCCGTCTTTACTTCCCATGGCATTTCCTGGTAGCCATCTTAATCTGCTTCAACCTGGAAGCGTAGGTCAATTAAAATGAACGTAACGTGAATATCTGAAAGAAATAACACGAACTGGAAGTATTTTGGTAACTTGAAATGTCACCAATGTTTGGAGAGAACAGTAGTAATTTAGGGTGGGGGGGAGGGGGGGGGGGGAGTTATATCCTGGGAAGAAAGGAAGACCAAAGAGAAGATGGGTATAGGATGTGGCGAATCATCTCCAGATGGATGTATCGGATGCGGGACATCTTGCTTATCACCGATAAGTTTTCCTGAAAGTTGTTATGGGAGCGAGGTTCTGCAAAGGACATGCTACTGAATGCATGATTGGAAGTAAACAAACACGGTATTTCAGGAAACTAATATAGATGTAGATTTCTTATTTCTGATTGCAATATTTCTGTAGTCTGTTTCTGGTTTGTTTGTTTATTTGTTTGTTTGTTTGTTGCTGTTTGGTAAAGGACTTGGTCTATACCTTGAGTCGGCAATCTTCTTTAGTGTCGTCCAGAAGTAATGCTACAAGGTCACTCATTGTGTCAGCCCAACTCCCCCGTGGTCTAATACATGTTCACTGAAGCTACAAACAATATATTGCACGATTTCTTGCCTAGCATATTTCGCTGCATCTTGCCAGGTGCATACTGCTTAATTATTATATTGAGCAACTTACTTGCGACAGGTATTTCAGGACTCCCCTACTTTTGCACCACGAAATAATAACTCGTGTCATTTGCAAAATTGATACAATTTATTTAGAGCTGATTACAAACAAGCTCTGCGAGCGGAATACTTCATTGACAATAAACATCATAGTACGTTACACAGATGCAATGAAGAGGTGATAATGATACTATTAATCACTGAATGGAATCAAAAGCCTAACAATCACTATTGTCTATAAACTTATAGTATTCATAAGGAACACGTCTACTCTCTAGCCGTCTCAGTCGCAGTCTGTGCCACGCTTCTAGTTGCGTGTTCAAACACGGACGTTGGATCCTCCGTGCGCTGGCGAGTCTTGCGTGCGTGGTGTCCCAGCACGCTGGTCAGTTAACTAGAGTAACCTGTACTCCATGGTTACTCGTCGAGGCGAGTTTCCTAGTGTCTTGGGAAACCCTCGCTCACTTACACTCAATGCCCTCTTGGTTGACACAAGTGTGTCCCGTTGTAAAGCTATTTATAGCGCTGGTGTCTCTACTGTCTGGTGTTTTCTAATGGTCTCTGTCCTAGCTCTATTTCTTATATTCTTAACTCTCTAAACTCTTATTCAGAACTTTGACAGGCTCCTCTCCGCTCTGTGTAGTGTTACAACCTTTTAACTCATGCTTGTAACACTTTGTATGGTCACTGAAAAATTGGCTGTCCAATTTTGTCAAAGATCTCATAAGTTGTAAATCTCTCTTCTGGGGATAGAACAGACTCTCTCCTTTCCTTACTCACACTGTTCTATTAATTCACTCGGCTAATTGAGTAGCCCATCGTATCAGTACAGTTGGCTATAGATCTTCTTGGGAATTGTTTTGATCCGGAACCGTTGTCTTATGACTTATGTCCTGACTTCCGTCTTATGACCCATGTCTTCTGACTTCTGTCCGTTGACTTATGTCTTTTGACCTGTCCTCATATTGCCCAAAATGACAACCCAATACAAGTTGACTCTGTTATGAGTACAACACATGAGCATCGAATGTTCATGTTCCCAATAATATCAGCCCCAACTCGTATACATTAAGTTCTACTCTTCATCTTCTAGCTTCCGCTTGTGAAGAAATATTTTCAATGTTACACTAAGGTTTTTCAAGACGTTATTGTGTCCCCTGATTTGAGTTACTGTTCTTTGAAGCAAATGGTGTATGCAACTTTTATGTGTTATTTTCCTGTTTGTTTGCGTGTTTTCTAATAACTACAGTGTACTTAACTTGCTAACTTGTGTATGCGTTTCTATTCTACATGTGTGTATTCCTTCGAGCGCCGTAAATCGGTTTATTGTGGCACAAATGTCTGTTATTCTTATTTATGACCACAATTCCGTTTCAAGATGCTCAAAGTGTGTTCTGTATTTAATCTACTAAAGTATAGCAGTAACACACTTAACTTGACAACACATTGGTTACACGGATTGACACAGACAAGTCACAACAAGACGTTTCAAGCGGTTGTGACAAAACGGCGATTCATTTGTGCCGTGTCGAGCGATTTTCCACTTTATTCGGCGTCATCCGGGACTTTCCCGTCTATAAATAGATCGGGGATATCCCAGTAGGAATTTTCCATCTGGAAGGTTCGAGAACCACCTGATTTGGAGGTCCAAGGTGGCTCAGTACAACACTAACTTCCCGTGCTGTTAGAACCTAGAATTCCACTGTGGAAAAGAGTTTCACGTGGAATTGCCACACTTCGTGCAGCACTTCTTTCTCGAGCGCATTCGTCCGCACGAGGGAGAAATGTGGCTAGCACAGCTCATTCACTCTTCATCTCTTGTGTGAGAAGGTACTGCTTTTTTGGGTAGCAGTGAACCCACTTCTTCACCCACAACCAAGTTACAGCGGACTGTCATTTCACGACCTGCTGGCGTAAGATAGTCATGGAAGCTAACTGGAAACAATCAACCGGTTCAGGTGTTGCCTGTTAGAACCAGCCTATTACTAAGTTGCCGGAAACCACTACGTGATCCATGGCGAAGGGTCACCATACCTACTTTACCACGCCTGACTGTGCTACATTATGCAAGAGGGAGAATCACCATGCATGACTCATACTCACCACGTGATTCTAGAACCCTGCAACAGCACTAGTGGAACTAGATGGTTTGTGTTTCCATATTAGAACTGATTAAGACTATTTCAGAATATAGTTCATCTACCAGAGCAATCTTGCCGGTGTATAATGAAAGTTGATTTACTACGGAGCTATGATGGCAGGCTCACTCCAGAGAGACTTACCAAGGTGGGGTAGGCGCAGCTCTGGGAGCTCATCAAGTCCAAATCAATGTGTTTCCGCCTAAACGTGGGACAGACCAGGCAAAGATTGGCCCAAACCAAAGGGGCTGTAACTACGTTGGCACGAGTGTTCGGTCATGACTAGACCCACACCAGCTTGCGTATTTTCTTACTCGAACTCGAGGTGGTAGACAGGTCAACTCATCCTGACCTTTACGAACTTTGTATACTGAATATGAAATAGGTCTTGCTCAATCATTCGAACAACCGAGTCATAGAATTAGAGACCATGTGTTTTGTTACCAAGCTCAACCATGTTTCAAGATGTGTGCAGGACTCTGAGGGAGTCTGAACATACGACTGTGTAGTGAATAGTGAACGCAGTTACCGGAACATTGGTGTTTTTCTAGTGACTGTGTTGACTTGTTGCAGTGCTGATTCATTACCCAATCAGGGTTATACAATTCTACTACGGAACCATTAGGTTGTTCATGTGTTACGTCTAGAGAAATCTAGAGATCAACTGGGGTCGCCTCAAGGAAGAGGGTCTCCATACCAGGCTGTACTTTGATAACTGTGAAAGTTGGTCACAGCGATTCAGTGGGACAGAGCAGAGAAGTTCATCAAGCAGTCTGTGATCCGAAGAGGTAGTTCCTCTGACATCTGATCTTAGCTCTGGGGACGGAGTGGTCTCCAAAGGTTCCAGTCATCATTCTGGAAGAGAGCCGGGTTAGTGTCGGACCGACTGGACGGATCATCTGTCTCAAACCTGCACGTCAGCCTACTGATGATATACGAAGCATCTCTATCTCTGATTCTGTCTCTAACCTATCTTCTACTATTGTAAATAGTTTATACTATCAGGGTGTTCATATCCTACCTATTGTCTTTAGGGTAGAATAAACTTTGTTGATGTTGACTGATTCTTTGTACAGTGATTGAGTGTGGTCTCGGACGACACCTCAGGGTTCATTGTCCCAAGGGAGAAGGTAGAGAGTGGGGGTCTAGAATCTGGAGGGGCTTGTATACTTATTTATACCATTTGAGGGCAACCACAGAGTAAACAGTGTATCTGCCCATCCAACCCCTGGGGTTAGAATACACGGGAGTGCTAAGAACCCCTTGGGCTTGGTTAACTCTCAATACCCAAGGAAAACCTGTCACACTCCAGAGATATTTGGGGGCACGTCCGGGATATTTACAGAACTCTGTGTGTTGTAGGGACCTCTCCTAGGGATACTGACTTTGTCTATATCCTCTACCATCAGTCTACTTAAGATTCTACTACTTCTACCTATCTCATAACTGTCTGACGGACATTTGTGTTGTGGTGTTGCTTAGTTAATACCATTGATTGGTTATTGATTGTACTGCTTTGCATACCCATACACATAGAGACCTACATCTCATAGTCAACATGTCTACCCAGGAGTTAGACTTAGCCAAAGTTCAGGCAACTGGGCATAAGTTAGGTCTAGAAGGTGAGGCATTGAACTCCTATGTACAATCGGTGGAAAGAGATTTTCGCCAAGAGGAGAGAGATAGGAGGAAAGCAGACAGGGAACTTGAAGCTAGTAAAGTGGCTTAAGAGGAAAAGAAGATTACTGCTGACAGCGAAATGAAACGGCTCGAATTGGAAGCAGACCGAGAGAGACGTGACCACGAGTATCGTATGAAGCTACTTGAGGCACAAGTGCCAGCTACTGGTGTAACTGAGGGAGCTGTGGGAGGAGATGAACCTCCTGGCTCAGGGTCAACCAGTAGACGTGACTACCAGGCTATGAAATGGCCCTTACTGCCGTTTGAAACCGAGAAAGAACGTATAGACCAATACTTAGAGAAGTATGAGGCAATGTGTATTGCAATGGGGCTAGACAAACAGAAATGGTGTTTGAAACTCTCCCAGGGACTCAGAGGCGCCGGTTACGAAGTCTATGCACGCTTGCCACCGGGAATGCAGAATGATTACCCTACATTAAAAGCTGCATTGCTGAAGAGATTTGAAATCACAGCACACTCGTACCGAAGGAAGTTCAGAACTTCAAAGCGGGAACCTGGTGAATTGTTTTCAGCATACAGTGTGAGGTTAAACTCATACCTTCTGAAATGGATGGCCTTGGCCGGATTTAAAGAAGAGTATGATAGTTTGCGTGAGTTGATGGTTGTAGATCAGATGCGCATGCAAATGTCGAATCCCTTGCGAAACTTCTTAGGTGAGAATGGAGCTGAGAGATTGGATTTAGTCACCAAGTTAGCTGAAAGGTATGTTGAAGTCTATGGCGAGACTGGAGACACCAGTCCAACAGATCCGAGATCGAAAGATACGGATCCAGGTAAGTTAGGTAAAGCATCTAAGAAGGCCAAAGGTTCGAGGGAACCGAAGAAACAGGTAAACACCGTAGAGAAGAGCTCTAACTCATCCAGGAAGAGCAAGTCCAGCACCCACAACCCGAGGGAGGGGAAAAGTAAGCCTGACAAGAATAGCCCGCTGAGTTCTCTCAAGAGGAAGGGAAGTACGCGGTGGTGTAAATTTTGTAAATCTCCTACTCACCATACGGTCAAGTGTAAGCGGGCACAGAAGGACTTACACTTTGCTTGTTTGGCCGACGTTAAGGTGAGACCTCGTAAGAAAGTGACGTAGGCGGACGAGAATCGTGAACCGGAGAGACATCCAGTGGTTGAGATGATAGAAGTGAATGGGCAGCAGGTGGAGTGTCTCTATGACACAGGTCTGCAATTCGAAGCAGTAATTGCCTCCCACCTGGTACGCCCTGAGCAGCTCAGGGGCAAGACGGTGGAGATCCAGCCGGCCACAAAGAGTGTCGTGGCGATGAATATGCCTTTGGCCCACGTGGACATTAGGTGTAAGTATGTCACCGGCACCATTCAGGCGGCGGTGCTCCCTGATCCGATCTATCCCCTGATTTTGGGAAATACTTTTGTGTTCCTAGGGGAACCAAGGACCCCGATTGTAGTGGGTGCCATGGAAACCGGCTCCCAGACAGGGGAGGAGCCACCAGGAGCCCGGGTCTCCAATCCGTTGCCTGGGGAATTAAGAGCTGCTCAGAGTGAGGATGCGACATTGCGTCCTTGCTTCAAAAAGTTGCCCAACAGTAGAGAACCTCCGTCTCGGGGGCAATTCTACATGAAGAACAGGTTGCTATACCGCCGCGCAGGCAAAGAGGACCGCCAGTAAGGTCAACTGGTGGTCCCAAAAGAGTATAGACCTCAACTGCTTCACATGGGGCACACCATATCCTTCAGTGGACATATGGGTGTCGGGGCAACTCTCCAACGCATTTCCTGCCATTACTACTGGCCAGGAATGACGGGGGATGTGCGACGGTATGTCAAGTCGTGCCCAGAGTGCCAACGAGTGGCACCTAAACATTGGACAGCACCGGTGCTTCTGGGGGAATTGCCCATCATGAATACACCGTTCGAAAGAGTCGCAGTCAACATTTTGGGACCTCTGCCTCGGACGAGGAAGAGGAGTATGTATATACTCACGATGGTCGACTGCTGTTCCATGTGGGCAGAAGCCATACCATTGGCCACCATAGACTCCAAGAGGTTGGCCAAAGCACTGATGGAAGCCTTCACGCGGCAGGGTTTCCCAAATCAGGTCCTTACGGACAATGGGTCCCAGTTTTGTGGGAAATTGATGGAAGAGGTCTTCCGAATATTTCGTACCCACCACATTCATACCAGCCCATACCACCCTCAATCTAATGGGTTAGTCGAGAGGTTCAATGGAACACTCACGACGATGCTCAGGAAGCTGGCCCAAGATAAGCCTGAGAAATGGGATGAGTACATTCCGGCTGCTCTCTTTGCTTATCGCGAGGTACCCCATGGGTCAACCGGTCTGCCACCCGCTACCTTGCTCTTTGGGCGGCCGATCAAAGGTCCCCTGGAAGCCTTATTGAGGTGTTGGACCGAGGATCACACTCCCGAGGAGGTGGTTTCCTCGTACAAGTATGTCGAAGAGTTGAAGGAAAAACTCAAGACAGGAAGGGCTTTAGCCGCGAGTAACTTACGGAAGGCACGGAAGAGACACGCCGCATATTATAATCGGCGCACGAAAGAGCGGTCTCTCCAGGTGGGGGATAACGTCTTATTGTTGCTCCCCATTGGGGGTAACAAGCTTGAAGTCGGATGGCAAGGACCTTTCCCAGTGGAACGGGTGATCTCCCGCACCAACTATGGGATTAAGATCCGGGGAAAGTCTAAGATTTTCCACATTAATCTCCTCAAGAAATATGAGGAGAGGTCCGACGCAGACCCCTCCCACCTCATGGCTATGGCCGTAGCCATGGAAACTGAGATGGGACCTGACGCAGATACAGAATACCCGTTAGTCCCAAGGGAAACATATAAGGACGTGAAGGTAAATCCCGATCTTTCGCTCGAGGATCGAAAGAACTTCTGTCATCTATTAGAGTCCCATAGTGATGTACTCACTGTCAAACCAGGTAGGACGGGGTTAGTTGAGTTCGACATGACCTTGACTAGTACCGACCCCGTCCGGCAACGGGTCTACCAGGTTCCGTTCTCGAAAGAGAAGGCGCTGGAGACCGAGATCCAGAAACTTCTGGAGGATGAGGTTATTTCGCCGTCGACATCCCCTTACAATGCCGGGGTTGTCTTATTGCGCAATCCCAGCGGGGAACACCAACTGTGTATCGATTACAGGCTGTTGAACAGCCATACCCACTTTCAGGTAGAGCCCCTCCCGAATCCAACCCAGCTGTTCTCTCGACTGCACAAGGCTAAATATTTCTCAAAGATTGATTTGAGTCGAGGGTATTATCAAATACCGGTGAAGCCAGACATACGGCATCTCTTAGCATTCAATACCCATAGCGGTCATTATGAGTTCAACGTGATGCCGTTTGGGCTGAATAATGCTCCGAGTGTGTTCACGCGCATGATGCGGCTGCTGCTAGATCCCCTTCATGATCCCTCGATCGTTTCCTTCATGTGGATGACATACTCATTGCTTCTGTCAGTTTGGAAGATCATGTAGCTTCTTTGGACCGCATTTTCCGGAGGCTAAGAGAGGTAGGGCTCACTGCCCGCCCAACCAAGTGTTTGGTGGGATATCGTACTTTAGAATTCCTGGGCCACACAATTACTCCCGGGCAAATGGTTCCCGAAGCCAAAAACATTGAGAAAGTACAGCTAGCTCCCCGTCCGCAGACGAAAAAGGATGTGAGATCCTTTGTGTCATTGTGTGGGTTCTATCAGAAGTTCATCCCGCGGTTCAATATGGTGTCGGCACCATTGACCGACACTCTGAAAAAGGGGGAGCCGGAGAGAATCGTCTGGACTCCAGCATGTGAGGAGGCGTATCGTACATTGAAACAGGTTTTAACTGACAAACCTGTACTTCAATTACCTAATTTAGAAAAACCCTTCGTGCTGCGAACGGATGCCAGCAACATTGGGATCGGAGCGGCTTTACTACAGGAGGGGCGAGAAGATCCGTCGATCTTATGCCCCGTGGCATATGCGAGTCGGAAATTGTTACCCGCTGAACGAAATTACTCAACGGTGGAACGAGAATGTCTTTCTCTGGTCTGGGCGGTTCAGAAATTTCAACCATATCTGTATGGAATACAGTTTACGGTGCAATCTGATCACCAGCCACTTACGTTTCTGGCGTCCTCCCAGAAACTCAATCCACGCTTGTTGAGATGGTCGTTGCTTTTGCAACCCTACCAATTCAGGGTAGAATATATCCCAGGGAAGGAAAATGTAGGAACCGACTTCCTCTCCGCCATCCGGTCTCAGAAAGAAGATAGAACGACTCGGACAACTTCTTGCTAAGGAGTGGAACGACGGGGTCGATCCTCTTAAAGTGGGGGCCTATGTGACAAAACGGCGATTCATTTGTGCCGTGTCGAGCGATTTTCCACTTTATTCGGCGTCATCCGGGACTTTCCCGTCTATAAATAGATCGGGGATATCCCAGTAGGAATTTTCCATCTGGAAGGTTCGAGAACCACCTGATTTGGAGGTCCAAGGTGGCTCAGTACAACACTAACTTCCCGTGCTGTTAGAACCTAGAATTCCACTGTGGAAAAGAGTTTCACGTGGAATTGCCACACTTCGTGCAGCACTTCTTTCTCGGGCGCATTCGTCCGCACGAGGGAGAAATGTGGCTAGCACAGCTCATTCACTCTTCATCTCTTGTGTGAGAAGGTACTGCTTTTTGGGTAGCAGTGAACCCACTTCTTCACACACAACCAAGTTACAGCGGACTGTCATTTTCACGACCTGCTGGCGTAAGATAGTCATTGAAGCTGACTGGAAACAATCAACCGGTTCAGGTGTTGCCTGTTAGAACCAGCCTATTACTAAGTTGCCGGAAACCACTACGTGATCCATGGCGAAGGGTCACAATACCTACTTTACCACGCCTGACTGTGCTACATTATGCAAGAGGGAGAATCACCATGCATGACTCATACTCACCACGTGATTCTAGAACCCTGCAACAGCACTAGTGGAACTAGATGGTTTGTTTTTCCATATTAGAACTGATTAAGACTATTTCAGAATATAGTTCATCTACCAGAGCAATCTTGCCGGTGTATAATGAAGGTTGATTTACTACGGAGCTATGATGGCAGGCTCACTCCAGAGAGACTTACCAAGGTGGGGTAGGCGCAGCTCTGGGAGCTCATCAAGTCCAAATCAATGTGTTTCCGCCTAAACGTGGGACAGACCAGGCAAAGATTGGCCCAAACCAAAGGGGCTGTAACTACGTTGGCACGAGTGTTCGGTCATGACTAGACCCACACCAGCTTGCGTATTTTCTTACTCGAACTCGAGGTGGTAGACAGGTCAACTCATCCTGACCTTTACGAACTTTGTATGCTGAATATGAAATAGGTCTTGCTCAATCATTCGAACAACCGAGTCATAGAATTAGAGACCATGTGTTTTGTTACCAAGCTCAACCATGTTTCAAGATGTGTGCAGGACTCTGAGGGAGTCTGAACATACGACTGTGTAGTGAATAGTGAACGCAGTTACCGGAACATTGGTGTTTTTCTAGTGACTGTGTTGACTTGTTGCAGTGCTGATTCATTACCCAATCAGGGTTATACAATTCTACTACGGAACCATTAGGTTGTTCATGTGTTACGTCTAGAGAAATCTAGAGATCAACTGGGGTCGCCTCAAGAAGAGGGTCTCCATACCAGGCTGTACTTTGATAACTGTGAAAGTTGGTCACAGCGATTCAGTGGGACAGAGCAGAGAAGTTCATCCAGCAGTCTGTGATCCGAAGAGGTAGTTCCTCTGACATCTGATCTTAGCTCTGGGGACGGAGTGGTCTCCAAAGGTTCCAGTCATCATTCTGGAAGAGAGCCGGGTGAGTGTCGGACCGACTGGACGGATCATCTGTCTCAAACCTGCACGTCAGCCTACGTGATGATATACGAAGCATCTCTATCTCTGATTCTGTCTCTAACCTATCTTCTGCTATTGTAAATAGTTTATACTATCAGGGTGTTCATATCCTACCTATTGTCTTTAGGGTAGAATAAACTTTGTTGATGTTGACTGATTCTTTGTACAGTGATTGAGTGTGGTCTCGGACGACACCTCAGGGTTCATTGTCCCAAGGGAGAAAGTAGAGAGTGGGGGTCTAGAATCTGGAGGGGCTTGTAGACTTATTTATACCATTTGAGGGCAACCACAGAGTAAACAGTGTATCTGCCCATCCAACCCCTGGGGTTAGAATACACGGGAGTGCTAAGGACCCCTTGGGCTTGGTTAACTCTCAATACCCAAGGCAAACCTGTCACAGCGGTGAACAAAAACTTTGCCGCTACCTCTCTCTCTCTGTCTGTGTGTCTCTCTTTCAATGTTTACTAATTTATACATTCTCTCCTCTCATTTACACATCTTTCATTCACTTTCATACCATCATTCTGTTAAAACATTCATTCGTCATTAAAATATGGTTCATAATATCAAGTAAATGAACATTACATATTTACACTAAATGATTGGCTGAATTGTACAAGTTTTCACGCCAAATGACTGTACGGTTTCTTTGCACGTGTCATGCCTATACACAATATACAAGTTTGTGCGGATGGTCTGTTACCTATCCTGTAATACTACCTAATCTAACTAAGTGATGTAATTTGGTGTGCTGTTCTAAATTTATCCTAAGGGAAATAATCTAACTAATTAATTACATTTAAGCAAAATGGGTTAGTTACCTTCAAGTGTTATTGGTACATGAAATGATGTTAATTCCTAAATGGTTGGGTTAGTTTAGAAATGATATTTTAAATAAAATGAATTTATAAATGATTATGTTTATGCGGTGATAAGGTAAAGTAATATCTAATAATTACATGTCTATATAGGTGTTAACTTAAATGGGTTCTTAACTACATGTAGGTGACTTATAACTATCAAATGACATAACTAAAGTTATATATGTACTTGAACATTTTGCAATTCAATTCTTAATGCAAAAATGAAGTTATGCGTACTGTTTATAAAACAATATTATATACATATCACAATTACTTTTATATATAATTACACTAAACTAATGTCGTCCTTTCGGGTGTGATGATGGAGCACTGTTCTTTGTAGACTATTTCCATAACATAGTTCATTTAGACAAAGTCTTATATGCTCTCCTTCCTGGATAGTGTTTATATATATAGTTCCCTACTAATCTATATAGGTTCACATCTCACACTTCGATGTAAATATGGCTTATATATGTGTTAGCGATGTAGACATACTACTTATGCGTTTGTTCGTTTCACTAATAATAGCAATGTTACTCTTACACAGTTTAAACGCTTGGCGATTATAACGCACTTACAGTGTAACTTTATCACCACATACGGCACTGATCTAAATAGCAATTACAGTGTCACTGTTTCTGGTGATCTCTGGTCGATCTCTTCCTGTACCTCAGATAGTTCAATGTTTGACGGTCGACTCAAAGTGTCTGCCAAAGAGTTCAAACTCCCCTTCAAGTGCTGGATGGTAAAGGCATAGTTCTGCAGTATCAAGGCCCATCTGTAGACCCTATTGTTCTGGGGAATGCCAGACTGCATAACAGAAAGCGGAAAATTGTCGGTTTCGATCACAAACTGTGCTCCTGCCAAAAACCTATGAAGTTTTCTAACACAATAGATTAAGCTAAGGCCCTCCAATTCAGATGCTGAGTATCTCGATTCAGCTGGGCTGATCTTACGGCTCACGTACATTACTGGATGGAACTTCCCTTCATAAAACTGGCCTAGGACTCCCGATATGGAGATAGCACTTGCGTATGTACGTAAAAAATAGGTAAGATTTTGGTTAGGCAAACGCAGGATAGGTGGAATAAATACTTCAATTTTGATAGAGCACCAATTAACCGTGCATCTTGAACATTCAATTTTGCCGAAGCTTTTAAAATATTGGAAAAAACACTGGTGATTTCCGCCAGATTGGGAATAAATTTACTATAATAATTAACAAGACCAAGTAGACTTCGGACCTGTTTCTTGGTCGTTGGCATAGTCAAATTGAGAATCTTGGTCACGATTTTTTCATCTGTTCTGAGTTGGCCCCTGCAGATGGTATGGCCTAGGAAGTCAATTTCTTCCATGCCCAACTCTACTTTAGTTGGTTTGACTGTGAGACCGAATACTCGCAACCTGTCGAAGACATGTCGCAGTTTCTGTATGTGTGATCTCCAGTCTACAGTATGGATACATATGTCATCTATGTATGTAGATGTATTGGTTACCCCGTGGAGAAGATCCCTAGCTAGACGGACAAAAGTCGCTGGAGCATTACGAAGGCCAAAAGGAAGAAACCGCCACTCATAGAGACCTAAAGGTGTGGAAAAAGCTGTTAAAGGAATTGAATTTTCTTGCATCGGGACCTGCCAATATCCTTGTGAGGTCAAGTTTGGAAAAGATGCGAGATGTAGACATATCAAGGATCAAATCCTCGCATGCTGGAATTGGCTCAGCATCAATTTTGGTCACTCTGTTTAAACGTCGATAATCGACGCAGAGTCGAATTGTTGAGTCCTTTTTGGCGACAAGGACGATAGTAAAAGAATATTCTGACTGAGATTTCTGAATTATTCCACTCGACTCAAGAGATAGTAATTCTTTGTCGAGATTAGCCCTATAATTTAGTGGGATGGAATAAGGTCGACACTTGAGTGGAGTGTTATCAGTCAGAATAATGGAGTGCTCTATTCTGTCTGTCTTTCCTGGGATGTTGGAGAAAATGTCTTTGTACTACGTCACTAATTCTATCATCTGTCGTCGTTGCTCGTCTGTAAGTTTGGTTTCTATCCGTATACTGTCGATGGTCCCAGTCGTGTCTACTGTAGGGACTGGTAATTCTATTCCGTCGTCATCTGTCTCGTTCAGTACTGTTGTTGTACTAGCTGTGTGTGCTGTTACCTGGCTAAGTGTGTTTGCGATGTCGTTGTCCTGTGTCGCCCTACCTAGTGTAGTTGTGTTGTGTACGTCTGTCGTCGGATTAATTGGTGTGGGTGCATCTTGTTCGTCTGTCGGTAGTTCTTGTCGTGAGAAGTATGGTTTCAGCATGTTGATATGAAATATCTTTAATTTTCCCTTTATCGATATTTCATAATCGACATCTGATATTTTGCGTTCAACGTTGAATGGCCCTTGCCACGATGTTAGTAACAAATTACGTTTATCTGGTAGTAAAAGAAGAACCTTCTGATTAGCTTCAAGGTGTATTGTTTTAGCACCCTTATTTGCATAGTCGCGGTACATCTGTCCTTTCCTCTCCATAGATGATTTGGCTATTATACACTCTTTCATTATTCTATCGCGTGTCTCTGTTACCATCTCATACGGTGTTACTGATGTTGGGTTTTCTGGTAAGCTAGTGATTAGCTGGTGGTAAATTGTTAGGGGTCCTCGTTGGTTCGCCCCATATACTAATTCAAAAGGTGAGAAACCCGTACTCGAGTGCGGAATTTATCGATGGGCAAATAGCACTGCTGGCAATAGCGTGTCCCAATCAGATGGGTTTTCTGCTGTTACTTTCGCCAGCATGTGTTTGAGATCCCCGTTAATTTTTTCTATGATCCCGTTGCTCATTGGGTGGTACGGAGTACAGAAATGCTGTTCTATTCCTAACAATTTTGTTAAGGCTTGCGTAGCAGCCGAAATAAACTGCGTTCCACGATCTGATAAAATAGTTTGTGGAAAGCCAAAACGACAAAATAAGTGCAAAAATACATTTGCCACATCTTTGGAGGTGATGTATTTTAGTGCAATAGCTTCGATCCACCTGGTACATAGATCCACGAGAGTAAGTATGAATCGGTTTCCTTTGCTCAACACCTGATTTAGGGGTCCAACAATATCGACGCTACACACTCAAATGGTCTAGATGCTAATAATGACCGTTGAACTTCGGCCGTCACATGCTTTCCCTTTCTGACAAGATGTTGACAAATAGTACATGAACGACAGAAAAATTTTATATCAGTACAGAATTTAAACCAGTAGAAGTTTGACAAAATTCTGGCTCTTGTTTTGTCATAGGCCAATGTCCAGCAAACGGTGACTCATGTGCGATCTTTAGCACATTTTGTCGGTATTTTACAGGTAACACCGTCTGCTGAATTTCATGGTTATTATTTATGTAATAACGCATGAGAATTCCGTTGTGTATTCTAAAATACCAAGATGCATTTTTAGTCACTTTCGCTCGCACACCTAACAATTTAAAATAAGGTGCGACAGTTTGATCGGTGCGTTGTGCCTCGATAAATTCTTGTCGAGTAGTGTTGTTATTGGCACCGCTGGGTGTTAACAGCTGTAACATCTCGTTTTGTAGGTCAGCATAGTATGTTTGAGTATCTGACCTTTTTACAGCATTAGCCATGTTTGTTTGTCTCCAGGCTAATATGTCGTCGTCAGTACATTGCTTGAATGAAGCTAAACAGCCTAAAATTAGATCCGTGCAGGGATCTTGCAGGATTGTGCAAGTAAATGTGCCGGTAAGGAACGGGGTATTAATATGCGCTTTTGCCAGTGGGTATTTCTCAATGGTTCCAGAGAAAGTACGGCATTTGACAAATTCACCCGTGTAATCTTCTGGTCTAACCAGCTCTTTTCGTAAACCAAGTAAAGTGCTGCCGCTATCCAGTAAACAATGGCATGGTTGATCATTGACCAGTGCATCGTAGAACTTCAGTTTACCTCTGGAGGCACTAGCCTGCATTAGCATCTTCGTTGGAACATTGTATAACATGACCACATTTCAATTTCCCATCCGCATGAAACTGGTGACATGTGTCACATCTCTTAAAGTCTAATATATCAGTAACTACTGCCACACTGTCACATTCACTCTCTGGTAATACATTTACAAGTTCAGAGTCAATTACACTATCATCGTCAGATGACGTATCGATGTGCACAGCATTATTTGCCTTCATTCGTTGCCTACCAAGGCACTTAGAGCTATAATGGCCATAGCTGGAACAAAAGTAGCATTTAATAGCACGTTTAAATGAATTTCGTCTACTTTCTTGCTTCTTTATTATGGTTTCTAAGTGTGAGGGATATGCCGGGTTTTTGTCGCACACAGAGTAGCTAGGATGAAATAATTTACAATACCCACACTGAGGTGGCTTCTGGTAAGGTTTGTCTTTCTTATGATACTCTTTCTGATTATAAGATCTACTAGGTACGTTCTTAACAAAAGCAGTGATCTCTGTATCATGTGTGGTGGTCTTAAATACGTCACGATTAGAAGAAAAATATGCTGACCCCCGTTGTTCTAGTTGCTCAATGGATTCGATATCTGATTGTTGGAGAAACTTCGCAAAAGGGGTAGGGACTGTGGATATAACCTTATCCATTCCCATGAGATCTTGTAATTTATCAAAGTTTTTGCCCACTTTCGCTGCTTTAATCCATTTATTAAATGTACTTTGCACGTTTGAGATGTAATCTAGAAAGGTTTCAGTTGGCTTTGGTTTTATGTGGGAAAACTGAATCTGATACCCAGTGGCATCCAGAAGGAAATGCTGCATAATCCTATCGTGGATGTACTGATAATTGCTCCTTAGTTCTGTAGGTATTGATTCTATAACCTTTAATGGCTCCCCACTGAGATTTCTCATGTAGATCATTGCCCAATCTTCCAATGGTATTTTCTGAGTCTTAAGTTGAAACTCTATATTCTCAGTCCATGCTGAGATTGAATCGCCTACGCTATATGGTTTGATCAGGCCTTTATATTTACTAAACTTATTTTGTTCTTCCTGGCTCTTTTGTTTGCTCGATGCTATCTGGATGTTTGAATCTATCTCCATTTCTTTCATCTTTAATTTAGTTTGTTACTCTACCTGTATCTGTTTCTGTTTGGTGGCTTCCTCCACTTCTTTCATCTCTTTTTGATGTTGCCTTTCTAATGCTCTTTCGTCTCTCTCTCTCTAGAGCAGCTTTTCTCTCTGTTTCTTCTCTCTGTAGAGCAGTTTTTCTCTCTGTTTCTTCCTTCTGTTGAGCTATTTCTTCTTTGTATCTTTGATCAGCCCATTTCTCTAATTTCTCTCCAGTATGGCCTAGTTCTTTGCCCGCCTGGATGCAATGACTTAATGATGCCATTTTGTGGCTTTATGTTATTTCACAATGATATCACAGTAGTTTTACACAATGGTTTGTAGTTATGTGTTAGTTATTTACATTCTCACTGAAAATAAAGATGCATGGTTAACATAGTGAATATCAAAATAACTCAAAAATATACTCATCTAATTTGTCGGAAAATACGGCCCTTGGGATGTTCCACCGCTGTCTTCCGGACACACAAAAATGATAGACTTGACAACAGAACGGATGCTTCTGTTTAGTAGAGCATCAATACTTTAGAAACATGCATATGATATAAATACATGTTCATATTTCATGCGGCTGATGAATCATAAATGTGATCTAGATAATGATAAATGATGTTAATAATTGAATGTTATGATAGTATACATGATCGTCATGATTAGTAAGATGATTCGTCATATGAATGTCAATGTCGTCTTGTCTTCACTTTCTATCTTGTTTGGTATAACTACGTTCTATGGCTTCCGTTCAGTAGCTACTTTACTTTCTTTGTGCAAAAAGAACTTATTTTGCACAACTATCTAAATGAATGTGATGAATGGTGACATAAATGGCTGTATCACAGAAAATGAAATGTACACGATGGTTTGCTTGACAATTTAAATACATATGTGTATACATGTTCATTACCACAAAATCATACACATTTCCTACTAATTTTCGTAGAATAACACAATTTTCTTATTAATTTTTGTAGAATAACACAACTTGTAAATTAATCTTTCTTCATTGTGGTTCAAGCTCCACGAATGGTAACATATTAAGTATCAAGTAGTACTGGTGTTGATCACTAACGTTCACTCGCAAAACAAAATTATTTCTGATATTGTTTGGTAAATTAATTCACGTTAGTTTTAGGTACTTTTAACACAAAATAATTCACGTTAATTTTAGGTACTTTTAACACAAAATAATGCCAAATGGTGCCCGTTGACGTTGGTTCAGGCACTTCTGACACCAATTGGGGTCCTGCCTGTCAGCAACTTACTTGCGACAGTTATTTCAGGACTCCCCTACTTTTGCACCACACGAAATAATAACTCGTGTCATTTGCAAAAGGGATACAATTTATTTAGAGCTGATTACAAACAAGCTCTGCGAGCGGAATACTTCATTGACAATAAACATCATAGTACGTTACACAGATGCAATGAAGAGGTGATAATGATACTATTAATCACTGAATGGAATCAAAAGCCTAACAATCACTATTGTCTATAAACTTATAGTATTCATAAGGAACACGTCTACTCTCTAGCCGTCTCAGTCGCATTCTGTGCCACGCTTCTAGTTGCGTGTTCAAACACGGACGTTGGATCCTCCATGCGCTGGCGAGTCTTGCGTGCGTGGTGTCCCAGCACGCTGGTCAGTTAACTAGAGTAACCTGTACTCCATGGTTACTCGTCGAGGCGAGTTTCCTAGTGTCTTGGGAAACCCTCGCTCACTTACACTCAATGCCCTCTTGGTTGACACAAGTGTGTCCCGTTGTAAAGCTATTTATAGCGCTGGTGTCTCTACTGTCTGGTGTTTTCTAATGGTCTCTGTCCTAGCTCTATTTCTTATATTCTTAACTCTCTAAACTCTTATTCAGATCTTTGACATATATGAAGTGGAAAAATGAATAATACTTTTGCTGAAATATTAAATACATAATGACTGATTTTGTTTGAATGTGGAACATTTTATTACCATAGTAATCTAAGATTCACGAGGACGTAATTCTGTTTGCATAGAAACGGTTGTAATCGCTTAATCGATAATGCATCGATAATTTATATTCTTTTGTATAAAGTCATGAAACAAGCGCATGTAATGTTTTTGCATATTTTAGGTCAGTCTAACGGCGCCATATTACTTAAGAAGTTTTATTCTACAGTCAACAGTCTATGCTTCGCGATTGTTGAGAGATCTACAGAGTTGGTGACTGGGGTGGTCGGAAAAGCGGGGAAGGATTGGGTGGACATTGATCTTCATGGAGACCAATTATTGTTGATCCACACTATGTTTGCTAATCAATGCAGATTCTATCATTTCATGTCTAACAAATTTTATTTTGAAGAGATGAAAAAAAAAGGAATAACGATAAAGTATTGTATGCTTCTATTGTAATGGCAAATTGCATTTACAAATCAGAATTATTATTGTATTTCAATTAATTCACTTGGCATGCCGTTAAGAACGGTTCCATGTGCTAAGATTGGCACGAGTGCCGTAGGTTGCCAACATCTGGTCTATACGATCACTTATATCCGTATCGAACATATGGGGTGCCTCTTGAGGAACCGTTACCGAAAAACGAACAAACAGAAAATACAATCCGAAAACTATAATAGATGAAAAAAAAGCCACACATAGATGGAAGCAAACATTTCAATAACAATCTGTAACAACAAGCAGCCGAACTTAGCGTTGTGCATGTTCTTCGTTGAGCCATGTGGATTATTTATTTAATATTGTGATATTTTAGTTTTCTAGGTCATTATGTGAGATCGGCATGACTGAGAGGTGTAACTCGCTTTAACATTCTCTTCTGACGTTGGAAATGTTTAGTCGTTCCAGACGCCGCTCAGTCGGACTTACATGTTGATGTCCGGTTAACAAAGCAATGGTTAACTTAAGGAAAAAATAACATGCTACAGCGTGTCAAAAAGTGCAGAAAGATCTCTGATCAGCTGGGAACCAGTAAATAATAGAATCATAACAGCGCGTTATCAAACAAAATATTTCAAGCTAACACTCACACAGTGCTATGCACCTACCAACGACGATACCGACATCAACAAAGATAATTTCTACGAACAACTAATTGGTGCCATCAGCTCATCACCCAAGCACGACATTGTTGTTGTAATGGGTGATTTCAATGCCAAGATAGGGTCTGACAATAAGGGTGTTGAAAGATATATGGGAATTCACGGTCTAGGGGACATGAACCAAAACGGAGAGAGACTGTTAGAATTCTGTGAAATAGTAAATCTGATAGTAGCAAACTCTCTATTTCCGCATAAAAATATACAAAAAATCACGTGGAACTCGCCTGATAGTATCACAAAAAATCAGATAGACCATTTTTGCATTAGTGCCAAATTCCGTTCATCAGTACAAGACGTCAGAGCTTACAGAGGAGAAGATGTTGGCAGCGATCACAATCTCTGCATAGCCAAGCTAAAAATAAAGCTTAAGACTCTTGCACAAAACACCCAGAATTAAGAAAATCGACTCTCAGTCCCTACTTACTAAAGAACACCAACTCACAGTCAATACGGAGGTACAAAACATCTATACTAACAAAGAAAGTATACCGAGAAATGCAAATACTAAAAACAACATTGAAGAAAATTGGAATTTCCTTAAAAATACCTTGCTAAACGCTGCAACAATCACAGTCGGTTACGTACAAGGACAGAAGAAGAAGTGGCTAAGCGATAACACTAGGACGAAGACACAAGAAAGAAAATAAGCAGAACTAACACTCCTGTCTGCAAAAGACACATCTTCAAATGAAACCCATAAGGAAAATTATTCCATGTTGGATAAAGAGGTGAAATCAAGCGCACGAAAAGATAAACAGAACTTTATACACAGCCAGGCCTCCGACGCTGATTCAGCTGCCAGAACTGGAAACAACAGGGCCATATTCCATATCATGAAACAGTTATGCAATCATTCACCTACACCCATCAAAGACAAACAAGGTGAAACACTGTTATCCGATGACCAACAAAAGCAACGATGAGCATAACATTTCAAAGAAATATTAAATAGACCGCAGCCTGACACTGTTCCAAACCTGGATGGAGAAACTACCATGCCCCCACTAGATGCCTCCTGCGAGTCATTCACCATGGAAGAGATTAAAGCAGCCATAAAAATAAAATGAAGAACAACAAAGCTGTTGGTGAAAACGACATCTCAGGAGAAATGCTCAAAGCAGCAGCAGATGAGAATACCTTACAACGTTTGTTACAGCTAATCAATGAAATCTGGCAAAGCGAATCCCCACCACAACAGTGGAAGGATGGTGTAATTTTCAGACTGCCTTAAAAAAGGCGATATGACTAATTGCAATAACTGGCGTGGTATCACCCTACTGTCAGTACCAGGAACACATTTTTGTAGCATGTTACTTGAGAGATTGAAAAAGTCTATTGATGAAAGACTCAGAGAAGAACAAGCAGGCTTCAGACCAAAACGGTCATGCATAGACCACATTTTCACCCTCAGAATAATCATTGAAGACTCCGTAGAATTCGAGTCGAAATTAATCACCAACTTTGTTGACTTTCAAAAAGCATTCGACAGTATCCACCGTCCTCCACTTTGGAATCTACTTAAAATCTATGGTTTTCCTACCAAATATACCAACATCATAAAATCTTTCTACAAAGAGACACGTTGCTGCGTAAGAACAGAATCAGGCAACTCTGATTGCTTCTCAGTGGAAACAGGAGTGAAACAGGGTTGTGTCTTATCACCGATGCTCTTTGGAATAGCTATCGATTGGGTCATGCGCAAATGCACAAACAACTCAAATATGGGTATCCATTGTGTTGACAAATTTTTAGAAGACCTAGACTTTGCCGACGACATAGTGCTTTTGAGTTCAGCGCACCCAGATTCCCAAGAGAAAATAAACCATCTCCAAAATATTTCATGACAAATTGGTCTCCAAATTAACATCGCAAAAAACAAAAACTATCGATCTTACCAACAGTCCAGACTATACCAAATTAAATAACCACGATCTGAACAAAGTCAATAGCTTCACATACCTAGGAAGCAAAATGACATCTACAGGGTACTCAACACCAGACATATCATTTAGAATCGCACTGGTATCTGGTGTCTTCAATAAAATGTCAAACATCTGGAAGTCAAAGTCGCTAAGCAAACACACGAAATTTAAAATCTTTAAATCTTGTGTGATTCCAGTGTTAACGTATGGATGTGAGTTGGAAATCCTCTGTAGCTTTAGATAAAAAAAATTAGATAAATTTGAGAACAAATGTCTTAGAAGAATTCTAAACCTCCACTGGACAGACTTCAGAACCAATACGGAAATAAGGCAAGAGACTAAGCAAGAGATTGTATCCAATTTTATAAGAAAATGCCGTTGGAACTACATCGGCCATGTACTCAGAATGGACAAGACAAGACTTCCCTACCAAGCATTCACATGGTCACCAGTAGGGAAAAGAAAACGGGGAAGACCAAAAGAGACCCTGGGTAGAACCATCATCAGAGAACGCTCATTCAAAGGCCAAGTAAACATCCATGATCTACAACAGGTAGCAGCGAACCGCCAGGCATGGAGAGCCATGACTTCTGCCCCATGCGCCGCCTCAAGAGGGCTTAAGAGGAAAGACTAACTAACTAACTAACTAACTAACTAACTAACTAACTATGTCCTTTGTAGAACGCTGCGATCTTTCTAGGTAAATTTACGTTCAGTTGTTTGCCTTGTGGAGGATATAGGCAAACACAATGTAGCCAACACTCGAGGCAAGTACAGTGACTGCGGTTTCTAGGCACTGGACGGGTCGAACATTTGCCTGGTTTCAGCGGGTCATACGTGATGACACTGGCAACTTCAATAGCTGAGGGCAGGCGGAGAAGAAGGAGGCAGAGAAGGCCATTACTATAGTCTGTTCATACGTCATTCACGATCAATTATTTTGAAAACTGTCTGTTGCATCGTTATGAAATGTTGCCTGCCGTCTTATATTTACCCTCACCCAAGGAATATGTCTTTGATAGGTCCAAAAGCAACTCAAATCATGGAAAGCGGCGACATTTCTTTGATGTTTTGGTGAAAAACTAGTGATTTCTCGCTAACATACTTCTTTTACAGTAATGAATGCCCCGCCAATTCAGATGACGACACAAGGCGTATCCGGATTCGTATGGGAGTTGGTGCAATGTCTACTCTGCAGAGACGGAACATGATTACCTGTTTTGCACGACGAATATAGCTGTGAATGTCTTTGTAGTGGGCATCCTTCATAACGGTCAAGATGTTGGTCCTCTTTTCATTGAAGTTTATAGAATTATTCGTATGTTCGTGTGTTGTCCCCTCATTTGACAACGTGTTTCTTCTCACGTTTCTTGTTATGCCACAATATGTCAGTTCCCAACACAATATTACTCTTCGGTTGGTATTCAATGCGTCTAGAGCCTTTTTTCCAATGCCAGTTGTTTGTCACCGTTGAGGGCTTACTGAATTGAAAATTCATCACTGTGGAATGAAAACTGCTGCTATTGACAAGTTTTATTGTTTGTGCCGATGCTGTCATGTTAAGGGCCTGCAATTCTTCTACTGAATAGTTGGAGAAAAAATATCCAAGTAGGTGTGCATGTGGATTAATGTCTGCGATCTGCCCAGACCTTAATCTGTGTCGCACGATTCTAATAGGTTGATGAATGCTCTCGGTTGCATAAAATTAAATCCATCCTTTCTCCAATAGTCATCCTTCTCTTTCAACACATGGTCCTCACATTTTTTCCACTAACTTTTATCGATATTTAATAACGCGAACTGAATTAGTATCTTGACGTCAGAAAATTTGAATATAGTATTGTCAGCTGCCACCTGTCCTTTAATTTTAGCCCACACAAGTTCTATAGGGTTAAAATGAGAATGGTACGGCGGAAGTCTCAAGCACCCATGACGATGCTCTTCTATCAACTTGTCGATTTGATATTTCTTGCTTTTTGGCGTCTGTTTTACAAGAGACAACAATTCTAGCTAGAAATACGTTTCTGGAAATGGTATGTTTTCCATTAGGAGCCATATCTTTATTGCTCCCTTTGTGTTCAATGCTGTAGGTATTTTGTCTTCTTGGGCAACAACATTGATATCATTCATTGTACATAATTGGACACGACGGTTTATCTAGGGATGGAAGCACAGTATTCTCGAGTCAATCTCTAAATACATTATATTTCATCTTACTATGATAATCCCTATTATCTGTATGCTTTGATACGAACACGAGTCCAGCATTCTGTAGTAAGCCATTAAGCGTATTACCAGTATGGACCATGACCAAATGTTGTCCTATACTACTGGGAACATATCGCTTTATCTTTCTATCCACTGATTGCCATTCCTTATCACGTGTGTGGTGCGCATTGATCCACGTTTCATCCAAATACACTATGCCATAATTTTCTTTGCGCATTTCCCTTATTTAACGTAGGTATCTGCTCCTCATGGCTCATAAATGCGGTTGCTCGCAAAGAATATTTCTACCTCCCTTGTACTTTCTAAAAGTGAAGCATAATGTTCTTATAATTTTTCACAAAGTTGTTTTGGATAGCTCTATGTTATTGTTCTTTTTCAACCAAACCCTACGTTTTCTTACAGTCACTGTTTAGCATCCAGCATTTATATAATTGCTCGCCCATATGACATCCTTATCAAAGCTATCTACAATAGCCTTTTTATTTACCGTTTGATTAATGCGTGGTGATTTCATTCCAGATTCTTGCACCCATCGTCGAAATTACCGTTTGCCCAAACCCAATGCATGCACTGTTCTTTTTTCGGATTTGTAATAGTATGAATAGTGCGAATAGTAATAGTATAATAATGCAACAGTGTAATAGAATAGTAATAGTAAAACAGTACGGTTGGTCGCCGTGGCTAAGGTCTTGCGAACGCGGTTTGTGAGCCCGTATACCCGGGTTCGAAACACAGTGGTGCTGGTTTTTCGAAAAAGGTATAGGTGTCGGTCATTCAGAAAGCAATCGCAAACTACTGAACGTAAAATTTGCCCAGGATTCACGAACAGCAAAAATGCTGGGGTTGACTGCTACGTACTGTGAAGGACTTGCAACAAAATTTTTATTTTATAATAGTATGAAACAGTTTCCTGCGATCAGCTTCTTGACAAAAATATGTGTACAACTTCATAGCGATGCTTTGAAGTGTACAAAATTCCACATTCAGTCCCATTGAACAATATTCACACATTCCAATGTTAGCGAGAAGTGGTAAGATTTAAAAAAATAATAATAATAATCAGGTTTCATGAAAGAACCCACATTGACGACACCTCTGAACACTCCCAGTTTAAACAGCGCGGGGTTCTTGCTATAAAGCCAATCCCGTGAACCACGGAGAATATTCAGCATTGAGCGCTGATTTTCTAGCTGAAGGTGTAATACATTTAAAATTATGGACTTGATCCCTGACCCTTAAATTATATACCGCATATAAACAAACATTGAAATCTGCTGTATAATCTCCAGAACAAAAATATTTTTGTTGGGTGGACATAATGAAAAGGTTATACGCTAAATCTCATCATTTTCCCTCAGTTGGTTACTGAGATATAGATTTTTATACGGAGGCAACCAAATGTAAATGCACTATCACATTGCCATCTTCGGTGGCGGTCGCGATACCAGCGTTCAAAACATAGCGGGGACAGATTTGGCAGCAGACCGTGTCGCGATGGCTTTAACGTGTTGGTATGGGTGTCGGTCGTTCAGAAAGCAATGACAAACTACTGAAACTAAAACCTTGTCAATACATTAACAACGGCAGTAAAATGCTGGTGTTGACTGCAACGTCCTGTAAAAGATATGCAACTTGTAAACAAAAAGTTTATCATTGGTTTCTGAACGAAAAATCAACGTTTTAGTTCAACTGACCGGTGCGAGGAATTAACCCACTACCCTGCCGTCAGCATATAGGAAGTTTAATCACGAGCGCGTTAAACGTCTCACAAGCTACTGAACCTAGTTAACCAAAAAAAAAAAAAAACAAGCAAGTGGGATTGCAAGGTTCTGTTAAATTAAGGACATGCAATATTTACAACTAATTATTTTTGTGTTCTGTTCCTTGGTAAAGATTTTTTTTCGAAAAGACCGCTTGTATCAGTTTGTGCATTTCTTTTTTTCTCCAACGTCCCAAATATATTTTATGTTCAGTAGTTTTCGGTAGCCGGTCTCCCTGGCGAAGGGGTTAAGGACGCTGTTCATAATTCCGTATACCCACGTACAAAAAACAGCTGCGCGAGATTAGGCAGCGGATCGCGTTTCTTACGGAAAGGTATGTGAGCCGGTCGTTCAGAAAGCAATGGCAAACTACTGAACGTAAAACTTGCCAAGACATTAACAGCAGCTGAAAAATGCTGGTGTTGACTGCAATGTCCTGTAAATACGATATGCAAAAAAAAAAAAAAAGTTCAGTATCCGCCGGGCAGCAGTGACCCTTATTTTTCTATATACTGTTTGGTTAGGGCTCTTTCTGATAAACGTATACCAGACGCAGGGAAAAGGAGGGCACTTCAAAGTCAGACGTGTGACGCCCTGTCAGACGCTCTTATCAACGCACCCATCAGCCTGAACGTCCTGGATGTTTAATTCGATCGGTTGCAGATAGTCAAATAAACCTGTGGACACCTGGCGACATGAGCATTCAGATGTGGGCGATTCTGTCACTGCTAACTACAAAGTCCATTGACACTAGTTACAGGCCGACGAGTGCAGGTAGTGACCTGGTTAATGATAAAATTGTGCCCTGAAGGACTGTTCAGGACTGACATTTCAGGTGTAACCGGTTTAATCAATGATTGCTATCTGCCCAGGATACAGGTTGCTATGGTAACGGTCACATCCGAGAGGTGTACGATTCCACTCTTTCGTTGAGTGCTACATCTTTGCTATTGCACTTTCTTCCGTGTCTGAATACTCAAATATACGCCTTTCCTCTGAAGAGTATATCTCATTTAGCTGGGTCGACTCTAGAGGCACCATCATCATCATCTTCATCGTCATCATCGTCTGTTCATGCCATAACCCACGTAGGTCGCTGAGATACTACGATGGAAAGATCATCGATCATATCCCTACCCTAATCTCACCCTCAGTAACATGCCGAGTTGTGGAAATTGACTATCCTGTCCAATATGTTATGTTATTAGTCTAAAACTTTCTCTGCCTCCCTCTTCTCTGTCTCCCTTTTCTCTGTCTCCCCTTTCTCTGCCTTCCTTTCTCTGCCTTCCTTTCTCTGTTTTCCTCTTCTCTCACTTCCTCTTCTATGTCTTCCTCTTCTCTGTCTTCCTCTTCTCTGAATCTCTCTTATCTGTTTTCTTTTTGTCTGTCTCCCTCTCATCTGTCTTCTTCTCTGTCTTCCTCTTCTCTGTATCCTTACTATCTGTCTCCCTTTCCTCTGTCTCCCTTTTCTCTGCCTTCCTTTCTCTGCCTTCCTTTCACTGCCTTCCTTTCTCTGCCCCCCTTCTCTGTCTCCCTCTTATCTGTCTTCCTTTTCTCTGTCTCCCTTTTCTCTGTTTTCCTCTCCTCTCACTTCCTCTTCTATGTCTTCCTCTTCTCTGTCTTCCTCTTCTCTGAATCCCTCTTATCTGTTTTCTTTTTGTCTGTCTCCCTCTTATCTGTCTTTTTCTCTATCTTCCTCTTCTCTGTCTTCCTCTTCTGTCTCCTTCTTCTCTGCCCCTTTCTTCTCTGCCCCTCTCTTCTCTGCCTTCCTCTTTTTCGCCTGCCTCTTCTCTTTCTGACTCTTCTTCTCCGCCTCCCTCTTTCCTTTCTGCCTCATCTTCTCTGCCTCCCTCATCTTTTTCTGACTCTTCTCCGCCTCCCTCTTATCCACATCCCTCTACTCCTCCTCCCACTTCTCTGCCTCCCTCTTCTCCTCTTGCCCTTAGCTGTTAAAAGTTGACAGCGTCATAACGTGTGACAGGTTGAACCAGGCAAATGTTCGACCGGCCCAGTGCATAGAAACGGCAGGGTACCTGTGCACGCACGTAGTTTTGGCTACATGGTATTTGCCCATATCTTAATAGACCAAAGTGTTTTCAATGTGGTCAATAACAAGCCGGCCTCCTTCACTTCCTGTAGTATTTTCTGGTAGCGATTATAAGTTGGGTAGACATGTGAGCACAGGACAATTTAATGTTTCGCATCGAAGGTGATCCGATATAGATTTCAACTATATGCCCTGTCTGGGTAATCTAGGCACTAAATGCGATGTACAACAGGAGATGGAGGAATGCGACATCCACCTATAGCTCTAAACGACCGGGTACACCTTGTGATGTAGATTTTCACACAATACTCGGTCGTTGTTTTGAGAAGAACGAACGAACGAATACATTTTATTTTCATAGGGTTAAGAACTGGGCATACAGGCCCGTCTGACATTCTGCCTTTCTTCTCTCTTTCCTCTCATACATATTTCATTCAATACCACCTTTGAAGCTAATCTTAGACAACAAAAGAACAATACGCATTAAAACGCATGGAAAATAATCAATAATACATGACTCACTAAAGAAATTTTTGACATGGCGATTATAAATACCTAAGGAAGGTGGAACGTACCTTACATATGGGAATGTTTATTAGCTAGTTGTCGTTTGAGATAATTTTCCATTTTTTTTTGGGGGGGGGGAGGGGGGGGGGGCAGGAGGGGGGGGGGGCATGCAGTCTGTATTGAGATAGTGTTCAAACGAGTTGCAACTGTATGGATAGTGACTGGTGGTGTCTTTGATTTCTTGTGGAAAATCGTTCCACAACTGAGCGGCAGATTACGCTAAGCTTGTTTTGTATAAGTCTATCCTAGGTTTAGGGACAGACAGTATGTTTAGTCGTTCGCTATGTCTTGCGTTGTATTTAAACAGTGACCAAAGGTAGCATGGATGATTTTAAATAGGATTTTGTGAATTAGTTTAGCCTCATTAAAAAGTAGGCGCTTGTGGAGTGGCAGTAACTAAAGACGGTGATGTAGGTTAGAATTGTCGGTAAGCATTTTACAATTAATTAAACGCACTGCCCTATTCTGGAGTGAATAAATGTGTTTTGTTATTGATTTGAAGCATCCATCCCAGATTATGGAGCAATAGTCAATATGTGTTTGTATGTGGGAAGTATAGAATATATTTCTTGTGTTTTCATCAAAGACATTTTTAATCTTTGCAAGTTGGTATACTTTTTTGAGGGAGAAGAGGGAAGCAGAGACAATTCTAGACTGATAACATTGAAAAGTGGGCGCGGGAGTGGATTTCCACAATTGTGCTTGCTACTGAGGGTGAGAATATTGGAGGCATTTTGCGCTCACTCGGGATAAACTCAAGCGTAAACCATACACTTGCTATCAGTGCTAATGATGGCCACCATCGGGGCGTTCACTAGAATGATATTGTATTATTTGCCTTCGCTCGCTTTGAACTCAAGCGTAGTCTACATGGGACTGATTTTGCGCGTGGATTTAGCTTCCCCTGATACCCGTATCCTTCACCATCAGGCGAACCCACTTCGACTTCTGAGGTACTTGTAATCTACGTCCTCAAGTCTAGGACGAGAAGAAAACATTTTAGTCAAACTGTCCAGTGTAGGGGTTGAACCGCTTACCTCGGCATTAGCACACCGGATGTTTACGAACGGGGATTCTTATCCATTCGGTCATGCTGACCTGGATTTCTGGTTTGTGACCAAAATAGACATGGGAAACGCGTCACTAGATAATCATTGGTGGGACCGTCCACGCTTTCCGGCATGGCACATGATTGATTGATTGATCTCTATATAATCTGTCTTCAAATGGAGAGAGTGTGGTCTAAATGCGAGTCGTCGTTTTCTCATTTCATCACATGTTGCATACTCCGGCAATACATGTTCAGATGCAATTGTGCACATATCACAGTAATATTAAACATGATTGCTATCTTTAGTGTATTAAACATTGGGTATTTAGCCTGCTGTATACTATTCAATTATATGTTAGTTGCTCATATCTTTAATGTACTCAACTGTTGTGTTTCATGTTTGTATCTTGTACGAAGTCGATTGCTCCATTGCTCTCTTCGGTGGAGTTTGTAATATAAATGGAGCATTGTTATGATAGCCTGGGATGCTATGACTCACCGTTGGTTCCATATCATCTTTTTATCTAATGATCTCGCCATAGGGTATAATTCCCAAACCCGACAACCCTCCAACCGCCAACACCAAACTATATGAACTAGGTGTGTCTTCTTTAATCAAACTAACCATCCCACTGTAAGAGTGTAAGACTGACCCACATAACTCACACAATTAGCATACTGTGTGTACAAGCGATGCCTCCTATCTGAACCACCATGCCTGCAGAAGCTTCAACTATTTCTCACCAACTTCCCTAAACGTGACTGAAGACCACAGCCATCAGATTTGTATCCTGTGGAGACGTGTTGTGCATCTGCGAGGGGGAAAAAACCCCCCATCCTAGCATTCAAGAAGGGGGAGGGGGCCGCGTGTACAGTTTTCCTGTTCACCGATTATTTACATAAACACCGTCAGGGGACTCCAGGTGTGACGCTGCATGAACGTGATCTTGCATAAAACAAAGTTTGTTCTCATTTTTCTTTCTTAACCAGCCGTGGTATTTTGACACTTTTTTTGGTAATGTGTTTTTAAAACCCATTCTGCACCACTTGTTGTGTTCATCCACTCTGTTATATTGACAACCTTAATCGCTTCTTTCTTAGCATTGTCTCAACTTTAGTTATACCTTGTGATGCATGAAGCGGCTCAATTGTTCCAGCCTTAACTCTTGTTATATCGTGGAATGCATGAAGTAACTCAAATTTTCCAGCCTTAACTCTTCTGAAACCTGGAGTACAACGAAAGGAGATGAAACCTTGTTACAAACCTTTGAGAACAAAGTTTTAAGGCGCATCTTTTGACCCATTAGGGATACTCAAAGTGGAGAGTGGAAAAGAAGAAGTAACAAAGACATTTATGATCTGTTTAAGTCCCTGCTAATCACTGGTATCATGAAGGCTACAATGGCTGGGGCATATAGAAAGAATGGAAGATACTAGGGAAACAAAACTTGCTTACACTCAGGAAATAAATGACCGTAGACCCCGAGGTAGACCAAGAAGATGGTGGAGAGATGTATGAAGTGGCCTAAATGTTCCAGCCTTACTTCTTGTTATACCGTGGAATGCATGAAGAGGCTGAAATGTTCTATACTTAACACTTGTTATATCGCGCAATGCAGGAAGTGACCCAAATGTTCCAGTCTTAACCCTTGTTATACCTTGCGATTCATAAAGTGGTTCGAATGTCCCAGATTTAATTCACTATATACGGTGCGATGCAGGAGTGGCTCAAATGCCCCATCCTTAACTCTCGTCATACCGTTCGATGCATGCAGTGGCTCAAATGTTCCAGCCTTGTTTTCACTCTTGTCATACCGTTAGTTACTTAGTAGTTAGCTAATAGTTACTTAGTTAGTTATTAAATCAGCTAGTCAGCCAGTTAGTTAGTCAGTCAGTTAAGTAGTCAGTCAGTTAGTTATTTGTTAGCTAGCTAGTTCGTTAGTTAGTTTTATAGTTATTTAGTTAGTTATTCAGGAAGTTAGTCAGTTAACGAGTTAGTGAGTCAGTCAGCCAGTTCAGCTTGACTCTAGTCCGACTTTGTGAAGACACATGAAGGGTGTAGCATAGGTGGGAGTTCAAGTGCAATTGAAATAAACTGCTGTTATCGTTTCTTTACTTATTCAGTCTGTAGTCTTCAGTGGAGATTTGCTTGCAACATAGACGAGCAATATCTCCAGCGGGGGAAATCTCGCTGGTCGAGTGATCCGCACTGAAGACAGTGTCAGGCGGGGATTTTGACTGTAGTCCACGCTTATATAGGTCCAGACACTTGGTAAGGCGAGAGATTGACAGAATTACACGCTCATACCGGTCCAGACACTTGGTTTGAGGCACTCAGATGAGGGATATGGCTGAACGCCTCTAAGCTAAATCCTACGGATGTGAGGGCCTGACCGCCACTCACCTTCTGCTCTTGGAGTTTTGATTCTGAGCCGGCAGCATCTT
Organism: Cepaea nemoralis; assembly: GCA_014155875.1. Classification (NCBI taxonomy): domain Eukaryota; kingdom Metazoa; phylum Mollusca; class Gastropoda; order Stylommatophora; family Helicidae; genus Cepaea; species Cepaea nemoralis. Next base: position 71,890 of record JACEFZ010018117.1, on the reverse strand, counting down.
CAGCCCGCCTTGTTCAAGATTGGTCATCCTTTCCTCTGGATGATGCTGCGTGGGAAACACATGGTCTCTTAATCAAAGCGATGGAATTCTAGCTCTAGTTCCAGTCCACATACCTTCGTCTGAAAAGACGGCAAAGTGCCACTTACAGTCAGTAGAAAAAAATCATTCTCGGTGTACATCAAAACATTCAGTCCTCAATTGACTGGAACTCCACCTTAGTATTTCTCTCAGCGTGTGGTAGCGGGCGATTCCAATTCCGTGTTTGCCGACTATTCCAGAGAAGGAAGTATTACCCACCGAAGCATAATTCGAGCTACTTCGTGTGTGCCGTGCTGTGTCGGACTGTGCAATGCTGTGCTGTATCGCACTGTGCAGTGCCTTCTGTGCTGTGTCTTGCTGTGCTATGATGTGCCGTGCCGCGCGGTGCTGTCCTGTGCTGTTCTGTGCTGTGTCTTGCTGTTCTGTGTCTTGCTGTGCCGTGCTGTGCTGCGCTATGATGTGTCTTGCTGTGATGTTCCGCGCTGTGCTGTGCTGTGCCGTGATATGCTGCGTCATGCTGTGCTATGTTGTGCTGTGCCGTGCCGTGCTATGCCGCACTGTGCTGTGCTGTGTTATGCCGCGCTGTGCTGTATATCGATGTGCTGTGCCATGCCGTGCTATGCCGCGTTGTGCTTTGCCGCGCTGAGCTGTGCAGTGCTGTGCTGTGTTTTGCTGTGATGTGCCGTGCTGTGCCATGCTGTTCTGGAAGGGAGAGGGAGGGAGAGAGAGTGGGGGGTGAGAGAGGATGAAAGTGGGAAGGATAGAGAGGGAAGGGAGAGGGATAGAGGGAAGGAGAGGGAGGTGATAGGGGAGGGAGAGGGAGAGAAAGAGAGAGGTGGAAAGAGCGAGGGAGAGAGAAAAAGAGATGAGGGGAAAGAGAGAAAGGGAGAGATAGGGAGGGAGAGAAAGAAAGACGGAGAAAGAGCTTTGGAACACAGCACCCTAGGAGATGTTAGTTTAGTACGGGTGTCAGGAGATATGTAACCACACCAACCTCACGCCGGTAGACTGCCGCCAACTTCAGGCAGGCAAACTTAACGTCAAGGCATCAGACTTTAAGGGTTAACACCCACGGTCTACCAGAGAATGTATAACGAACCAAACATCCGTACCCAGATTTTAAAAGATATCCTCCCTAACATGTTAATTCTATGTCAAAACTGAAGGAGAGAAAAAGATATGGGAAAGGCCGTCGCGTCATTTACGAGTTCCTCATTTTCTTATTCTTCTGCTGAGGCTGTTGATGCTGTCTCTGTTGATGCTGTTGTTTATGCTGTTGTTGATGTTGATGTTGATGCAGCTACTGTTGATGCTGCTGTTATTGATGCTGCTGCCGATGCTGCTGTTGTTTATACTGCTGCTGATGCTGTTGTTGATGCTGCTGTTGTTTATGCTGTTATTGATGTTGCTGTTGATGCTGCTGCTGTTGATTCTGTTGTTGATGCTGCTGCTGTTGATTCTGTTATTGATGCTGCTGCCGATGCTGCTTTTTATGCTGCTGTTGTTTATGCTGCTATTGATGCTGCTGTTGATGCTGGTGCTGTTGATGCTAGTGTTGATGCTGTTGTTGATATTGCTGCTGTTGATGTTGCTGCTTTTGATGATGATGTTGTTGATGCTACTGTTAATGCTGATGCTGTTATTGCTGCTGCTGTTGATGGCGATGCTGTTGATGGTTATTCTTGTGATTATGATGATGGTGATGATGATGATGATGATGTTAATGGTGCTGTTGAGGCTGCTATATTGTCGATGCTGTTGATGATACTGCTGTTGATACTACTGTTATTGATGATGCTTTTGATGCTGCTGCTGCTATTGATCCTGCTGCTATTGAGGCTACTGCTGTTGATATTGCTATTGTGTTATCTTCCATGTCTGAATACTAAATTATACGCCTTTCCTCTGAAGAATATATCTCATTTAGCTGGGTCGACTCTAGAGGCACCATCATCATCATCATCATCGTCATCATCGTCTGTTCATGCCATAACCCACGTAAGTCGTTGAGATACTACGATGGAAAGATCATCGATCATATCCCTACACTACTCTCACCCACAGTAACATGCCCCTGGTATTCCCCTGGTCTCTGGGTAGTGAGATCGGACGCCGTGTGTATTGTTGGGCACGTGAAATATCCCTTGGCAGTTGGAAATCGAAAAAGAGTAGCCTAACGTCGCTGCCCGGGCAAAATTTCGAGTTAAAATTCTACCTAAAGTATTTCAGGATCCTCGCCGGTGCTACGGAGTTCGTGCACTGAACTGATTTTCTCCAGACTCAGGTTTGAGTTAGGAGGAGAACGGAGCACGCATGGGTTACACCCGTGTGCCATAATGTTGATCCATCGACTAAACTAAACTAGACTAAACTAAACAGTAATATGCCGAGTTGTAGAAATTGACTATCCTGTCCAATATTTTATGTTATCAGTCTAGAATTTTCTCCGCCTCCCTCTTCTCTGTCTCCCCTTTCTCTGCCTTCCTTTCTCTGCCTTCCTTTCTCTGTCTCCCTTTCTCTGTCTCCCTCGTATCTGTCTTCCTTTTCTCTGTCTCCCTTTTCTCTGTTTTCCTCTTCTCTAACTTCATCTTCGATGTCTTCCTCTTCTTTGTCTTCCTCTTCTCTGTACCCCTCTTATCTGTCTTCCTTTTATCTGTTTCCCTCTTATCTGTCTTCCTTTTCTGCCTTCCTCTCTGTCTTCCTCTTCTCTTTATCAGTCTTGTCTATCTTTCTTTTCTCTGTCTCCATTTTCTGTATCTTTTTCTTCTCTGTCTTCCTATTCTGTCACCCTCTTCTCTGCCCCTTTCTTCTCTGCCTCTCTCTCTTCTCTACTTCCCTCTACTTCGCCTGCCTCTTCTCTTTCTGTCTCTTCTCTTTCTGACTGTTCTTCTCAGCCTCCCTCTTCGCTTTCTGCTCCATCTTCTCTGCCTCCCTCATCTCTTTATGACTCTTCTCCGCCTCCCTCTAATCCACATCCCTCTACTCCTACTCCCACTTCTCTGCCTCCATCTTCTCCGCTTGCCCCTAGCTGGTCAAGTTGACAGCGGTATAACGTGTGACAAGCTGAAACCACGCAAATGTTCGACTGGCCCAAAGCATAGAAAGCGCAGGGTCTTGTGCATGCATGGAGTTTTGGCTACATGGTATTTGCCCATGTCTTAATAGACCGAAGGGTTCTCAATGTTGTCAATAACAAGCCGGCCTCCTTCACTTCCTGTGGTATTTTCTGGTAGCGATTATAAGTTGGGTAGACATGTGAGCGCAGGACAATTTAATGTTTCGCATCGAAGGTGATCCGTACACGTAATCACCGGAGAGGTAGTCTAACGTATTTCCAGAGCCACGATCTTCAGAAAATAAAACATAATATAGCAATGAAGATTTCAACTATATGCCCCTGTCTGGTTAATCTAGGCAATACCTGCGATGTAAAACAGGAGATGGAGGAATGCGACATCCACCTCTAACTCTATACGACACGGTACACGTTGCAATGTAGACTTTCACACAATACTCAGTCGTTGTTTTGAGAAGAACGAACGAACGAACGAACACATTTTATTCTCAAAGGGTTAAGAATTGGGCATGCAGGTCCGTCTGACATTCTTCCCTTCTTCTTTCTTTCCATCCGTCCATCATGTGCCATGCCGGTAAGCGTGGGCGGTCATGTTCTGCCATCTCATTCGATCACCAGAGTCGTAGATCAGCTCTGTGTTCCTGTCTCGACCATGCCACGTGGCCAAGCCATCCAGGTATTTGCCTCTAGGTCTTCCCCTTGGTCTCTTCCCTTCGATCTTGCCAGTTGTCACCAAGTTCTCCAATTCATTTCTTCTCATAACATGCCCAAAAAATGTTGACTGTCTACGTCTAATGACTCTAATCAGTTTACGATATTCATTTGTTTCTTGAAGGACTTGTTCGTTGGTTTTAATATCTGTCCATGGTATTCTTTGCATTTTCCTCAGAAACCACATTTCCACAGCCAATAACTGTCTTTCAGGTTGACTGCTTATTGTCCACGCTTCACATCCATAAAAAAGTATAGTTTCTATGTAGCATCTCAACACTCTTTTTCTCGTTTCAATTTATATCTTTTTGTTGGTCAGTATGTTTTTCATCTTGCAGAAGGCTACCTTCGCAATGGCAATTCTTGTTCTAATCTCTTCAAGGCATCTCCCATCAGATGTTATGACTGTGCCGAGATAACAGTATCGATTCACTTGTTTAAGAATATGTCCATCTACTCGTATATCACATTGTGGTATTTCCTTCTTCCTAGTGACGACCATGATCTTCTTTCTTTCGTCGCATACATATTTCAGTAGTAGAAACGTCAACAGAGAGAACAAACTGAAGTATCTGGGAATTACATTTGACAGAAGCCTGTCCTTTATGGACCATATGGAAACGGTTGTGACAAGATCTCAAAAGGGACTCAATGCACTTAAAATTATGGCTGCAATGGACACAGAGCAGAGAATGCTTTTCACACTATACCAGCACTTGATCCTCTCAGTGATTGATTATGGATTAGGTCTGCTCACTGTTTCAGAGAGTCAGCTGGTGAGATTGGAGCGCATACAGAACGATGCTATGCGTGTCATTCTGGGATGCACTAGAGACACCCCAGTAGTGTGTATGCGTTACATCCTTGGTTTGCCGACTATTGCAGGTAGGCTCAATGTGATGCAGGATATGGCATACCTAAGAATAGCTGCAGACACAGATCACCCTTTGCATGAGGCGCTGGACGCAGTTAAGGGTCAGCGACTGACAAGAGGGAAATCATGGATGGCTCAGGCGGAGGATACGATCAGACAGGTGTGCATCTTGGAGAACATTAGGCGAGGAGAGGAGTGAGTCAGAGTGCCAGTGGAGCAGTCAGGTTTGTGCAGAGTTATAATCACATTGAGCCGGGAGTTCAGGGAGTGGCCAGTAGGGGCCACGGAAGTGGAAATCCAGCAACTAATTCAGGATAATGCTCGCTAATGGGTGATGTGATTATCTACAAAAATGGTTCGGTGTCGAGAGGTAAGAGAAGTGCCTGGGAGTTGATAGCAAAAGCTAATGGCCGACGTTTGGTGCAGGAGAGCCTGGCATATGATACCACAACTTCTAGCTAAAGAATGGAGGTGGAGACGGTCACTGCAGCTTTCCGCTGGATGGAGAATACGATACACACACATCGTGATTGTAACTGACTCAGACAGCATGCTGAGGAATGTGAGGACAGGCATGCTTCGTGCAGAGTGGCTTGCTTCGCTTCGGAGGTCACGGGTGGAAAGCATCGACTGGATCTTTTCTCCGGGGCATGCCGGTGTGCTGGGGAATGAGCAGGCGGACAGATTGTCTGGCTCTGCAAAACTTTGTAGAGTATTGATGCATGACACGGCAGACGTGGTTGCGGGCTTGTGGGAGCGCTTGTACACCTCGGAGGAGCAAATGGATCACCATGGTCTGGCAAGAATGCGACAGCGAAGAGTGACGAGGGAATCTGGCCGACGCTCGACGCTCAGAGGAAAGGCGAGACGGACATATAATCAGATTGCTACTGGTACTATAGGTGTTGGAACTCTTCGCTGGCTGCTGAGGATGGGGACGGAGCCCCTATGGAATGCCCCGAATACTGTGATGTCGGTTCCTAGATCAATCAATCAATCAACAAATTTCATTCAACACCATCTATGAAGCTAATCTTAGACAACAAAAGAAGAATATACATTAAAACGCATGGAAAATAATCAATAAAACATAACTCACTAAAGCAATTTTTAACATGGCCATTATAAATACCCAAGGAAGGTGTAACGTACCGTACATATAGGAATGTTTATCAGCTAGTTGTTGTTTGAGATAATTTTCCATTATTTTTTTGTTTTTTAGGGGGACATATAGTCTGTACTGAGATAGTGTTCAAACGGGTTGCGACTGTATGTATAGTTATTGGTGGTTTTTTTTATGTCTTGTGGAAGATTGTTCCACAACTGAGCGGCAGAGTATGCTAAGCTTGTTTTGTATAAGTCTATCCTAGGTTTATGGACATGAAGTATTTTTATTCGTTCGCTATGTCTTGCGTTATATTTAAACAGTGACCAAAGGTAGCATGGATCATTTTGAAATAGGATTTTGTGAATTGGTTTAGCCTCATTAATCGTTTGTGAAGTGGCGGGAAACCGAAGACGGTCATATAGGTTAAAATTGTCGGTAAGTTTTTTTACTATTAATTAAACGCACTGCCCTTTTCGGGAGTGAATAAATGAGTTTTGTTATTGATTTGGAGAGTCCATCCCAGATTGTGGAGCAATAGTCAATATGTGTTTATGTGTGGGAAGTATAGGATATTTTTCTTGTGTTTTCATCAAAGATACTTTTAATTTTTGTAAGTTGGTATACGTTTTTGAGGGAAGAAGAGGGAAGCGGAGACAATATTAGACTGATAACTTTGAAAGTTGGGCGGGAGAGTGGATTTCCACAACTGTGCTTGCTACTGAGGGTGAGAATATTGGAGGCATTTTGCGCTCACTCGGGATGAACTCAAGCGTAAACCATACACGTGTTATCAGTGCTAATGATGGCCACCATCTGGAATGGTATTGTATTATTTGCCTTCGCTCGCTTTGAACTCAAGCGTAGTCAATATTGGACTGATTTTGCGCGTGGATTTAGCTTTCACTATTACCAGTATCCTTCACCATCAGGCGAACCCACTTCGACTTCTGAAATACTTGTAATCTACGCCCCCAAGTCTAGGACGAGAAGAACATATTTTAATCAAACTGCCCAGTGTATTGGTTGAATCTCTTACCTCGGCATTAGCATACCGAATGTTTAAGAACGCGCATTCCTATCCATTCTGTCGTACTGACCTGGATTTCTTGTTTGTGACCAAAATATACATGGGAAACGCGTCACTATATAATCATGGGTGGGATGCCTTCAAGACCACATAACTCCGAAGCCACTAAAAGCAGGTACCTGGCGAATGTCTGTCTGGTAAGGTGGCGGACTTGATACTGAGAACATCACCCAGCCACCACCACTGGGTCAAGAAAATTTGACCTAGCAGCTTCTCATAAGTCTTTAGCCTGACCTTGAAGGAGTAGGCGGAGAAATTTGAAATATGGCACATGTATAGCTCATTCAATTTGTAATGGACATTTGAATTATGAATTTCCCTCCTCAACTGGTTTTCCCGATATGGTGCATGGCACAACACACCCAAATGACCAGATCTGCACACCCAACGGTTTGTCAGAACAATGGAGAAATCAGATGCCAGGAGTGTGATAAAATTCTTGATGTTACAGGACAAAACACCTACAGAAATACACAGGGAGATGGAACTAGTGATTGAGGAAGTCTGTCCTTCGTATCAATCAATCATGTGCCAAGTCGGAAAGCGTGGGCGGTCATGACTCGCCATTTCACTCGATCACCAGAGTCGTGGATAAGCTCAGTGTTTCTGTCTCGACCATGCCATGTGGCCAAGCCATCCGGGTATTTACTTCTCTGTCTCTGTCTTCCCCTTGGTCTGTTTCCATCGATCTTGCCAGTTGTCACTAAGTTCTCCAATCCATTTCTTCTCATAACATATCCAAAATAATTTGACTGTTTACGTCTAATTTCTCTAATCAATTTACGATGTTCATTTGTCTCCTGTAGTACTTGGTCATTGGGTTTTCTGTCTGTCCATGGTACTGTTTGCATTTTCCTCAGAAACCAAATTTCTGCAGCCATCACATGTTTTTTTCAGCTTGACTGCTCATTGTCCAAGTTTCACATCCATACAAAACAAAACAGGCTCTATGTAGCATCGCAACACTCTTTTTCTCGTTTCAATTGACATCTTTTTATTGGTCAGTATGTTCTTCATCTTGCCAAAGGCTACTTTCACTATGGCGATTCTTGTTATAATCTCTACAAGGCATCTCCCATCAGATGTTATGACTGTTCCGAGATAATTGTACCGATTCACTTGTTGAAGAATATTCCCATTTACCCGATTCACTTGTTGAAGAATATTCCCATTTACTTGTATATTACATTGTGGTATTTCGTTCTTCCTAGTGACGACCATAATCTGTGTCTTTTTACAATTTAATTTAACTTCGTCCTTCGTATGCTTCTGTAAAATGTTGGTGTTTGCAGTTTAAGTGTGGCCGTTCCCAAGTTGCTGATCTGCCAAGATCAGGATGACTGTCCTCAGAGTGCAATGATGCAAATGGTGCAAAAGTGAAGAAAATCATAGACCGGGATATGAAAATGACAATTGCAGAGATATCAGGTTCAGCAAAACTGAGTAAGAGTACAGCTTTTAGAATTTTACACAACAGAATGAACAAGAGAAAAGTGTGTGCCCGCAGGGTCCCGCGCCTGCTGACATGTGAACAGAAACAAACACGGGTTGATTGCTGTGGCCAGTTGCTCAACATGTGGCGGTCGGAAAACATGTTGACGACCATGGTGACGGTAGATGAGACTTGGATTCACCATTATGACCCAGAATCTAAAACTGCCAGCATGCTGTGGAAAATCCGACTAGCCAACACATGTCAAGCCAAGAGCACAACAATCTGCTAGAAAAGTGATACTGACAGTTTTTTGGGACGTCAAAGTGTCATATTGATAGATTACATGCTTCATGGCAACACGGTTAATGGGCAGTACTATGCAGATCTCCTTATTAAACTAAGAAAGGCTGTGACCAGAAAACGAGGGATAGCGCGTACGCAAATTCTGCCTTTGCTATAAGACAATGCTCCCTCCAATAAAGCACAGCTTGTGCTGTAAACTGCCAACGATTTGAATATTGACATTCTTCTACGCCCACCATATTCTCCAGATTTGGCTCCATCAGACTGTTTTCTTTTCCCCAAATCTTGACAAAAAACACAGCTGAAGGGAAATCGTATTGACAGTGACAAAGATGTCATACTGACTTGTGATAACTGGTTTAGCTCGAAAAATAGGTTGTTTTAGTCTTAATTTCTTTTCAAGGTCACGCAGAGATGGCAGAAATGCATACATTCAGGTGGTGGCTACATTGAGAAGGAATAAGCACTGTGCCAAATTTCAGTTTTCTCCACATACTCCTTCATGGTCAGGCTAAAGACTTATGAGAAGTCCCTTGTATACTGGTCATGGGATCGGAACCCGCTCGAGGCGAGGGTTTTTAAAACATTGACCTGAGTTTCCTGGTCGAATTAACCAAAGATGAGTTGCATGAAATGTTCTGGGAAGTTCAGGAGTCTGACGTGATACTGAGCACGTCATCGATTGTTCTATACAACATGGGAATAGCTTCTTATACACAATTTCCTCCAGACGTTGAAAGAGTACTTTGGTTTACTGCTGATTAAAGTTGCTTGCATATCCTTTACTGTATGGTGCAGTCAACCCAGCATTTATTGTTTGTTTGTGATTTACTAGGGGAATTTATGTTCAGTAATGTGTGCGTGCAGCGGCTGGCCGAGTGGCAGGTTTGTCGGGCTCTCCTTCGGGAGACCCGGGTTCGAATCCTATGTAAGGTGTGGAGTTTTTTTCTTTCTCTCCGGGGCAAAAAGGAATCTTTAACCTGCACAGTTCGCGGAGACTGCACTAGCCATGCGGCCTTAATTCCCCAGGCTCAAGACCCCATGTCCTACACCGGAATATACTATAGGCAGCAAATGACAGTAACGAAAATAGGCAATTGCTTTCTGAACGACCGACGCCTCATAAAAGTGGAAACAACGCAGAGCAATATGCTTCGAAATCGCAAACCCCGTGATTTGAATCCCTCGACTCGGTACAACGGAGTACGTACTCCCATGTCCAAACTATGGCTGGAAACCAATACAACGGCGTATTATTTCATTGAGGAATAATAGTTAGTTTTTAGTAAAACAGTTGTAGTCGTGACATAATGACTAATAAACAGATGCAAATGTGAACGAGAAAAAGAGTGTTGAAGTGCTACATAGAACCTGTATTTTTGTATGAATGTGAATCGTGGACAATGAATAGACAAGCTGCAAAACATCCAATGGCAGTGGAATTGTGGTTACTGAAGAAAATGCAAAGAATACCATGGACAGAAAGAAAAACCAATGAGCAATCCATACAAGAGATGAAAGCCGCAAACATATTAGAGAAATTAGACGCAGACAGCCACGTTTATTTGGGCACGTTACGATATGAACTAAACTAGAGAACTTGGTGACAACTGACAAGATGAGGGGAAAGAACACGGAGAAGGCAGAGCATTAAATACCTAGATGGCTTGACCACATGGAATGATCGGGAAAAGAACACGGAGCTGATCCACGACTCTGGTGCTCGCGTAAGATGGCGGAACATGATTGCCCAAGCTTATGGCCTGGCACATGATGATGATGAGTTGTTACAATAATGATAATTTGACACAAGACGTCTCCTAGTGGGCATTGTGTTGGAGTCTGTTGACAATGCAGTGCCTGAATGACCTGGAGGAAATAATGACCAGCTGGAGCTACCTCCAGTATGTGGTGAAACAATATCTCGTTGCTTCCCGACGTTTCTCTCCTCAGATACATTTTTTAAAAAAATTTTGCGCTCGCTCGCTTTGAACTCAAGCGTAGTCCATACACACTACTGCTAGGACACTGGGCTGCATTTTGCCTGTGGATTAGCTTTTCCCTATTGCTAGTGTCCCTCGCCATTAGGCGAACGCACTCCGACTTCAGAGGTACTTGTAATTTACGTCCCCAAGTCTAGGACGAGAAGGAAACATTTAGTCCAACTGACCGGTGTAGGGGTTGAACCCCTTACCTCGGAATCAGCACTTCGGATGCTTAAGAACGCGCGTTCTTATCCAAATGACCATAATGACGTCCTCCGCAGATATACAGTTCCAGTACCAATAATCCTCACTCTCTGTTTTCTGGGCTAGTAGAAAGGAAGGTGACCGCTGCTTGTAGATAATTATTTGGTACCGGCTCGACACAAACGTCTCTTCACTAGCCTTATTTCAATGGGGGTAAGACCTCTTCATTGCTTAAAAGTTCAGAATTTACAATTCCATATCGAAGGTGATTCAAACACTTAATCACCGGTGAAGCAGGCCAGCTTGTTTCCAGAGCCACCATCTTCAGAAAATAAAACATATAACAGCAATGGACATTTGCACCATTTTTGGCATCGGACTTAAGTATTAAAACTCATTCTCGCAGAGTATTCTTCATATTATTGTTTGTACACCTTCAGTCGTGAACAAGAATCCATCCATCCATCATGTGCCATGCCGGTAAGCGTGGGCGGTCATGTTCTGCCATCTCACTCGATCACCAGAGTCGTGGATCAGCTCCGTGTTTCTGTCTCGACCATGCCACAAGGCCAATATTCCCAATATATTCCCAATAAAGCAGCAGCCAACTTTACCTTATTGAAATCTCTATAAAATCTGTCTTCAAATAGAAAGGGTGAGGTCTAAATGCGAGTCGTCGTTTTTTTCATTTCATCACTTGTTGGATACTTCAGTAATGCATGTTCAGATTCCATTTTACCAATATCTATCATTTTTTCCATTTATAATTGGCACCTTGCCGTCTTGACAGATGATAGTTTGTGCTTCAAAAAGGCATAATAACTTTTACCCATGGCGGTAGTGAATGTGACTGATAAGGCCAATTCGCGCTGTAAATGTCCGTTCACAGTGGGTGCATGTGAACACGTGGTCATTTCCACCATCATGCACCATCTTACGTCTCACACGCTCGATGTGTGACTTATCTGCAATAATTTTCTCCTTTGTCTTTATTCCATTTCTGATGTTTGCCCTCCGTGCAACACGTTCAGCGGCGACTTGCTCCCAATGTGCATTATCAATGCCTGTATCTTTCATGTCCCGCTTACACACATCTTTGTATCGTAGTAGAGGCCGACCCTGAGATCTCTTACCCATCTGTAATTCACCAAAAACGATGTCCTTTTTACCAATATCACAGTTATATTAAACAGGATTGCTATCTTTAGTGTATTAAACATTTGGTATTTCGCCTGCTGTATACTATTCAATTATATGTTAGTAGCTCATATCTTTAATGTATTCAGCTGTTGTGTTTCATATGTTTGTTACGTGTACGAAGTCGATTGCTGCATTACTCTCTTCGGTGGAGTTTGTAATATAAATGCAACATTGTTATGATAGCCTGGGATGCTATGACTCACCTTTGGTTCCATAACATCTTTTAATCTAATGATCTCACCATAGGGTATAATTCCCAAACCCGACAACCCTCCAACCGCCAAAAACAAACTATATGAACTAGGTGTGTCTTCTTCAATCAAACTAACCAACCCCACTGTAAGAGTGTAAGACTGACCCACATAACTCACACAATTAGCATACTGTGTGTTCAAGCGATGCCTCCTATCTGAACCACCATGCCTGCAGAAGCTTCAACTATTTCTCACCAACTTCCCTAAACGTGACTGAAGACCACAGCCATCAGATTTGTATCCTGTGGAGATGTGTTGTGCATCTGCGACGGGGAAAAAACCCCCCATCCTAGCATTCAAGAGAGGGGAGGGGGCCGCGTGTACAGTTTCCCTGTTCACCGATTATTTACATGAACACCGTCAGGGGACTCCAGGTGTGACGCTGCATGAACGTGATCTTGCATAAAACAAATTTTGTTCTCATTTTTCTTTCTTAACCAGCCGTGGTATTTTGACACTTTTTTTTTGGGGTAAGGTAATGTGTTTTTAAAACCCATTCTGCACCACTTGTTGTGTTCATCCACTCTGTTATATTGACAACCTTAATCGCTTCTTTCTTAGCATTGTCTCAACTTTAGTTATACCTTGTGATGCATGAAGTGGCTCAAATGTTCCATCCTTAACTCTTGTTATATCGTGGAATGCATGAAGTAACTCAAATTTTCCAGCCTTACCTCTTCCGAAACCTGGAGTACAACGAAAGGAGATGAAACCTTGTTACACACCTTTGAGAACAAAGTTTTAAGGCGCATCTTTTGACCCATTAGGGATACACAAAGTGGAGAGTGGAAAAGAAGAAGTAACAAAGACATTTATGATCTGTTTAAGTCCCTGCTAATCACTGGTATCATGAAGGCTACAATGGCTGGGGCATATAGAAAAAATGGAAGATACTAGGGAAACAAAACTCGCTTACACTCAGGAAATAAATGACCGTAGACCCCGAGGTAGACCAAGAAGATGGTGGAGAGATGTATGAAGTGGCCTAAATGTTCAAGCCTTACTTCTTGTTATACAGTGGAATGCACGAAGAGGCTGAAATGTTCTATACTTAACACTTGTTATATCGCGCAATGCAGGAAGTGGCCTAAATGTTCCAGTCTTAACTCTTGTTATACCTTGCGATTCATAAAGTGGTTCGAATGTCCCAGATTTAATTCTCTATATACGGTGCGATGCAGGAGTGGCTCAAATGTCCCATCCTTAGCTCTCGCCATACCGTTCGATGCATGCAGTGGCTCAAATGTTCCAACCTTGTTTTCACTCTTGTTATACCGTTAGTTACTTAGTAGTTAGCTAATAGTTACTTAGTTAGTTATTAAATCAGCTAGTCAGCCAGTTAGTTAGTCAGTCAGTTAAGTAGTCAGTCAGTTAGTTATTTGTTAGCTAGCTAGTTCGTTAGTTAGTTTTATAGTTATTTAGTTAGTTATTCAGGAAGTTAGTTAGTTAACGAGTTAGTGAGTCAGTCAGCCAGTTCAGCTTGACTCTAGTCCGACTTTGTGAAGACACATGAAGGGTGTAGCATAGGTGGGAGTGCAAGTGCAATTGAAATAAACTGCTGTTATCGTTTCTTTACTTATTCAGTCTGTAGTCTTCAGTGGAGATTTGCTTGCAACATAGACGAGCAATATCTCCAGCGGGGGAAATCTCGCTGGTCGAGTGATCCGCACTGAAGACAGTGTCAGGCGGGGATTTTGACTGTAGTCCACGCTTATATAGGTCCAGACACTTGGTAAGGCGAGAGATTGACAGAAGTACACGCTCATACCGGTCCAGACACTTGGTTTGAGGCACTCAGATGAGGGATATGGCTGAACGCCTCTAAGTTAAATCCTACGGATGTGAGGGCCTGACCGCTACTCACCTTCTGCTCTTGGAGTTTTGATTCTGAGCCGGTTCAAGACTTACTGGTCATCCTTTCCTCTGGATGATGCTGCGTGGGCAACACATGGTCTCTTAATCAAAGCGATGGGATTCTAGCTCTAGTTCCAGTCCACATACCTTCGTCTGAAAAGACGGCAAAGTGCCACTTAACAGTCAGTAGAAAAGATCATTCTCGGTGTACATCAAAACATTCAGTCCTCAATTGACTGAAACTCCACCTTAGTATTTCTCTCAGCGTGTGGTAGCGGGCGATTCCAATTCTGTGTTTGCTGACTATTTCAGAGAAGGAAGTATTACCCACCGAAGCGTAATTCGAGCTACTTCGTGTGTGCCGTGCTGTGTCGGACTGTGCAAAGCTGTGCTGTGTCACACTGTGCTGTGCCTGCTGTGCTGTGTCTTGCTGTGCTATGCTGTGCCGTGCTGCGCGGTGCTGTCCTGTGATGTTCTGTGCTGTGTCTTGCTGTTCTGTGTCTTGTTGTGCCGTGCTGTACTGCGCTGTGCTGTGTCTTGCTGTGATGTGCCGCGCTGTGATGTGCTGTGCCGTGATATGCTGCGTCATGTTGTACTGTGTTGTGCTGTGCCGTGCCGTGCTATGCCGCACTGTGCTGTGCTATGCCGCGCTGTGCTGTATATTGATGTGCTGTGCTATGCCGTGCTATGCCGCGTTGTGCTGTGCCACGCTGTGCTGTGCAGTGCTGTGCTGTGTTTTTCTGTGATGTGCCGTGTTGTGCCATGCTGTTCTGTGCCTTGCTGTGCTGTGCCGTGCCGTGCCATGCCAGCCGTGTTCTGCCGTGCTGTGCTGTACCGTGATTTGCTGTGACGTGCTGAATCATGAGTTTACTACATTCTAATATATACAGATGTGAAGTTTCATTACAAGTCTTGCTCAACCCGCTGATTTCTAAGCTGAGAGAGGGGGAAGAGGGGGATGGAGTGGGATGGAGAAAGTCGGAGGGAGAGCGGGAGTGAGAGGTGGGAGAGAGGGAGCGAGAAGGGGAGGGAGAGGGAGGGAGAGGGAGGGAGAGAGAGCGGGGAGAGAGAGAGGATGAAAGTGGGAGGGATAGAGAGGGAAGGGAGAGGGATGGCGGGAGGGAGAGGGAGGGGAGAGGGGAGGGAGAGGGAGAGAAAGAGAGAGGTGGAAAGAGCGAGGGAGAGAGAAAAAGAGATGAGGGGAAAGAGAGAAAGGGAGAGATAGGGAGGGAGAGAAAGAAAGACGGAGAAAGAGCTTTGGAACACAGCACCCTAGGAGATGCTAGTTTAGTACGGGTGTCAGGAGATACGTAACCACACCAACCTCACGCCGGTAGACTGCCACCAACTTCAGGCAGGCGAACGTAACGTCAAGGCATCAGACTTTAAGGGTTAACACCCACGGTCTACCAGAGAATGTATAACGAACCAAACATCCCTACCCAGATTTTGAAAGAGGTCCTCCCTAACATGTTAATTCTATGTCAAAACTGAAGGAGAGAAAAAGATATGGGAAAGGCCGTCGCGTCATTTATGAGTTCATCAATTTCTTATTTTTCTGCTGCTGCTGTTGATGCTGTCTCTGTTGATGCTGTTGTTGATGCTGTCTCTGTTGATGCTGTTGTTGATGCTGTTGTTGATGTTGTTGTTGATGCTGATGTTGACGCAGCTACTGTTGATGCTGCTGTTGTTGATGTTGCTGCCGATGCTGCTGTTGTTTATACTGCTGTTGAAGCTGTTGTTAATGCTGTTGTTGACGCTGCTGTTGTTGATGCTGTTGTTGATGCTGATGTTGACGTAGCTACTGCTTATGCTGTTGTTTTGATGCTGCTATTGATGCTGCTGTTGTTAATGCTGTTATTGATGCTGCTGTTGATGCTGCTGTTGATGCTGCTGCTGTTGGTGTTGCTGCTTTTGATGATGCTGTTGTTGATGCTGATGTTAATGCTGATGTTGTAAATGCTGCTGCTGTTGATGGCGATGCTGTTGATGGTTATTCTGTTGATGATGATGATGATGATGATGATGTTAATGCTGCTGTTAAGGCTGCTATATTGTCGATGCTGTTGATGCTACTGCTGTTGATACTACTGTTATTGATGTTGCTATTGATGCTGCTGCTATTGATGCTGCTGCTATTGAGGCTACTGCTGTTGATGCTGATGGTGTTAATACTGCTGCTGTCGATGTTGCTATTGAGGCTACTGCTGTTGATACTGATACTGTTGATGCTGATGGTGTTAATACTGCTGCTGTCGATGTTGCTATTGAGGCTACTGCTGTTGATACTGATACTGTTGATGCTGATGGTGTTAATGCTGCTGCTGTCGATGTTGCTAATTGATGCTACTGCTGTTGATGCTGTGGCTGCTGTTATTGATGCTGCTGCTGTTAATGCTGCTTCTACTTCTTCAGTCATCTTTCGCTATACGTCGATTCCCATATTATTTTAAAAGCTCGGATTATTCCAATGATCTGCACCCCCTGCTCCCTTTCGACTTCCTCCCCTGGTGCCTTGTTCGGTTGATACCATGCACCAGATTTACATTCCTTGATGTCCACAAGTTCAGCATGCTATAGGATGTGCTCTGAACTCAACTTGGTGCTCCACAGCTGCAATCCTCAGCCTCAGAATCTCATACGACAAAGGTGTGGTTTGAGTTCACAATCTTCCACTCCGAGCCCAAACTTGGAGCCGGAAAGAGTAACATCTTATAATATCATAATCTAGTCCACGTAAACTGTCATTATTGTACACCCACATTGAACACATGAACGACGACGTTCCGGTTCAGACTTTAAGTTGACAATCGCATGAACAAGGTCGAAAGAGGTTCGATATCGGCTCTCGGTTTTACGCTATGAGAGGGGAAGATGGCAACCTATTTCTTTAGACACTCGGGCATACAAAATGAGATGATCCTGATAGTTAATATACCCATAGCAGGGTCTTGCTTGAAGACAAAAGGACAAAGAAGACAGAGTTGACCCAGGCTGAAGACGTGGCCTTTACAAAATGTTCTATGAGATAAGAGAGTTGGTATGATGTTACAAGGCATGTGTGTTCCTGTTTGTGTTATATATATATATATATATCAGAATGTGATATTGGAGGAACATCCAAGCTGCTTGGTTATGCAGATGATATATATATATATTATAGGGCAAAGTGAACAAAAGACATTGGAAATATTGACTCACTTAAAGGAAAAAGCCCAACAGATGGGGCTGGTTATCAACCAAGACAAGACAGAATATATGGTAATTTCAAGAGACGGAATGGCTAAAAACTCTGGCCACATACAAATAGATAATATGACAATTAAAAGAACGGAAACATACACATACAGAGGCAACGCGTGGCGCCCCATGTCTACGCCAAATGACAAGGACTTATAACCCGTAACAGCTGCCTCTCGCTTTGATTCCGAGACCGGTTAAGACCAGGGATGGAGTTATTGCCTCTCCATAGCACAAAGCCTGGGCTAAAATAAAGAAACCATGTGTTGCCCATGCAGCATGATCCCTCTCTCGGCCTGCCTAGTTCACTCCAGAGGAAAGTTACCTATACATCTGGAACAAGACAAGCTGCATAAGCTGCCGGATCAGCAAAGCAATGCTCTAACTGTCCACCTGTCGGAGCTTCGATCCTAGACCAGCTGCCAACCAAGGCTTAGGGCCTTGTCTGCCCTGCCATAACTTATTTTGTCTTTGGGTTGCATTTCCTCGCACCAGGATAAGGCTAGTACCCTCCCGATTGCGCTCTTCCGCCCGAAGCCGTTGGCACAATGTGGGGTGTCGGGTTTGGTAAGCGCCGCCCAACACTTCGGCGCTGACAGAAAGCAGGTAGTACCGTCTACTGTCATACGGTAGCTCAGTCATATCTGACTAAGACCTGACTAACATATATATATATATATATATATATATATATATATATATATATATATATATATATATATATATATATATATATATATATATATATATATATATATATATTCTTTCTTCTTCTTCAGCGTTCCGAGCCATTGAGGTTCTTTGCTGCAAATACAATCCGTCTCCATTCGTCTCTCTGGTGGACCTTCTCTTGCCAGTCGTTGATTCCAAGTGCTTGTAGGTCTGTACATGTATTATCTCTCCACCGCCTTCTTGGTCTACCTCGGGGTCTAGCGGTCATTTATTTCCTGAGTGTAAGCGAGTTTTGTTTCCCTATTATCTTCCATTCTTTCTATATGCCCCAGCCATTGTAGTCTATTAGCCTTCATGATACCAGTGATTAGCGGGGACTTAAACAGATCATACAATGTCTTTGTTACTTCTTCTTTTCCACTCTCCACTATTGTGTATCCCTAATGGGTCCAAAGATGCGTCTTAAAATTTTGTTCTCAAAGGTTTGTAACAAGGCTTCGTCTCCTTTCGTTGTACTCCAGGTTTCAGAGCCATACAGCACAACTGGTCTGATCAGTGTTTTGTATATTGTGATTTTGGTGTTACGAGATAGCGCCTTTGATTTTAGTAGATGTTGTAGTGCATAGTATATCTTATTTCCAGAGTTGATTCTAGTTTGTATTTCTTCCCTTATGATGTTGGAGCAGTTGAAGATTGTACCCAGGTATTTGTATGTTTCCGTTCTTTTAATGGTCATATTATCTATTTGTATGTGGCCAGAGTTTTTAGCCATTCCGTCTCTTGAAATTACCATATATTCTGTCTTATCTTGGTTGATAACCAGCCCCATCTGTTGGGCTTTTTCCTTTAAGTGAGTCAATATTTCCAATGTCTTTTGTTCACTTTGCCCTATAATATCTATATCATCTGCATAACCAAGCAGCTTGGATGTTCCTCCAATATCACATTCCTCCTTTACCTTCCTTACAACTTTCTCTAGAGCCAGATTGAAGAGTAGCGGCGATAGTGCGTCACCCTGTTTCAAGCCAGATGTTATTTGGAAGGGGTCTGATTTCCTGCCTTTATATGTTACTATATTATAAGTATCTTCCATGCATAGTCTGGTCATGTTGATTAACTTCCTTGGTATTCCAAATTCCTGCATAGCATTCCATAGACTATTCCTATGGACACTATCATAAGCCTTTTTAAAATCCACAAAAATGTTATGGAGATCTCTTTTATATTCCCAATGTTTCTCGGCTATTTGTCGTAAGATAAATATCTGATCTATTGTTGATCTGTTTTGTCTAAAACCCGCCTGGTAGTCACCTAATATGTCTTCTGAATATGGTTTTAGTCTATTTAGTAATACTGCGGATAGTATCTTATAGCTTGTGGACAGTAGTGATATTCCTCTATAAATTACCACATTGGAACTTGTCTCCTTTCTTAAAGATAGGTATCAATAATGACTCTTTCCAGTCATGGGGTAATTCTTCTGTCCTCCAGATTTTATTATTAGTTCGTATAGCTTTAGATGTAATGCATGGCCACCTGCCTTTATAAATTCAGCAGCAATTCCATCAGTCCCAGTTGCCTTATTGTTTTTAAGTCGTGTGATTACATATATATTTCTTCAAATGTAGGTTCTTCAATTTGTGGTTCGTATGTTAGAACCTCTTCCTGTGGGAAAATGTTACTTGGAGCTTCACAATTTAGTAATTCAATAAAATATTCCTTCCATGTGTTGCACATTTCCTCATTGGTATTTATCATATTCCCATTTTTGTCTTTTAAACCATATGTGTTTTGTTGGTGCCCTCGTTTCATTGACTTCAGTTCTTTAAAAAAATTTCTGGATTCATTTTTCT
Organism: Cepaea nemoralis; assembly: GCA_014155875.1. Lineage (NCBI taxonomy): Eukaryota > Metazoa > Mollusca > Gastropoda > Stylommatophora > Helicidae > Cepaea > Cepaea nemoralis. The sequence continues at coordinate 51,995 of JACEFZ010018117.1, read as the reverse complement.
GGTGATTAGTTTCCATGTCTTTGATTATATTACTCATATATTCTCGCTTCTGCTGTCTGACTATTTTTGTAGCCTCTTTACATTCATTTCTATAATGCTCTTCCTTTTGGATGTTGTTGATGTCATATCACAGTAATACATTACATTATCACCACAGACACAAATAAGAAAAGTTCAGGAATAACAAAGAACACCTCAACTCACGGATTCCATATCCCATTACGACAACCGTCAACCAACGACAAAGGTTATCGCCTAGATATCCCAGAGTTTCTATTTTCAAGCTTCACAAGTAGCCTGCATATCGTGTCCCACGGTATGCCCTTGCTGTAGACACAGATTATTATACCATCTCACTGTGGCGTCTCCTCACACGCTGGCATATCTAAGTGGTAAATCGCAATGGGTTGAAATGGTAATAGTATTTTGATCTGTTTTATATGCAGAGAGTATCCACGCCCAGGTATCATTTTGTCATACGCAACAACAGTTGACGAGAGTAGAAAAGAATGTTAAGCAGATATCGTAACTGTAGTTTAGTACATAAGATAGCAGCCAAATCTATCTCTTGCTTGGTCTTCGGTAAGTTCATTCATTCATTCATTCATTCATTCATTCATTCATTCATTCATTCATTCAATAGCGTGTCCGGTGCAGAACTTCACTCCCATAACACACTCATCTGGAGATTGTCTGCCACATCTTGCACCCATCTTCTCTTTGGTCTTCCTCTTCTTATCTTCCGTGGCATATACCCCCACACCCACTCCTTAAATGTTCTCTCCAAACTTTCATGACGGTTCCAGTGACCAATATAGTTCAATTTTCTTTGTTTTTTCGTCTTTAGTCCGTACGGGTGAGCTGGCCTTGAAAGTGGAACGTCTGGTATGCGGGCGGGGCGGCGCCAGGCGAATGGACTCCTGAGGGACATTCCCTGCCCCTTCCTTAGCAGGCAGGCTCTACTAGGGGGACCTATTATTTCCTGTAATATCCAAACTTTGCTTATAAAATCAATTAAAGACGGGAATCGTCGCCGGAGCTACGGAGCACGCGCTCTGCGCTTGACGCATCCTTCAGAGGCTAGCGAAAATTGAGTGATGAGGAGAAGACGAGGAAATGGTGTGAGAAGAAGGCATTGAAATAGGAGGGCAGGCGCCAGGAGAACAAGACGAAAAGTGGAGAGACTAGGTCTCAACCATGTAAGAGTGGGTTACTGGAACTGTCGTAGTGCCAGGCAGAGAGGTCCTGTAGTGGAGCGGCTAATATATGATTTTGATGTCCTCATGCTCTAAGAGCTAAATACAGACAAATACCATTGCCCTGAGGTACGCCAGTTATATAAACCCTACTGGGCAGAAGAGACATGGGCAAGTCTGCTGGTGAAGGAAGGAGTGAAGCATGTGGTACTTGACTTGAGCCAGTGGGATCACAGTGCAAGAGAGGTCCAGGGTATACAAATGGAGATTGATGGCTTAAGTTGGAACATCATAAATGTATTTGCCACAGTGGACTGTTTTGTCAGAAAGGAACACTGGGACTGGCTTAAGGAATTGGAGGAATTACCGGGTGATAGGCTACTCATATGTGGAGACTTCAATGCGAGGAACAGAGATTAGGACAGTAGTGGAGAAAACCGACAAGTAGTGGAGGGAATTGCCCTTGCGGAGGACATGGTGGACTCCGATGTGGTCTGCATAAATGATGGTAGGCCGACTAGAATGGCAATGAGGCCTGGCGATGCAGACACAGCTATTGACTTGACACTTGTCTCCCAATCATCAGTCCTTGATGTAAAGTGGACTGTTGTTAATGACCATGGGAGTGATCACATGCCATGCGCAGTCCTGATCTCTATATCCTTGAAAACTAAGGCTGGGAGAGCGCGCAAGACCTTCCGACCTTACGGTACGAGTGGACCGACAGCCTTCTTGGACGCCTCAGACAGGGGCATGTAACAGGACTATTAAAACCCCTTTTTTGCAGCCCCCATGGTGGACCCCAGAAGTAGACCATGCTTGAAAAGCGAAGAGAGCTGCAGTGAAGCAGCTAAAGAAAGTGCGACAGACACATCGAAGCTCACGAGAGGAATTGGACACAGCGGAAAATGTCAAGAACGAGAAGGTGGACGTTTTCAAGTGTTGTGCTGCAGAGGCCAAAAAGACAAAATTATTATGTTTGATGAAAGAGATCGGAGGTCATAAAACACTGCGAAAATTCTGGAAACTGCGCAGACAAATACAAGGAAAAGATCGGCCTATGACAGTGGGAAGGGAACAATTTATTGAGATGATGGTGTGCACGTGACAACAGACAAAGAGAAAGGGGAGGCGTTTCTCCAGAGATTTTTAGAGCAGACCAATCATGATGATGTGGACACCAGGGATGGAGTTAGAGAGGAGTTATCTGGCACCATACAGAATATGCAGTATGAAGAAATCATACGGGTTGAGGATGTTAAACATATTTTGAAGAAGGCAGAAGACACGGCACCAGGGCCTGATGGGGTCAGGTAAGGCCACACGAAGGCTTTGAGCGATGTAGACTTGAAGGAGGTGACCGACTGCTTTAACCAGAGCATTAGGACAGCTATCTCATCTCTCTCCCAAAACCAGTCAAGGATCATTCAAAGCTTAGCGGCTTTAGGGTCATCACCCTTGAAAATACATTTGGGAAGGTTTTAGAGAAGATAGTCGCTGTAAGCTGCAAGAGTTTTTGGAAAGGGGGAAGCTTCTTACAAGAGGCCTGGGGAGCTACAGGCCAGGAAAAGATTACCTGGTCAAATGCAGCCACTTTTGCCTTTGACGTTTATGACGGGTTCCAAAGTAGACAGGAAACGATGGTGGTAGCGCTTGATCTCGAGAATACGTACAATAGAGTTCGATATGATATTTTGATGACCGCACTGATGGAGAAGGGGGTCAATCCCTGGTTGGTGAACTGGATAGCGGCCGTCCTGCACTCTCGTCGGATTGCTCTCCGTCTGGGTGCATGGACCTCAGAGCCACATATTTTAACCCCGGGACTGCCACAGGGATCCGCAATCTCACCGGTGCTCTTTAACGTGTATACGAGCAAGATTGCAAACCTAGAAGCACGAGGGGTTGGAAGGATACTAACATTTGCAGATGATATTCTTGCATATAGGCAGGGAAGAGATAGGGAGCAAACAGCCCAGGAGCTACAGGCGACAATAGACAAAGTGATTGACTGTTGACTGAAATGAGTGCTGTCATCCACCCGGAAAAGGCGGCTGTTTTGTGGTGCTCTCTGGACAACAGGATTGTGAGAGCTGATGTCCCAAGCCTAACGATAGATGGTAGAAACGTCAACAGAGAGAACAAACTGAAGTATCTGGGAATCACATTTGACAGGAGCCTGTCCTTCAAGGACCATGTGGAGACGGTTGTGACAAGATCTCAAAAGGGACTCAATGCACTTAAAACTATGGCTGCTATGGACACAGAGCAGAGAATGCTTTTCACACTATACCAGCACTTGATCGTCACAGTGATTGATTATGGACTAGGACTGCTCACTGTCTCAACGGGTCAGTTGGTGAAACTAGAAAGCATACAGAACGAAGCTATGCGAGTCATTCTGGGATGCACCAGAGACACCCCAGTAGTGTATATGCGTTACATCCTTGGTTTGCCGACTGTTGCTGGTAGGCTCAAGGTGATGCAGGAGGCGAAGGCATACCTCAGAGTTGTTGCTGACACAGATCACCCATGTTGCATGAGGCGCTGGACGCAGTTAAGGGTCAGCAACTGATAAGAGGGAAATCATGGATGGCTCAGGCGGAGGATACGATCAGATAGGTGTGCATCTAGGAGAACATTAGGCGAGGAGAGGAGTGGGTCAGAGTGCCAGCGGAGGAGTCAGACTTGTGCAGAATTATAATTACATTGAGCCGGGAGAGCAGGGTGTGGCCAGCAGGTGCCACGGAAGTTGAAATACAGCAACTAATTCAGGATAATGCTCGCCCTGGTGATGTGATTATATACACAGATAGTTCGGTGTTGAGAGGCAGGAAAAGTGCCTGGTTTTTGTTAGCAAAAGCTAATGGTCGACGCTTGGTGCAGGAGAGCCTGGCATATGATAACACAACATCTAGCTTAAGAATGGAAGTGGAGGCGGTCAGTGCTACGACACACACACACACACACACACACACACACACACATACACACACACACAGACACACACAAACACACACACATCGTGATTGTAACTGACTCAGAAAGCATGCTGAGTAGGGTGAGGACAGGCAAGCTTCATGCAGAGTGGCTTGCTTCGATTCGGAAGTCACTGGTGACAAGCATCGTCTGGATCTTTTCTCAGGGGCAAGCCGGTGTGCTGGGGAATGAACAGGCGGACAGATTGGCTGGCTCTGCAAAACTTGTTGGAGTATTGATGCATGATAAGGCAGGCGTGGTTGCTGCCTTGTGGGAGCACGTGTACACCTCGGAGGAGCAAATGGATCATCATAGTCTGGCAATAATGCGACAGCGAGGAGTGACGAGAGGATCTGGCCGACGATCGATGCTCAGAGGAAAGGCGAGACGGACATATCATCAGATTGCTACTGGTACTATTAGTGTTGGAACTCTTCGCTGGCTGCTGAGGATGGGGACGGGGCGCTTATGGCAATGCCCCGAATGCTGTGATGTCGGTTCCTAAATCAATTCATCAATCAATCATTATCGTCTTTAGTTGCCAACCTTCTTCAATATTCAGTTCTTGTGGTAAGAATTCATTTGATAGATAGATAGATAGATAGATAGATAGATAGATAGATAGATAGATAGATAGATAGATAGATAGATAGATAGATAGATAGACAGACAGATAGATAGATAGACAGATAGATAGATAGACAGACAGACAGACAGACAGATAGATAGATAGATAGATAGATAGATAGATAGATAGATAGATAGATAGATAGATAGATAGATAGATAGATAGATAGATAGATAGATAGATAGATAGATAGATAGATAGATAGATAGATAGATAGATAGATAGAAAATCAAATCAAATCAAATCAACTTTATTAGGGTCACAAATTGGGCGCGCAGGCCCGTCTTACATTCGGCCCTTCCAATCACTCGTCTTTCGTTCATCAAGAGCATTATACATTTACATAGGAAGAAAAATAAACATTGTGAAATGAATGTTGTAAACATAAACAAGGCTAATTACCATGTTATGAGGCCCATCTCCCACCTATCCATACATCACCCCACCCACACCCCCACCTACCCACACACACGCGCACCAAGGGACACATAAACACCCCCACCTACCGACACACACGCACACCAAGGGACACATACATACCCCACCAACCGACCCATCCCCCTCCCGCACATCCCCCACCCACACACACTGCCCTCACCTGATCCCCCAACCAAAACACACTCGCCACCCACAAACATTCCTCCACCAACCCACACATCCCACGCCCATCCACATCCTACCCCACACATCCTCTCCCCACCCACACCTCAAACCACCAATCCCCCAGCCACATCTCCATCCACAACATATTCCCCACCCACACACACAATCCCCCACCAACCCACACATCGCACATCCACTCACACATCCCCAAACCATACACACACATCCCCACCAACTGACATGTCCCTACCCCCCCCCCCCCCCACACACACACATCTCCCTAACCACCCATACATCCCCAATCCACTCACACACACCTCACCACCCACACATACAACTTCCACCCACCCACACATGCCTTAACCTAATCCCCCACCACACAATCCCCCACCCGCACATCACATACACCCCCTACCACGCACTATTCCCAACCCACGCACCACACACACATATCCCTCACCAACACATCCCCACTTACACACCACACACATATCCCCCACCCAGATACCACACAATATTCCCACCCACATCCACACAGATACCCTTACCCATCCACCCCACATACCCCCACTCACACACCACAAACATCCCCCACCCACACACACATACCTCACCCACACAATATCACCAACCAACACACCACACACCTCTACCCACCCACACACGCATTCCCTACCCGTCCACCAACACACACTCACTCACGCATACATCCTCCACTACGCACCCACACACCCCCACCCATCCACTCCCAACCAAACATCTTTCGATCACAATACCCCTACCCCCACACACATCCCACCCCCCGACACATACAACTCCCTCACCCACCTACACATCCCTAAGCCACTCACACACCCCCACCCACACATTCTCCATCCACATACACACATCTACCACCCACACTCCCCCACATACTTCCCCCAACCACCACAATCCCCTGCTCACCCACACATATACCCCACCCATACGCACATTCCCCACACCCATCACACACATCCCCCACACCACACACTATCCTCCGCCCATACCACTACAAACATACCCTCCACCCACACATCATTCACACATCTAGATAGATAGATAGATAGATAGATAGATAGATAGATAGATAGATAGATAGATAGATAGAATGAAAATCTTTATTTTCAAAGGTTTAAGAATTGGGCACACAGGCCCGTCTGACATTCTGCCCTTCTTCTCTATTTCCTCTCATACATTATTTCATTCAACATCTCTTATGAAGCAACTCTTTGACAATGAAAGAACAATAAGCATTAAAACGTATGAAAAATCATCAATAATACATTACTCGTTGAGGCAATGTTTAACATGGGCATCATGAATACCCAAGGTGGGTGTAACGTGCCATACATATGGGAATGTTTTTTTCCCGGCTAGTTGTATAGTCTGTCTGTTGTTTGTCCATCAAGAATGATGATGACCATTCATTTCATCCAGTGGGGTTGAAGGTATGGAGCCGTGGGTTCTAAGATGGCTGATAAGGCTTATTTTGGCTCGAAATGTTCTTTGACATTGTGGACAAAGAATGCTTGACGTCTCTGGAGGAAGATTTCCTGCAGTGGTTTTTCTGTCCTGCCTTTTCTTCACAGCTCTTGCAGTCCTGGTTGTCTTGCATATGCCTGCACCTTTGCGTAATGATGCACGCCACGAGTTTCAGTCTCTGGCTGCAGCCTCCCAGGTGTCATGATGAATTCCAAAAGCATTCAGTGAAATTTTCAGAGTGTCTTTAAAACGTTTCCTCTGGCCACCTTGGGAGCGTTTACCACAATGCAGTTCGCTGTAAAAAAATTCGTTTAGGGAGCCTGTGTCTGGCATGCGAGTCAAGTGACCAGCCCAACGAATCTGATTCTTCATCAGTAGAGTGTGGATACTAGGCATGGACGCTCTTTCTAGGACTTCAGTGCCTGGAATCTTGTCTTGCCATTTAATCTTCAGTAGCTTCCTTAGGCAGACTGTGTGGAAGTGGTTTAATTTCCTAGCGTGTCGCTGATAAACAGTCCAGGTTTCACAAGCATATAGCAGTGTGGATAATACAACTGCTTTGTAGACTTTTAGCTTTGTTTGCAGGCTTATTCCAGTTCTGTCCCATACATTCTTGTACAGTCTGCCAAAGGCCGCACTGGCCTTGGAGATTCTTGCATTCACTTCGTCATCAATTGTGGCTGCTTGTGACACAGTGCTGCCAAGATAGGTGAATTTGTCCACACCACTTAGTCTATGATCATTCACTTTGATATTCGGCACAGTGTGATTATTCCCTGGAGCTGGCTGGTACATAACTAGTCTTCTCCAAGTTGATATTGAGCCCAAAATTGGCACAGGCATGTGAGAAAGCTGAAACATTACGTTGCATGTCCGCCTCTGAGTTGGCGTATAGAGCGCAATCATCAGCAAACAGGAGCTCTCTGACGGGGTCGCTGTTAATTTTGGTTTTAGCTTTCAGCCTTCTGAGATTGAATAACTTTCCATGTATATTCCAATGTTGTCGTTCTCGAAGGCATTCATCAACATGGCTGAAAACATGAGGCTGAACAGTGTTGGTGCCAGGACACATCCTTGCTTCATTCCATTGGTGACAGGAAAGGGCTCAGACAGTTCACCATTTTCCTGTACTCTTGCCTGTATGCCGTCATGAAATAGCCAACTATTTGGACAAACTTTCGTGGACAGCCATATTTTGCCATAATCTTCCACAGTCCTTCTCTGCTGACTGTATCAAAAGCCTTGGTAAGGTCAATGAAAGTGGAAAACATTTCGCAGTTCTGTTCCTGACATTCGTCTTGCAGCTGCCTTGCAGCGAAAATCATGTCAACAGTTCCACGTTCTTTTCTGAAGCCACATTGACTTTCAGGAAGAAGACCTTGATCGAGATGGGCTGTGAGGCGATTGAGAAGAATTCTGGCTAGTATCTTCCCTGCAATTGAAAGCAAGGAGATGCCTCAGTGGATGTCTGATTGGCGGTTTCCTGTACGTTTGTAAAGGTGGACTATTGACGCGTCCTTGAAATCTTGTGGCATGGTCTCGTTCACCCATATGTTTGTAAAGACTTGGTGAAACTGCTCTGTTAGGACCGGCCCACCTGCCTTGTATATCTCTGCTGGGATGGAGTCAGGACCAAGTGCCTTGCCGCTGGAGAGTTGCTGGATGGCTTTGTTTACTTCCACTATGGTTGGCAGGTCATCAAGTGTCTCATTGGTGGGAACTTGAGGAAGGCAGTTGATGGTTTCATCATCGAAGAAGGAAGTTGCATTTAAGATTTTGCTGAAATGCTCTGCCTAGCGTTGAAGGATTTCTTTCTTATCGGGGAAGTTTTTCATATCATGTCTGTCAGCAAAGCCCTGAATTTCATCAGCTTTGCTGCTCAGCCAGGAGTCCCGCATGTGCCGAAGTTTCTGCTGCACTACTCTCTGAATGTTCTTGAAAGCATCTTTTGTTTTTTGTTGACTTTGGGTCATTCAAATGTGCCTTGAGGAGAAGATGTTTCTCGGCCAGCAATTGGTTGATGTCTTCGGAATTTTCATCAAACCAGTCTTTATGCTTTCGGTGGGGGGGGGGGGGGGGGGGGGGGGGGACCCAGGATTTCCATAGCAGTGTTGTAAATTATGTCCTTTAGGGCTCTCCATTCTGTTTCTGTATCCTATTTAGCTGCAGCATTGGGCTTGAGGCGGTCTTCCAGCATATTTTCAAACGACTGCTGCATTTTCTTGCTGTTTAGGCGGGTGACATTTAGCTGTTTTTTGCATTTTCACCCCTTGAGGACGCCGTGGTGGCCTGATGTGAATGTTTATTTTCGAGACAATGAGACGATGGTCTGTCCAACATTCGGCACCACACATGGATTTTGTCACTCGAACGTCTTGTCTGTCACTCCTCCTGACGATGACATAGTCAATGAGGTGCCAGTGTTTCGAGCGAGGGTGCATCCACGATGTCCTGTTTCTCATGGGGAGACGGAAAATTGTGTTCGTAATCAGAAGATCGTGTTCGGCACATGTCTGAAGGAGGCGGAGTCCATTGCTGTTACAATTTCCGACTCCATGCTTTCCAATAATGCCACTCCAAGAGGTGGTGTCAGTGCCTACTCTGGCATTGAAATCCCCAAGGAGTATAAGTTTGTCTCCTTTGGGAACAGATGTTGATACATTGTGCAGGTCCTCATAAAACTTGTTCCTGACATCATCTTCGTTGGTCAGACAGACTGGTCAGTTGTATAGACAGACAGACAGAGAGGCAGGCATGCAGGCAGACAAACAGGCAGGTAGGCAGGCACGAACGCACGCAAGCACGCACCCACCCACCCACGCACCCACGCACAGACAGACAGACAGACAGACGGACAGACAGACAGACAGACAGACAGACAGACAGACAGACAGACAGACAGGCAGGCAGGCAGGCAGGCATGCACATACATACATACATACACAGACAGACAGACAGACAGACAGACAGACAGACAGACAGACAGACGGACGGACGGACGGACGGACGGACCTACCTACCTACCTACCTACCTACCTACATACATACATACATACATGCATACATGCATACATGCATACATGCATACATGCATACATGCATACATGCATACATACATACATGCATACATACATACATGCATACATACATACATACACACACACACACACACACACACATACATACATACATACATACATACATACATACATACATACATACATACATACATACATACATACATACATACATACATACATACATACATACATACATACATACATACATGCATGCATGCATACATACATACATACATACATACATACATACATACATACATACATACATACATACATACATACATACATACATACATACATACATACATACATACATACATACATACATACATACATACATACATACATACATACATACATACATACATACATACATACATACATACATACATACATACATACATACATACATACATACATACAATTAGTGCTGCCAACCTTTAATGTGGAGACGCCACTTGACTGATTGAAAAGCTTATGTTTAGGAATGCAGATTCGCATTCTAGATAGACACTTGACAAGAAAAAGTATGTTTCAGCCTATACTTATGTATTCTGTCTTCTTAAATTCCTTTCTGCAAGAACAGTTCTTCATGTCTTTCCCCCATCCCCTTTCTTTCGCACACAAGCAACCGAACATTCCCCTACAGATTTACATTCGTATATGGGACATTCGCCAAGTCATATGTGTGACACGTCAGTGTAAATTAGCCTCGTCTATGCCCGGCTATTTATGAGATAGGCTTCTCTTTATGTCATCTCATTAATTTGTGCTCATGTAAGGGCCGTGGACAGCCAGCACTTATTTTAGCCCGGTTGAATAGTGAAGTCAAATTTATTGTTTTTATTCATTCATTATGAGACAGTTTTTATACTACTGCATGTCTTTGTGTTACAACCAGTATTATTTTAACTCAAACGTGGTTACTACTTTATCTGTTTCCATCCAACAGTTGTTACACGAACTGACTCGTGATATTGCTTTATTCTGCTCTGTCTGAATATTAACTCAAATATGGTTAATATTTTTATCTTTTTCTATCCTACATATGTTTCCTAAACTGATACATGGCTAGTGTTGTATTCTTTTTCTTGCCCAACAGTTGGTACAGTAACTGATTCTTGTTACTGTTTGACTCTTTTCTGTTCCAACAGTTATTACATTAATTGCCCTGTGGTTCTTGTCTTCTGTGCTTTTTTTTTTTTTTTTTTTTGGTTTCATTAATTGTTACTATGAAAGTCTCCATGACAAAGGCGTTACGGATGCGGTTCGTAATTCCGCTTACCTGCGTTCAAAACACAGCTGCTACCGATTTGGCAACAGACCGTGTCGCGCCGGATTTTAACTTGATGGTTCGGAGCTGGTCGTTCAGAAAGAAATGACAAACTACTGAACGTAAACTGGCCACGACAACAACAACAGCAGTGCTGGTGTTGACAGCGATGTCCTGGAAACAGGATATAAAAACAAAGTTGTTATTTAAAGTGATTCTTTTTATAATTTTATTCCTTTTCTGCCCCAACAGTTATTACATTATCTTATTCTTGTTATTGTTTTATATGTTCTATTCCCACATCTGTTACATTAACTGATTTGTTGTTATTGCATCTACCTTGTCTGTTTCCACAATTACTATTCTAATTGATTCTGATAATTGCTATATTCCGTTCTATTCCAATTGCTGCTACAATAAATCATTCTGTCGAAACGATAAAACAATAACTGCCTGACAAGTGTTAGAGAGTTAACTTAGATATCAATTAGAGTGTGACGAAGCATCGCTACATCAGACTGAGAAAGAGTCAGAATAACAGTTAACTTAACTATCAATTAGAATAGGACATCAAAGCTAGCTAAGATTGAGACAGAATGAAAGTAAACAAGCTTGTAATAGAACAGACTATCGTTACACTTGCCTGGAGCAAAAGGGGTTAAAGTTACTTCCTGACTGATGCTAGACAGGTAACTTAACTATAACTTAGAATGAGACATCAAAGTTAGATCAGATTGAGACAGAATCAGAGAAACACATGCATTTATAACAAATTATCGTTACACCCGGCTGGCACAGAAGGAGTTAAAATGAATAGAGTTAAGACCACACATATATGTCCAAGGTACAAAAGGTGTTCAGAAAGCAATGCACCACATTGCTTTTCTCAACTAATGTTGAAGATAGAAGCATGACATTTTGCACTTCAAATATGGCATTTGCTGATTGTGTTCACAAAATTTCAACCCAACCGGCCAAACAATATGGCTGCCCTAAACCGTTGAAATGGGACGTATTAGCAGCTTGCATTATAAGTAGCGAATCGTGATAGAATTTCTCATTACATAGAAGAAAACGTGAAAATTCACAATCTTCTATGTGGTGTGTATGGAAGTTTTTGCAGTCGACAGAAGTACAGTCAGTCACTGGGTTCAGAAAATAAACAAATCAGGAAGTGAAGATATGACTCCGAAGGTTGTGGGTTCGATTCCGGGCCGCGGTCTTCGGTTCAAGAGTGCATTTCTTCGGAGACTCCTGAGGGTCGTCGCTGGAGCTACGGAATTCGTGCTTTGTGCGACGCTTTCCGCGCTGCGGAAAGAGACCGAGCCCTATGGGATAAAAACCCGGTGCAATGAAGTTGACCATGTCGACTTTTAAGACACGGTGCTGTGGACGTCCTGCGACAGCCACCAACACAGAAATGTTGAAATGCGCTGAGGGCATCTAATGCCCTCATGCATTACAACATGCGCTGTCGGCGAATCACTACGTAACAATCGGCTTCACAGCTGTCAGTCAGCAATGGTAGTGCAAGTGCATTTATAAAAACGCACGGATTTTCTACGGTTTGCGCAAGATGGGTCCCTCGAAGTCCCAGAAATGGCCACCGATTGTAAAGGAAAGGAATTTCTTCTGAGTTGTTGGAGCCTTACAATGCTGACTGAGAGAAATATTTGGCTAAGATCTTTACAGGTGACGAAACCTGGGTACATAATTTTGAAGCTTGAGACAAAAAGACAGTCAATGGAGTGGCATCATCAACAGTCACCACAGAGAATTGAAATTCAAGACAACTCCTTCAGCTGGAAATGTCATGATCACTGCCTTTTAGAACATAGAAGGGGCGATTCTTGTGGATCTTATGCCAAGAGGAGAAACAATCAATTTCGCAAGCTGACATTAAGACATTGGCCAAAAAAAAAAAAAAAAAAACGCAATCAACGTTTCAGCACAGTTCGGCTGTATAAGAATCCAGCAGACCTGCTTCTCCTTCACAACGCGCGCCCTCACAAAAGTCTGGCAACACGGGAAACAATCATCATATTGGGTTGGACTAGTACACTCCATATAGTCCCGATCTGGCACCCTCTAATTTTCATCTGTTTAATCCACTTAACGATGTACTCCGTGGGACAAGGCTTGAATACGATGAAGGAGTAATTTACCCAGCGAAGAAATGGCTACACGATCAAGACAAAATCTGGTACGGGCAAGGAATACATGCACTTGTCTCGTGCTTGCATAAATCCGTACACGTTGTTGGGGATTATGTTGAACAAGTATCTATGTTTACACGACACATCCATGCATATTGTGTATATATGTCATGCTTTTCTTTTAAAATACAATCAGCTCCTGAGAAAAACGATGAGGTGCAATACTTTCTGAACGCCCCTCGTATATCTTTCTTGCACACACCTTCAAATAAGTGCTTTCAAAACATGCAGATATCCTGTGCAATATTCCGATGTGAGTCATGGACTGTTTCGCAAATACTAAAGAAGCAAATCGAAGCTCTAGAACTGAAATGTTACAAAGACGTTTGTAGTTAATACCATGGGTAAAGACGAATCCACATACTGTTCTTGTTATTGCATTATTCTGGAAAGCATGGTACTTTGAAGAAGGAGCATGGTGTTGATCAGCACGAAGATGTACACAGGACAACGGGGATAGGGGGCTGCGTGGTCTCGAGATATGGTGTATGCCTCGAGTGCTGGAGTTCCCGGGTTCATGCCCCGGTGAGGACCCGGACTTTTATTTTTTTTTCACGTGGACTTCTAGTAATAAAATTTCCCCTGGTCTATGGGCAATGAGATCGGACGCCCGTGTGTATTGTTGCACACATATTAAAATCCCTTGGCAGTAAAAAATCGAAAAAAGAAAAAGAGTAGCCTAACGGCGCTGCCCGGCCAAAATTTTGAGTTAAAAAATCTACCTAAAGTATTTCAGGATCCTCGCCTGTGCTACGGAGTTCGTGCACTGAGCTGAGTTTCTCCAGACTCAGGTTTGAGTTAGGAGGAGAACGTAGCACTTATGGGTTTACACCCGTGTGCCGTGATGTTGATCCATCGACTAAATTAAAAACTAAAAAGGACAATGGGTATGAAAATACTTGAGAACAGGAAAGCTAGCAAATATTCCAGAATCTTTCCGGCGTGCCGGGACGATGACGACGTTCTATAGATGAGATGATAAGTGGTCATGACGTCTTTCGATCTGTTCCTTTTCCATTTCCTATGCCTTCAGGACACCACTACACAAAATAGCCATTAAATCAACCTTCCAACCAGTCTATGGTGAAGGGGATATAGACGCAATTCGTAATCTCGCAAACCTCGCAGTTTCAAAACACAGATGCATGCGATTTAGGCAGCAGACCGCCTTGCATTGATTTTTTTCTGACAATGGTATGGGTGACGGCCGTTCAGAAAGCAATGGCAAACTACTGAACGAAAACGTGCCAAGAAATCATGTCAGCCCAAAAATGCTGGGGTTGACTGCGACGTACTGTAAAGGATATGCAACTAACTTTTAATCGCTTTCATACTTTTATTAACATTAAATGGAGGTCAGCGTGGACGAATGGATAAGAACGCTTGTCCTTAAACATCCGGTGTGCTGATGCCGATAGCGAGTTCAACCCCTACTCCGGTAGGTTGGACTAAAATGTTGACTATCTCGCCCTTGACTTGGGGACGTAAATTACAAGTCCTTCTGAAGTCAGAGTGGGTACAGGCTGATGGCGAGGGACATTGGTAATAGGGAAAGCTAATCCAGACGCAAAATTCAGTCCATTGGACTAGAAATAGTAGCAGGTGTATGGAATACACTTGATTTTAAAGCCAGTGCCCAAAACAAAACATTATCATTAGACAGACATATAAATCAGCACACTTTGTGCAAAGGCAATTCAAGGACAAGAGCAAACTCTGTAGCATAGAACGATACCTATATGTACCATAGAACATCTCATCAGAACTATTTGTGGCCGACATTATGCTGCAGTGTCAAACGTAGACACTTACAGCAACAAATGAGAGCAAACTCGTAACAACAGAGATGAGATAACTTAGAAGATGCAGGAAGTAACAGTGAAGACTATTTAGAGGTTCTTGTAGAGTTTCGTCCGTTTCTCTGAAGATTAGACAAATATTCTTCTGGTACGTAATACTTTTTTTGAAGACTAGACAGAGCTAGTCTTCCTATGCCTTCAGGACAATGGGTATGAAAATATTTTCATCCTATGAAAAACATTTCATCCTCTTCTCTGAAGACTAGACAGAAGTTATTTTAGCTTTTCGCCAGTTTCTCCAAAGACCAGAGGCCTGATCCGCCACTCCGTCTTCAGGTATTCCATCCATCATGTGCCATGCCGATAAGCGTGGGCGGTCGGTCGTGATTCGCCATTTCACGCGATCACCAGAGTCGTGGATCAGCTCTCTGTTTATGTCTCGACCATGCAACGTGGCCAAGCCATCCAGGTATTTACTTCTCCGTCTTCCCCTTGGTCTCTTCCCTTCGATCTTGCCAGTTGTCACCAAGTTCTCCAATTCATTTCTTCTCATAGCATGCCCAAAAAATGTTGACTGTCTACTGTCTTCAGGTATTAGGAGTATAGTATGCATGGCTTCAACACAGTCCTCATCATACGTAATCCCTACCCTGCTCGAGTTATAAACTGAACTCAGAGCACAGTTGTAATCACATACGCCCCCTTTTTATTAAAATTTTATTGTGATAAATCCAACAAGTTGAAGCATAACGTCCTTTTGTCACACAGAACGAACTAGAAATTCAATGAAACCCGGTTTAAACTATCATTGTTTACATAAGTGCCTTTTCAATGTATAGTCTTATGCTTGCTGTGTAAGTTTGGTGATTTTTTTTCCTTCAAGTTAGGATAGGGAGATTTGCCAGGAGATTTCGAATCCAAGGCAATCTGCATACAGATCAGTGTCTCTGACGACAAATGTTGGGATATGCCTGCAAGTGCAAACGCTGCAGAAAGGGCCTCATGTTGGGAGCTAATTGATTTCTACACGAAGCGAATGAGGTTTCAGAGGAGGGGGATGGGGAATTCTATGGTGAAAAAACTACCTGTGGACATGTCATCTTTTATGTAACCCGGCCAGGCGTGGCCTGATGGATTGATAGAAAGGCGACGGCTAATCAGATATGTTTGTTGTCAACAGAAATTCAGTTACAGATTGACATACAGATATGGATGTGGTAAACACGGTGCGAAATGAAAGGATGCGTTGAAGTACGGAGTAAAGGGGAGGGGGAGGAGGAGGAGAGGGAGAATCCAGAGGAAGATATTTATATAAAGAGTAGGTACCAAATTTAGGAGGACGGTATGCAGACTAAGTAGATGTCACGCGGAAATACTGTATAAATGGATAGAGAAACATGCATACTGTTGGATATCACGTGTCTGGGAGATAAACAGACGAATAAAGAGATATACTTTCAGACTTCCAGCTATAATAGATAGTAGATAAAGGGACAGACAGATAAGCAGACAGATAGACAAGCAGACATACAGACAAACAAGCAGACAGTCAGGCGGACAGACAGACAGACAGACAGACTAGTACGAGGGGGCTTCAAATGAAAACCGTAAAAGTGTTACAAAAACTACAATAGCCATATCTGTCAATATTGTAGATAATGTTTTGAAAATTTTAAGCATGTGACATCACGGTGCAGACGAACACGATGACGTTATAAGGGCAGTTTCAAGATGGCCGTCCCACTTTTAACATGCACCTAAGAGGAGCAACGTTCAGTTATCCGTTTCTTGAACAGTGAGAGGGTAGTACCTTTAAAAATTCATTGGAGTATGAAGATGGTCCAATATGGTGATGCCCGCCTGTCACTCCAGCAAGTGTATGAGTGGAGTAGGCAGTTTCAAAACGGCGTAACTTCTGGGACAAACTGTTCACGACCGGGTCAGTCTCGCCGAGTAGTGACCCCAGAGACTTTTTTGTCTACAGGAATCCAAGCACTTTATCAGAGAAGGTGAATTTGCTTTGAATGCAGTGGTGACTACATCGAAAAATGATACAGTTGTTCTTTACTTTTTCTCTTCCCCCCGACTCTCCGCAGATCTCGGTGTTTGGTTTTCTGGATCAACTCTGCTTTTGATATTCCTCCATGCCACCGTCTCAATCCATCCAGCATAATTTCTCTTGGTCTATTTCTGCCTCTCTTTCCCTCGATCTTTCCAGTTGTCACGATGTTCTCCAATGCTTCTCTTCTCATCACATGACAAAAAAAAAAGAAAGAAGATGTTTGCCTCTTTCTTATTGTTGTATCTAATGTTCTAGTTTTATTAGCCTCTTTCATGCAATCGTTGTTAGTTACTTTGGCAGTCCAAGAAATTCGCAACATTCGTCCGAGGAACCACATCTCTGTTGCTTCCAATGTCTTCCTAATTTGTTCATTTACATCCCAAGTGAATAGGCTACACGATGAGAAAATCAGATGACAGCATAACTAGACACTCCCTTGTCTGAAACTCACAATCGTGGGAGACCTAATAAATAGATGAGCTATATGCTAAGGACATGGATGGGATCTGCAGGAGATGAGCCGCATTGGCGTGAGATCAGGACTTCGTCCCAATGGAGGGTACATGGCAAAAGAGGAAAAGTAGAATAATAAAACAATAGGGCACATTAAAAACGCGACTAAATCAATCTTTCAGGGTGAATTGGAGGACATAAAAACGAAGAGCACAGACTAGTGGATCTCACTGACACTGAAACTTGATTGATTGATTGATTGATTGATCTAGGAACCGACATCACAGCATTCGGGACATTCCCATAAGCGCTCCGTCCCCATCCTCAGCAACCAGCGAAGAGTTCCAACACTTATAGTTCCAGTAGCAATCTGATTATATGTCCGTCTCGCCTTTCCTCTGAGCGTCGAGCCTCGGCCAGATCCCCTCGTCACTCCTCGCTGCCTCATTCTAACCAGACTATGGTGATCCATTTGCTCCTCCGAGGTGTACACGTGCTCCCACAAGGCCTCAACCACATCTGCCTTGTCATGCATCAATACTCCACCAAGTTTTGCCGAGCCAGCCAATCTGTCCGCCTGTTCATTCCCCAGCGCACTGAAACTTGAAAATGTGGAATACCAAAGAAAGTACTAGAGGCGTATAAGAAAGATTGCCCTTGTTTGGCCAGAATGAGAGGGAAAACCTGGCTCACAGGAGCGACCCTTCCGGACAAACTCTAAGAGACCAGCGAAGACTCAAGCGAACTGTCCTGCTTGTCATCCACGCTGGAATTGACGCATAGCACACTTTGCTCAAAATATTTTGGTTCACGTTATAAGAAGAAATAAACTAAAGAAATTGGTGAGAGCTGGCAAGATTGCGGGGAACAGAACAAGCTGAAGACAAAGAAGTAAATATCTGAGTGACTACATGGCATGGTCGAGATAAGAACACAGAGATAATCCACGACTCTGGTGATAGTGTGAAATGGCGAAATGTGACTGCCCACGCTTATCGACATGACACAAGAGGATGACGACATTTTTATCGCGAAAGAAGTAGAAATAACACGCTGGGCCTGAGATCCCACTCACACACCGCCCCACCACACTCCACCCAGCAGGGAACGCTTTTAAAACTACTGGACGGGAAACGCTTTCATGTTACCAAGGGATCCCCAATAACGGAGCAGTCAAACGCCACATAAACTCCATTGCCGAGTTGTATAAATGTTATTTGCATTTATTCTTCGACAACACGCACTCTTTGAAAAAGTCATAATGCTCCATGTACAAGTGGATTTATTGACAAGTGGTCAGAAATACGATCTGCAGTACGTGTGTGTCTATGAATGTGTGTATGTACGTGTGGTTGCGTATGGTTGTATAGAAATAGACGAAAGCGATTGTGTGTATGCGAGTGTGTTTTAAATGCCATTCATGGCTAGAATATTTTTTTACATTTCTGTTCTTGTAAAATCTCTCAACCCTACCACGGTTGGCTGTGTACAAGAATGAAAAACTGTGAAGCGAATAAACGGGGATATTTATGCAGATTTAATAGAGTTGATAATGCCTAACTTTTCAAAGATTTCCACAATGTTAAACAAAAAAGGCAGACACATATCTCTGGCTGTTAAAAAGCCGGCAGTTAGTTGTTTAACTGTTGTTGCTACCGTTATTTGTATTTAACCTGTAGTTATGTGTAGAGGCTCAACATTATGAACATGATCCAATCTTTGCCAATTCCCAAGTTGTCATCAGTGTCGTGACTTCGTGCTGGTCGATCCCTTCCTCTACTTAAAGGAAGCACACTGTCCATCACAGATCTTTCCAAATTACAGTGACCTTTAACCCTTTAACTGATTCAGTTCCAATTACATAAAAAACAAAGGTTTGAACCAAATATTGGAAATAATAAAATAAACAAGCATTATAACGTAAATTTCCGTTCACTGAGCATTTAAATTGCGGAAGATACCACGAAACAAAACAAATAACATGATGACCCTAGTATGGCGATATATCGACCTTCTGTCCAAATGGAGGTCACATTTGGCGATATATTATCCTTCGACACTGAATTAGTTAAGGTTTAAGGGCAATATGGTCAATTTCATTGACCCGGGTTTGATCCCATATGGCTCGGTCTCTTTCCGCTGTTTTGCCTGCCGAAAACCTCGCACAAGCACAAACTCCGCAGCTCCAATGACGACCCCGAGGAGTCTTCGATAAAATTGCACTTATAAATTGACCGACGGAGTCGGAAAGTGAACCCATAACCTTCGGAATTCAAGGTAGGTGGATTAGCCAATTTTCCACGGAAACTCCAAGGCAATGTTTGGTATGGTCAAAATATTTCAGTTTCCGATACATTATGTTGTTTGGTATCCAGTTTTGTTCCACGTCCATCATTTTTATTTATTTGGGGGGGGGGGGGGGGTGGGGGGAGGGGTTAAATCAATGTATTTTCTCTCTCTCTCTCTCTCTCTCTCTCTCTCTCTCTCTCTCTCTCTCTCTCCTCTCTCTCTCTCTCTCTCTCTCTCTCTTCATATTCTTGGTCCAAGACAACCTAATAATCTCTCTGTAATATTTCATTTCAAAAACACCGATTTTCTTCTTTAGTGATTGTGAAGATGCAGTTTCTGAGGAAAATGTAAAGAATACCATAGACAGACAGAAAAAGAAACAATGACCAAGTCCTACAAGAAATAAATAAAAACCGTAAATTGTTTAGAGAAATTATAGTCAGAATGTTTTGGACACGTTAGGATAAATCAATTTATATAACTTGGTGACAACTGGCGCGATTGAGGGAAGGAGAACAAGGGGAAGGCAGAGAGGAAAATACTTGGAGGGTTTGGCCACGTGGTATGGTCGGGACAAGACCACACAGCTGACCCACGACTCTGGTGATCGTGTGAGATAGCGAAACATGACCGCCCACGCTTATAGGCGTGACACATGATAATGATGATGATGATGATGATGATGATGATGATGATGATGGTGATGATGATGATGATAGATTGCGAAATAGCCCATGATTCCAGATAACTAACTATAGGATGTTCCTGCCGGTACCCCTGGCCTAAGAGTTAAACGAATTTAACGCAGCGTGCGAGAATCGGTAGCGGTTCTCGCCACGTTGGTGACTTACGGGATAAGTGAGCCGGCCGCTCAGAAAGCAATGGCAAACTTCTTCTCCCCATAGTAATATGCCGTGTGGCGTTGGTGATCATGTCTGTCCACAGCTTTCCTGTCTCTCGTCCTGCCAATCATTTCTGATACTGACGTTCCTCCATGTAAAGTCAGACTGCCCAGCATCGTCTCTCTTGTTAACCCCCTGCCTCTCTTCCCCTCCAGCCTTCCCGTTGTGACGTAATTAAAAAGTTAGTTGCATATCCTTTACAGGACGTTTGCAGTCATCACCAGCATATTTTGCTGTTGTTGATGTCTTGGCAAGTTTACGTCTAGTAGTTTGCCATGGATTTCTGAACGACCATTTCATTAAAAAAAAAAAACCAGCGCAACGCAGTCTGCTGCCAAATCGCACGCAGCTGTGTTTCGAACGCGGGTATGCGGGATCACGAACCGCGTCTGTAAGACTTTCGCCATGGAGACAGTCTGTGACGTAATTACTGAAGGTAAAATTGCCTTGAAAACATGAGTTTGGGGTTGATTGCAACTTCCTGCAAAGGACATACAGCAATTAGAACAGTTTGTAAACTGACATAAGGGACTAAAGACATGTCATCTGTTAATTGATTCAGTGACATAGGCTGATATATTGTCTGAAGCGACTTCCCGTTTCTGCAAAGGGCTTTATGTACATCTCTGAAATATTGTTATTGCGTTGTAATACAACATGTCTGCTACCATGTTAACAACTTTTAATTCATAACTGAGTCACATCTATACTTCCATCAATTTATGTTTGATTCAAATCTATTGTTTGTTTGGCAGTGAATCTGTTAACTGGATCTTTCTTTCTCTCGCTCCACCTAGATCTTCTTGGTTCACTAATTTATGCACTGCTGATTGTGCCGCTTTCCCCGTTTTTCACCAAGCTGATTGATTACCGAAAACACGGGACACATCCACACTTGAAGACCTTTCCTAAAACCTCTTAACAGAGATCGTATTTCGGCGTCTCTATGCTGTTCACTTTGCAGAGAACGCCCCTGACGCCATAGGCGGCATCAGAAGTTTCATAATCAACAATTAATGATTGGGTACAGATAAGATAAGTACATGAATGGTTGTTTTAGTATTTGTGCTATAGTTAAGCGTTTATGTGTACTGGGAGGATATGTTTATGTAAATTGTTTATTTATGTATGCTGTAGAGGGCAATAAGTTTTAAATACTTGTCTTACCTGATAGACTATCTGTCTGTCTGCCTGCCTGCATGCCTGTCTTTCGGTGTGTCTATACGAACGCCCGTCCGTCCGTCTGCCCATCGGCCCTGTCCGTCCATCTATCCATTTAGTTCATCCGTCCACCCATCCATCCGTCTGTCTATATACCTATCTATCTACCTACCTACGTACCTACTTACCACCATACTTTATAATGCCTATGTTAAACATTGCCTCCGTGAGTCATGTATTACTGATTATTTTTCATGGGTATTAATGCTTATGCCGTCTCCATGGTCTAGGTGTTACACGACTTTCTCCGTAATCCCGTATACTCTCGTAAGTAACGTGATGTGCGCGAGAATTCGTAGCGGTTCTCTCCGCGTCGGTAACTTAGGGGTACATGAGCCGGCCGCTCAGAAAGCAATGGCAAACTACTGAGCCTAATCTTGCCAAGAAATCATAAATCAGCTGGAAGATGCTGATGTTGACAGCCTTGTCCCGTAAAAGATATGCGAACAAAAAACAAACAAAAATTAATGCTTATTGTTCTATTGTTGTCTACATTAGCTTCATGAGTGATGTTGAATGAAATAATGTATGTGAGGAATTAGAGAAAAGGGCAGAATGTCAGACGGGCCTGCGTGCCCAATTCTTAACCCTTTGAAAATAAAGATTGTTCGTTCGTTCGTTCGTTCATCCCAACCTACCTACTTGCCTGCCTGTATGTGTATGTCTGTCTGTCTGTCTATTTATCTGTCTGTTTGTATTCTACCTGCCTGCCTGTCTGTCTATCTCTCTGTCTTTCCGTCCCCCCGTCTGTGCGTCTGTCCATCAGCCTCTCCCTCTCTCTCTCTCTCTCTCTCTCTCTCTCTCTCTCTCTCTCTCTCTTTCACTTTCTCTCTCCGTCTCCGTGTTTATCACTCTCTCGTTGTGCTTATCCATCTCTCCGTCCATCCGTCCGTCCGTCCGACTGTCTGTTGCACACATCTCATGGCGCGATAAAGAGACCTGTACTTATATTATGTGTTACATCACTTATATGTCTATAGTTAGTTGCATATCATTTTACAGGACGTCACAGTCAACCCCAGCATTTTTATTTATGATCTCTTGGCAAGTTTATGTTCAGTAGTTTGCTATTGCTTTCTGAACGACCACACCCATACCATTTCGTAAAAAGCCAACGCAAGGCGGTCTGCTGCCAAATCGCCCACAGCTGTGTTTCGAAAGCTGTATGCAGGATTACGAACTGTGTCCATTACCCCTTTGCCACGGAGCAGGCTTTTATGTCTATAGAACATTTAAAATCTTATCGTTTTGATAATATCATATAGTACCGAAGGCAGACAGCCACATTAAATAGTTAGTAAGTCATTCAGTGCTCGACTTGTTGCAGAATTCGTTGCTATAGAAACTGACAGGAATCAAATAGGAATACAGTTACAAGCGAGTGATAATGGTTCAAACCCATTCTATTGTGATAGCACGAAGATGAGAGATTAGAGAGAGAGAGAAGTGGAGGAGAGAATAAGGAATTGAAAGATAAAGATTGTCCGTCTTCCGGTTGTAGAGATAACCACTGAATTGTGATTACCCTTGGTTTTATCTACCAACCTCACAAGTATACAGGTATGCAGGTCACGAATACAACACTATCCTAACCGACAATAGTACAGGCACTCATAAGAATAAGCTAACACTGAACCAAGTTTATTTGCTTCTCAAAAGACATTACAAAGTATACAAAGTGTCGTGCGGTAATAATTCAAACAATTATGGAAGAATGCTGTCAGGTAACTAGCATCGAGGTAATACCATCAAACTAAGGAATTGCACGCAATTAAACCAATAACTAGTCACATATCAATCAGGGGAATATAATAATAAAGTATGCAAGTCTGACAAGAAAGTATATAAATCTACTAAGGATACACACAACCAACTTCCACCGTCAAATGACCGCCCACTAGTTTACCCAGGCAATCGATCAAGCGAAAACGTAGGAGTCCTGTCCCGTGGATAATTGCTCGCCTGCCTACGGGTGCTTTTGTCTGATAACCGCCCGTCTCAGAATGATTTCGCCACTTTCCAATAAAGTCAGGCCCCTTCCAACTTTGTTCGACGCAGTCCTCTGGATGATCCCATCAAACGTGTGTCCTCTTAGCCCACTCTAGTCTTGTTGACTTTCCTTAATGATTGCAATTGCCAGTAGCAATCAATAGTTTCTTTAGGGCGGTTCTTTTTCCAACACTTAAGGTCCGTGCTTTCTTTGGTCCTCGGGTTATCTGCCCGACCAGAGTTGCCACAGTCTTATTGGTCTCAACAGCCTTTCGAGTATCTGCACTCGGCTGTCTAGAACTCGCTTATCCTCCCTCAAATGCTTCTCTGTCCCGGCGTATATATATATACCGCTTAATTTGGCGGTTCTTTCTGGCATCACGTGACATAGCTCCTCCTTGCCGCGAAGGGCTACCAATGAGATTTTTTAGCTGTACCACATAATTAATTCTACTTAATCCGCTTTATTCTAGATCCCTTGACACCACTAGGTTATAGCTTGAGGTCGAAGACCTTACCTTTTCTGCCTTCGCCTGGTTTGGTTCATTGGGCGTGTCCGTTTCCCATATATCTAGCCTAATTCCGTTGTATTTCTTGCTCATTTGACAGCTCCTATGCTAAGTTCGGCTTCATGTTTCCTGAATTTCTTATTCTACTAACAACGAGAGGTAAACTGTCGGTCAGCGGGCTGCACTAGAGTCATTGCCCGACCACTCACTAATTTTGAACTTATACTGGTCGGTGAACTTTCTGTTTAAAAAAAAAGGCGGTATGTGAAAACCATTTTTCCATACTGTCTCACTATAACAAGCAGTTCACTTTAATATATAGTTGATCTTTATATAAGACTCAGGGAGTCTCGTGTCGAAGTGGTTACGCCGACTGCCACACGCTATGAAGGTTGTGGGTTCGATTCCGGGTTATGATATTCGATTCAACAGTGGATAGTTTCTAGAAGGACTCCTGGAGGTTTTCGAGAGAGCTCGCGGAGGTTCGTGCTTTGTGCGACGCTTTCGGCAGATTGCCCTGCGGAAAGCGACGCTAGCTATATGGATAAAACACCGTGCAATGAAGTCACTCTTCTTGCTTTTCAAAACCCTCTTTAATACACATGACTCAACCTTGTTTGCTCTTTAAGTTCAAGCCAGAGATGGTGCTTTGTTTTGTCTTCAACGT
Organism: Cepaea nemoralis; assembly: GCA_014155875.1. Taxonomy (NCBI): domain Eukaryota; kingdom Metazoa; phylum Mollusca; class Gastropoda; order Stylommatophora; family Helicidae; genus Cepaea; species Cepaea nemoralis. Next base: position 26,626 of record JACEFZ010018117.1, on the reverse strand, counting down.
TTCACCGCTGGTATATTGAATCAAAAGAGGTGATGTGTTGTTGATTCAACTTTCCTTAAACACCATACTGAAACGGAGAGATAGGATGTGTTGGTGGCTTTAACTTTACATCAGTGGTATATAGAATCAATAGAAATAATGTGATTTGGCTTCAACGTTTTATCGCTGGTATATTGAATCAAAAGAGGTGATGTATTGTTGATTCAACTTTCCATAAACACCATACTGCAAATTGAAGATCGGATTTGTTGGTGGCTTCAACTTTACACCAGTGGCATATTGAATCAATAGAAATAATGTGATATTGGCTTCAACGTTTCAAAAACATCATACAGAAAACGAAGAGATGGGATTTGTTATTGGCTTCAACTTTACATCAGTGCTTTATTGAATCAAGAGAGATGATGTGATATCGGCTTCAACTTTCCAAGAGTACTGTATTGAATCAATATGTGATGCTGGCTTCAACTTTCCAAGAGTACTGTATTGAATCAATATGTGATGCTGGCTTCAACTTTCCAAGAGCAGTATATTGAATCAATAGAGACGATGTGATGTAGGCTTCAACTTTACATCGCGGTTATATTGAACATGAGAGAGCTGAATTGTTGGTGTTATCGGTTTCTATTAGTGGGACTTCAGTATGTACAAAGAGGATAATTAAGTTAGTTGCATATCCTTTACAGGACATCGCAGTCAACACCAGGATTTTTGCTGTAATTATCTCTTGCCAAGTTTACGTTCAGTAGTTTGCCGTTGCTTTCTGAACGACCGGCACCCATACCATTTCGTAAAAGAACCAACTCAAGACGGTCTGCTGCCAAATCGCCCGCAGCTGTGTTTCGAAAGCGGGTATATGGGATTACGAACTGCGTCTACAACACCTTCGCCGCGGATCAGACTACAAAGAGATTATATGGAGGAAAATAAAAGACAGCATGGTGTCTGCTGGCAAGTCACTCTATAAATCTTCTCGACCTTTGTTGCACTAAAGTAAGCAATAGAGTCTGAAAGTGGTCGCAAAGAGAAGAGAAAGGCTTCGATATGTAATCAACCGCAGCTGAACTGAGACATTCACAGCATCTACACTATTTGACTTCGACTGGAGGGCTTATGGGCTTTTCATGAGTGCTAAGACATAGATTCTTCACTATAATCATAATTATACTAGAGCTAAGGAGCCCGACGCAAAGTGGTTAGTGCGCATGCCCGCAATAACAGTTCAGATTCAATACCTAACAGAGTGGGTTTGGTTTTTGCCCAATCAGCACTTTTGGGGTCTAACCACCTCTTGAAAATGGCTACCAATTGTGACAATTTTCTGAAATTTATTTCGTGGGAGAACAGGTGTGGAAGGTAACTGACTACCTCAAATCATATATCACATAATTGAATATATGAAGCCCAATACTTCAGTCCAACGGCAGTATATGTTATGGTACTACCTTAGCCTACTTTTCATTTTCTTTAAAACTAGAGGTAGGTCACTAAGTGAGAAAAATTGCTAAGAATGTATGCATGTCTTTCTTGCCATAATGAACCTCTCATTAAACGTGCTATTGTGTTTATTTTTAGTCCGTGCCCGTGTTTTAATGTCACAGAGCTTAATATCTATTTCCTGTTATTCCATTATCGTGATGCAGGTGTGTCAATAAAACAGAAACCATTTCCAGGGCGGTTAATCCTACTTTATTTCTGTTTTGTCCCTTTTATTTCTCCTGTTCTGTGTCTTGAGTTTTAATGTCAGCAAACACAGGGAATGGTTACACCAGCGTTTAAATGCGACATAAAGAAACGCTCCTATTTTCTCTCATCTAGCAACAAAACATCCGCCATGCTAATAAAGAAGGTGGCTAGAGTCAGCGAAATTTATAGCTAGTTAATTCTTACTGTAAAACAGAGGTCTTGCACTGGTAGACATTTGGACATATAAATATTTGCCTTTATGCCAGAGGATCTGTGTAGACTGTGCTGCCTAAATTGCGTTAAAGACAATAACGTGCATTGGGGAGGTATGAGAGGTATTGCTCGAGATGGTATACTAGATGTCTGAGTAAAGGAGCTCATTTGGTTTTTTAATGGAGGAGGAGGAGGAGGAGGAGGAGGAGGAGCGAAAGTAGGTTGAGATGGAAGTGGAGATGCAGAAGGAGAGGGAAGAAGAAGAAGAAGAAGAAGAAGAAGAAGAAGAAGAAGAAGAAGAAGAAGAAGAAGAAGAAGAAGAAGAAGAAGAAGAAGAAGAAGAAGAAGATCATCAACAACAACAACAACAATTACAAACACACATAAACACACACACACACGCGCGCGCGCACACACACACACACACACACACACACACACACACACACACACAGAGCCAGATAAACCACACAAAAAAAAAAAGAATAACAAACCAAGAAAGAAAAATAAAAAGCGAATTCGGGACACGAAGAAGAATTACAGCAGGAACAAAACCATGAGCAACACACAAGAAGACCAATAATAAGGACAAGAAGCAAGAACACACTAATAAACAAGAGGAGCAAGCAATTAAATACACACACTATGCATACGCGTCCGACCGCCCTCATGACCGCCCATCACCTGTAACTAACTAGTCCGCTAAGAGAATGTCAGGTGTAGGACCTGTAAACTTGCAACACAGTGCGAAGTAGAATTTGTCACACAGCGCGTCCTATAGGTAACTGGTTCAGTTAGTTAATTGTATATACTTTAGAGGACGTGGCAGCAACCCCATAATTTTTTAGCTGTGTGTAATCTATTGGCAAGTTAACGTTCAGTAGTTTGCCATTGCTTAACTGGTTCAGTGCCAAACAATCAAGTAGGTGTGAACCAAACGTTGTACACAATCTCATGAACATGTATATTATACACAAAGTAAATAACACGAAGACCCTAGTATGGCGATATATCGTCCTTCTGTCCACATAGGAATTCACATATGGTGATATATTATCCGTCGACACTGAATCATTTAATGCTAGCTTCGTGTCCTTTCACAACCATACCATGTTTTCTTCTTTTGTTTTATTTCTTTGGGGCGGTTTGTTTAGGCAATTTTATTTTCAGTAATGTGGCATTGCTTTCTGAACGTCCAACTCTAAATCCTTTGTGAAAATCAACGCAACACGACATGATTCCAAATCGTCGGCGGCTTACTTCCATCCTGGTATTGCGAAATTCCATTTACTAACCTTAAACGGCACTCGCCGACAGAGAACATTTTATCGGTCTTTAAAGAAAGGGCAATTTTACTCCGCTTAAGCCGTATTTGATGCGGGGTGCCAGATCCATATTAAGCACTGGACAGGAGAAGAGGTAAATACCGCACCGAACGCCTTTACCTTCCAGAACATTTCCTATTACCCTATCGAGACTGGGTCGACCTGTCAACCTAAGTCAATTTAAAACAAACATTCCTCGCGAAGAGGATTCGTACACATTGCCACAACGCCATTAGGCTAACGCGCTTGCCCCTGCGATACCCTCGGCCACCCTTATCCGTCTAGTGTGCATTTATTCAAAAAAAAATTTACTGATTCAGTGCCAAACAAAACGTAGGACACAGCCACACATGCTGCACAATTAATGGAACAAGTACTTATTCATTCATTCATTCATTCATTCATTCATTCATTCATTCATTCATTCAGTAGCATGTCCTTTGCAGAACCGCGCTCCCATAACAACCTTCCGGAAAACATCCCGATCATAAGCAAGATGTCCCGCGTCCGATACACCCATCTGGAGATCATCCGCAACATCCTGCGCCCATCTTTTCTTTGGCCTTCCTCTTCCTCTCTTCCCAGGCATATACCCCTCCATTATTGTTCTCTCCAAACTTTCGTGACGTTTCAAGTGACCAAAATATTTCAATTTTCTTTGTTTTATCGTCTTTAATAGCCAGCCAAGAAACCATAACAATCATGATAGAAAACAATAAGAAAGAGATCTGGTGGCGAGACCCCCAGGCCAGGCAGATCAGATAGCACTGGGGAAGAGTGTGACACAGGGACCAGAACAAGTACTACATAATGTAAATTTCCGTTCACTGAGCACTGAAAATGCGGAAGATACCACAAAACAAATCAAATAACACGATGACCTCAGTATGGCGATATGTCGTCCTTCTGTCCAAATAGAATATATAATCCCTCAGCCCTGTATCAGTTAAGTAAATAATACAACTATAAAGGTGACAATATCTGGGAAACTTGGCGATTGCAGACTTCACATTGTGGGCACCAATTTTCTTTAGCAAACTGTAGCGGGAGAAGGGTGTTAGTGGACCTTTTGAATTCTGCTTGACTTTCAATGATCAAGAATCCCGACGCAAAGGAAGGGTCATATTTCGCCGTGCTTGTCTGCATCTATACGCTATGTGCCTACGGGCCACTTTCTTTAAGCGTTATATATTATCATATTACCAGTTCAAAGACATTATCTCAATACCAACTGTTATCACATTACGAGCTCAAAACTATTAATCACATTGCGGGGGGGGGGGGGGGGGGGGGGGGGGGGGGGGGGGGGGGGACGAATTAGTGGTCTCGGGGTATGGTGTCCGTTTCGAATGCTTGAGCAAACCCCTGTGAGGGCCGGGATTTTTCACATGGACTTCTTGAAACAAATTTCCCCTGGTCTCTGGGTAGTGAGATCGGACGCCCGTGTGTATTGTTGCGCTCATAAACAATCCAACTTGGCAGTTGTAAATCGAAAAAGAGTAGCACAACGCCGCTGCCCGGGAAAAATTTCGAGTTAACAATCTACCCAAAGTATTTCAGGATTCTCGCCAACGCTACGGAGTTCTTGCACTGAGCTGAGTTTCTCCAGACTCAGGCTTGAGTTAGGAGTAGAACGGAGCACTTATGGGTTACACCCGTGTGCCGTGATGTTGATCCGTCGACTAAACTATTATCACATTACTTATCTAGGTCAATGCGCGTAATTATTCTGGAGTGCCTAGAGTTAACGACACCCAATTCTTACTTGTCCTTCGCAGGACGCTGCGATCAACCCTAGTATTTATTGGCTGTTTGTAGTTTTCTAGGCAAGTTTACCGCCAGTGTGTTGACATTGGTTTCTGAAAGGCCGACGCTCAAAACATTGTGAAAATTAACGTAAAATGATCTGCTGACACATTTCCCACTGCAGACATCGCACGCGACATGTCGGTTTGTGAAACTGTGTTTTCTACCCATAAGAAAAAGATAAGTGTTTTGTTGTTTAGCTCGCTCGCTTTCAGATCAAGCGTAGTCCATATATGTCCTACTATTTCTGGTGCACTGGTCTGACTTTTGAGCGTGGGTTAGATTTCCATGTTGCCAGGCCTTCCTCGCCATCAGGAGAACTCACTCGACTTCTACTTGTAATGTACGTCCCCAAGTCAAGGAAGAGAAGTCAACATTTTAGCCCAACTGACCGGTGTAGGGGATGAACCCGCCACCTCGGCATCAGCGCACCGGAGTTTAAGAGCGAGAGTTCTTATCCATTATGCCATGCAGACTTTAATTACTTTGTTTTGTCTTTATGAGCTAGGTTTCCATTTTGATATAAAATTATATGACTATATCTCTTCTTCTGTGTATCCACCTAGTAGAGGTAGGAGAGATTGTGCGTTCCAGTGACTCCTAGAGCTATGCTGGCATTAGCGGAGCTACCAGTAAGGTCTCCCATGTCGCACAGGTCAAGGAATATGAACCAGACACAGTTATTTATAAACCGGTGCCTTGTAGATAGACTGGGCAGAGTCAAAGGCCGGGGAGAGCAACCCGAAACATATGCTTGTCGAAGCCGGATGTACAGAGCCACGGACTTGAGGTAACAATCCAACACATATCATTTAATAATGATACCTTTCTGCTAAACTATGTACTTACACAGTTGTATCTTCACCTACATGAATGTGAAATCTCAGTTTCATAACTTCAATGACATATGCTTTATGTCACTTAGCAGTTATTTTTTCTAGCTTCGCAGCAACCCAGGGCATCAATTTAAGAATTTTGTAGACATTCTAAACCATGTGACAACCAGTAACCAAGTCTTATATTCCCGAAACTGAGCCTAACCAAAGCTCCACTTCCTGTTTCTGTAGACGCTCTCCGCATTCAGGTATCTATCCCCAAAAGGACAGAGTCATAAATTCTCCGTCAGGTAAGTATCAAGCCACAGAGGCCTGCAGAAGAAGCCAAACCATCTAAATCCATGACATCTGCAGTGAAACCTGAGAAGTACTCTCAGACATCGCAGACGACACCATCCGTGACAATTTTCTAGGTAACAATAAATTACTTTTAGATGTGTTATCCCTGTATCATTGTATCTAATTCCTGCTTTTTTTTGGATTAAGAGATAGAAGAAGGATGTTTTCTAAGTTCATACCGTCTAATGGTTATGAATATGCGGGTTGTTTTTCTCGATGCTTCTTTAATGTATTGTGGTAACTCATTGCATTTCAACATGGGCGTTAGCATTTGACAAGAAAATAAGAAGACACATTTTACACATAAGTAGCAAACGCAGTGTGCCACAGGATGTATGTCTCCAGTTCTTTTTCCTTACACACGGAAAATATTTCAAGAATTTTTGAAGATAGAAGAGGAATAACCATTGGGGTCATAAAACCAATAACATTAAATATGCGGATGATACGGTATTGATTGCAGACAATGAATAGAATCAGCTATATTTAGTAGATGCGGTTGTTTTACACATTGAAGACCTAACCTGTTGCGAGATCGAAATCACAATGACCAATAAAAAGATGTTAATAGCAACGAGAAAAAGAGTGTTGATGTGCTACACAGAACATTGAACTTTTATATGGATGTGAAACGTGGACAAAGATCAGACTAGCTGAAAAAACACCTAATGTGGTTTCAGAAGAAAATGTAAAGCATACCATGGATGGACAGACATAAAATTCAATGAGCAAGCCCTACAAGAAACACATAGAAACAGTAAACTGATTAGAGAAATTAGATGCAGGCATTAAACATTTTTGGACCAGTTATAGGAATAAATCAATTATAGGAAGGTGAAACGAACAAGGAGAAGACATAGAAGAAAATATATGTATAGTTTGGTCACATTACATGGTCGAGAATAGAGCTTGGAGCTGATCCACGACTCAGGTGGTCGTGCCAGATGGCGACACATGAACTCCCACGCCTATCGGCATGGCACATGATGATGATGAGCAAACATAGCAGTTTCTGTACTTCTTTATTCGCCTTCAGACGTCAGGGTGAATTATTCCACACACACACAAAAACAGCATTATGTGAAACTACAGATAGTGATCTGTATGTCGATTACGTCTTCTTGTTCTTGTTGTTATTGAACAATGTGTGATGTTGTTGTTGTTGATTTGTCGTCGTCGTCGTCGTCGTTGTCGTTCTTCTTCTTCTTCTTCTTCTTCTTTCTTCTTCTTCTTCTTCTTCTTCTTCTTCTTCTTCTTCTTCTTCTTCTTCTTCTTCTTCTTCCTCCTCCTCTTGTCCAGTAAAGAACGCCGCTTTACATCATGTCATCCCGGAAAATTTCTCTGTCCCGGTCATGACCCATTTCTCTACATATTTATGCCCAAGGTGCTTTTAATTCTCTTGTGCTCATCTTCGTGCTGGTGAACCTCAGGCCTCGTCTTCCAGGAACCATGGCTTCCATCACTGTTATTTCCAAAGCACGCTGGGGTTTAATATAGCCCAAGTATTCCAGTTTCCGCAACATAAGTCTATTCTATCTTTACTTCTCAGATTACAACTAAGAAGTTATCATGTCATAAACACAAATCTTGATTTCAAAAGAGTCTACAAGGAGCAGAGATACATCACACAGGAAACATAGAATAACATAGCTAATAGATGGTCGCAGAAAATTAAAGTCTTTTTTGTTTAGAAACAGATAGGGTTACATTTTAAAAAAAATAACTAGACGAGGAAATTCAGAAGTACGATCAAGAGGACAAGAAACAGTTCCTAATGTATACTTGTAACAAAATATCTCATGGTTGAGACACAGGTTGAACATTTTGAGGCCACTAAGACAGTTCATAAATAAACAAAACATTTATTGTTTTGCGCTCATAGAAGTAAATAAAAGGGATAGAAGACGTACTAGAAAAATAAACATTGAAAGCTATGCTTATTATACGGGATTCGAACCTGTCATCTACAAATGACGATATCGCCTCACTGCTGGAACATGTGTACCTCGACGCCTGATCAACTAGACACCCCTGCAAAAGTGTCTTGATTAGCCAAGTCTATCATCCACATGAACCCACAACTATTGAATGTGGACATAATTCGTATCTAACCACTTATCAACTGTTGTAACAAAATAGAACATCTAAGTTGCAAAGTAGAGATTGAGACATGTTCAAGGACATCAGACAATACCAGACACAAACAGACCTTCATTACATGTAAAACATAACACATGTGATGATACTTTTCGGATGGAATGAAGATTGTGGGTGAATGTATGGAGATATATCAATGAACCTAAATAATATAGCTGAAAATGTATTATTTGAAGTACGGTTAACCATACGAAGTCCGAGGAAAGGGAAGGTACCAGGTTGTGACAACTTAACAGCGGATCTAGTCCGGGCAGGAGAAACTAGTTTCCATATCTGTCACGCCCTTTATGTGAAATCTGGGACAGCACTGATTGAACTAACACATCGAAGAGAACACACAATCTTCGCCACTCTCCAAAGAAAAAAGAGATTAAAAACGGTTCAACAAATAACGACTATATATGCTTCTAGCCATCTGACAGACGATAGTTATTGTGCTTAATAATATTTGCATAGCACAAAGAATGAGCTTAATTGTAGAGGACGTGTATTGTCCATGCAGCGTGATCACTTTCTCGTTCTGTCTAGTTTACTCTAGAGGAAAGGTAACACCAATACATCTGGAAGAAGACAAAGTTGCAGAAGCTGTAGATCAGCAAAGCAATGATCTACTGTCCGACTGTCGGAGATTCGATCCTAGACCAGTTGCCGACCAAGGCTTAGGGCTTTGTCTGTCTTGTCCTGCCTTTAGGTCGTATGTCCTCGCACTAGGATAAGGCTTGTACAATCCCAATTGCGCTCTTCCGCCCGAAGCTGTTGGCATAATGTGAGGTGTCGGGTTTGGTGAGCGCCGTCGGATATTCGGCTTTAGCCTGCTCGGTGACGAAGGAAATACGAATGCTATTCGTAATCCCGCATACCACGTTCGAGACACAGCTGCGGACGATTTGGAAGCAGACCGCTTTGCGTTGGTTTCCATACAATGATTTCATTGCCGGTAGTTTAGAAAGCTATGGCAAACTACTGAACATAAACTTTTCCAGAAATCACAAACAGCCAAACATGCACAGGTTGACTACAACATCCTGTAAAGGATATGCGTCTAACTTTAAAGATCAATAAATAAATATAAAATTTGTGTTTATCACTATCATGTGTCCTATAAGCTGCCGCAGATGTTGGTGTATCTCAAAAGAACACGTTCCTGGTGTTCTGAATCACGTCAGTTGCAGATATACCTCATGCAATCGTCTCTGTCCATGCAACATCGTTTCTCACCGTCTGCCCTTGTTTCTTCTGTCATTGATCTTTCTAGTTGTAACAATATTTTACATAGCCTAACTTCTTATTACATAACGAAAGCGCCTTGTCTTATTTATATATGTATATATAATGGTCTAATTGTTTCGACCTATTCCAGGCACTCGTTATTATTATTTGTTTGCTTGCCATTCGCTCGTAACCCCTGCCATTAGGTGAACTGACTCCGAATTTAGAGGTTGTTTAAGAACGAACAGTTTTCTCCATTCGGACATCATGTGCTGATCATGTGACGCAACGGATATTTAGTGTGACTAAGGATCAAAATATTCCAGACAGTCGTCGATAGTTACTCTGGCAGTCTAAGGTATTCGCAACATGCACGTCTCTGAAACTACATTTCCGCTACCTCCAAATTCACCTTAGTGAATTGTAGCTGATGACACACAGCGTATGTGTGGTTGACAGCGTAATATCATAGTATCACACCATGGGTAAATTTCACACACAATTGTAAGTTATAGTGACATAAATAAATACAGATTTAACAAAAGCACAGAATATATGGTAATTTCAAGAGAAGGAATGGCTAAAATCTCTGGTCACATACAATTAGATAATATTACCATTAAAAGAACGGAAACATACAAATACCTGGGTACAATCTTCAACTGTTCCAAAATAATAAGGGAAGAAATACAAACTAGAATCAATTCTGGAAATAAGATATACTATGCAGTACAACATCTGCTAAAATCAAATGCGTTATATCGTAACACCAAAATCACAATATACAAAATACTGATCAGACCAGTTGTGCTGTATGGCTCTGAACCCTGGAGTACAATCACGTCCGAAAAAAAAACTCCGGATGAACGAAGAAGAAGAAGAAGAAGAAACCTGGAGTACAACGAAAGGAGACGAAGCCTTGTTACAAACCTTTGAGAACAAAGTCTTAAGACGCATCTTTGGATCCATTAGGGATACAAAAAGTGGAGAGTGGAAAAGAAGAAGCAACAAAGATATTTATGATCTGTTTAGAGCCCGCTAATCACTGGTATCATGAAGACTAATAGACTGCAATGGCTGGGGTATATAGAAAGAATGGAAGATAAAAGGGAAACAAAACTCGCTTACACTCAGGAAATAAATGACCGTAGACCCCGAGGAAGACCAAGAAGACGGTGGAGAGATAATATACATACAGACCTACAAGCACTTGGAATCAGCGACTGGCAAGAGAAGGTCAACCAGAGAGACGAATGGAGACGGCTTGTATCTGCAGCAAAGAACCTCAATGGCGAGGAATGCTTGCTTGCTTGCTTGTGTTCGTTGGCTTGAGCTCCAACGCGAAGTCCTGTATGTTGGATGAAGGCATCCTGTTGTCCAACATCAGTGTGATGTCATACAGGACCTGAGGTTTGCGTCAGTATCCGTTGTCCTATGTCTGGCTTATTGGTGTGCAGACTAGTGGTTCCTCGCCGTACAGGCAGACACTCTCCGACTTCGGAGGAATCGGCGAGCTATCTGTCTTTAGCCAGGACCCCGAAGGGACCTGTTACCCATGACGCTCGACGAGGACGCGTCAATAGGTCTTGGCCAGTATACAACCCGGCCCTGGTGCCTTGGAAACACCTCTGCGTCCCGCTCGGAATGCTGAAGAAGAAGAAAAGTGAAGAACTTAAAAGAATGGTGAATGTATTTATATCTTTTCAAAGGGGCGTAATGCATTAAAACAGATTGTTTATTGAATTATGTGATTACATCCCTTGGAACAGAATTGTGATTAAACACATCATCCATAGAATAATGAGAATAATAATATGGCTTCGTCGGCCATATGATTGATCCCAATCGCTGCGGATTATAATATTTAGATTAATAAACAATGTTAGCCTGGGTATCTGAGATAAGTAGGACATTTTGTTCATTTTGTTCATTTTCTTTTCATTGTCCTAAGAGGTAGTATCGTTCTATTCTTCTCATTCAGATTTCATACCTTAATATAGTCATTGTAGTGTCTTTCCGCCTGCTCCGTGGCGAAGGATTACGGACGCAATTCGTAATCCGGCATATCCGCTTTCGAAAGCGGATAGGTCGGCGATTTGGCAGCAGACACCCTTACGTGTTTTTTTTTGGGTGGGGTGAGGGGGGGGTGCTGCGTGGTCTCGAGGTATGGTGTCCGCCTCGAGTGCTGGAGATCCCTGGTTCATTCCCCGTTTATACCGGGATTTTTTTCTCATGGACTTCTAGTAATAAATTTCCCCTGGTCTCTGGGTAGTGAGATCGGACGCCCGTGTGTAGTGTTGCGCTCGTAAAAAGTCCCTTGGCAGTTGGACATCGAAAAAGAGTAGCCTAACGGCGCTGCCCGGGCAAAATTTCGAGTTAAACATCTACCCAAAGTATTTCAGGATCCTCGCCGGTGCTACGGATTTCGTGCACTGAGCTGAGTTTTTCCAGACTCAGGTTTGAATTAGGAGGAGAACGGAGCACTTATGGGTTACACCCGTGTGCGGTGATGTTGATCCATCGACTAAACTAAACTAAACGTTGGTTTTTTACCAAATGCTATGGGTCGTCAAGAAAGGTCGTCAAGAACGAAATGGCAAACTACTGAACATAAGCATGCCAAGAGATGACAACAGCGAAACATGCTGGTGTTGACTGCGACGTCCTGTAAAGGATATGCAACTCATTTTTTAAAACATCTTTCCGGTATTTATATGTAGTGGTTTGCGTATTTGTTTGCTGATGAAGACTAGTTCCCCCAATGCCCAATGTTTTTCCGTCATTGCGTTCTGTAAAGCTGCATTACTTTTAATGTTATTTTGTATTGCTAACAAGGTTAGTCAGCGGTACAAGAGAGAAGATAACACCACGGGATGGGCAACCAGCAGAAAGAGAGACAGAACATGACAGGGATTCATAGCAATGAAATCTTCATCACGGAGATGGGGGTTTATTTGTTTCATAAATCTGCAAATGTGACCACTAATTGGAAGATAAGATGGACAGTTTCGAATGCATGAAACTGTGGATAAGAGAGCTCTTTCTTTAACACCGTCTGTGCTGATGCCAAGAAGGCGGGTTCAACCCCTACATCGGACAGATGGACTAAAGTGTTGACTTCTCGTTTTGATTTGGGTACGTAAATTACAAGTACCTGATTGCGAGAGACTGGTAATCAATCAATCAATCATGTGCCATGCCGGAAAGCGTGGGCGGTCATGACTCGCCATTTCACTCGATCACCAGTGTCGTGGATCAGCTCAGTGTTCCTGTCTCGTCCATGCCATGTGGCCAAGCCATCCAGGTATTTTCCTCTCGGTCTTCCTCTTGGTCTGTTCCCCTCGATCTTGCCAGATGTCACTAAGTTCTCCAACCCATTTCTTCTCATAACATGTCCAAAACAACTTTGACTGTCTACGTCTAATTTCTCTAATCAGTCTACGATGTTCATTTGTCTCCTGTAGTACTTGGTCATTGGTTTTTCTGTCTGTCCATGGTATTCTTTGCATTTTCCTCAGAAAGCTAATCCATATGCACAAATCAGTCCGGTACACTAAAAGCAATAGCAAATGTATTGACTACGCTTGAGTTCAAAGTGGGCGGACGCAATGCATGAAACTTGTGTTTCTCTTTATACCGTTAAAACGATGTATTTATTTATGTATTTATTTATTTATTTAATTGGAGTCAGGTCTTAGTCAGATATGACTGAGCTACCGTATGACAGTAGACGGTACTACCTGCTTTCTGTCAGCGCCGAATGTTGGGCGGCGCGTACCAAACCCGACACCCCACATTGTGCCAACGGCTTCGGGCGGAAGAGCGCAATTGGGAGGGTACTAGCCTTATCCTGGTGCGAGGAAATGCAACCCAAAGACAAAATAAGTCATGGCAGGGCAGACCAGGCCCTAAGCCTTGGTTGGCAGCTGGTCTAGGATCGAAGCTCCGACAGGCGGACAGTTAGAGCATTGCTTTGCTGATCCGGCAGCTTCTGCAGCTTGTCTTGTTCCAGATGTATAGGTGTTAACTTTCCTCTGGAGTGAACTAGGCAGGCCGAGAGAGGGATCATGCTGCATGGGCAACACATGGTTTCTTTATTTTAGCCCAGGCTTTGTGCTATGGAGAGGCAATAACTCCATCCCTGGTCTTAACCGGTCTCGGAATCAAAGCGAGAGGCAACTGTTACGGGTTATAAGTCCTTGTCAGTTGGCGTAGACATGGGGCGCCACGCGTTGCCTCTGACGGTGGGAGACACCTACAGGTGTCACTGATCAGCTACCGCCCGCCTCAAGCTGGGCAGCCCCCGGCCAATTGGGTGCTGATCCGCCACAGCCTGCCTGCTTCAATGGGTGCTTGGGGCTAGGACAAAATCTGAATCGCAGGCTGTAAAACCAATGCACCAGGTACTAATAAAAAGAATAATAGAAACCTCAAGCTACGGCTTGCAACCTGGAACGTGAGAACCATGTGTCCAGGATTTTCCACTGACTTGACAAATATTGACGATGTGAGAAAAACGGCTGTGATTGATGCTGAACTCAATCGTCTTAACATTGATATTGCTGGCCTGCAGGAGACTCGCCTCGCTGAGGAAGGGTCACTCAGGGAAAACAATTACACCTTTTTTTGGAAGGGAAGAGGGCAGGCAGAAAAAAGGCAACACGGTGTGGGCTTTGCAGTGAAGAATTCGCTACTGGGAATGATTGATATCCCAGCTGGAGGTAATGAAAGATTATTATCACTGCGCTTGGCAACCTCTTGTGGATTTGCCACCATTCTCACTGCATATGCACCGACACTCACTTCCTCTGATGATGTGAAAGATACGTTCTATGAGCAGCTAGACTCTGCGATCAAGGCAGTTCCAAAATCCGACTACATTTATATGCTCGGTGATTTCAATGCTCGTGTGGGCAAGGACTCGAGTTCATGGCCAGTGTGCCTTGGAAAATACAACATCGGTCGCATGAATGATAATGGGCAAAGGCTGCTGGAGCATTGCACTAGAAATGACCTATGTATTACAAACTCCTTTTTTAAAACAAAAGAGATGCATAAGGTCACATGGAAACATCCAAGATCCGGCCATTGGCATCAGCTGGACTTCATTATCACACGGAGACAACATCTGAACCATACATCATTAACTCGAAGTTACCACAGTGCTGACTGTGATACAGATCATTCTTTGGTTGTTGCAAGGGTTAGACTGAGACCAAAGAGAATCTACACAGCTAAACACAAGTCTAGCCCCAGGATTAATATTATTAACACTCACGATCCTGGAAAGTGCTTTGAATTTCAACAGCAACTTGAGGACGCTTTCAATGATACATCAGAAAATTGTATAGTAAATGATAAATGGAGTAAACTTAAGGAAACTATTTATAAAACAGCGGTAGGGGTTTACGGCACTGTGGATCATAAGAGGCAGGACTGGTTTGCGGCAAACAGCCAGATACTGCAGCCCTTGATTGATAAAAAGAAGATAGCTCTCTTAAGAAACAAGGAAAGACCAACGCGTAACACTCTGAGTGAGCTGAAGCAAGCGAGGAAGGATGTACAAAAGGCTGCCAGGCAGTGTGCGAATGACTATTGGATCAAGTTATGTGAGTCCATTCAAATCGCAAGTGATAAGGGAAACATCAGAAGCATGTATGAAGGGATAAAGAAAGCCTGTGGTCCAATGATCAAAAGAAGTGCACCGCTGAAAACCTTGACTGGAGAAATCATCACTGATAAGAAACAGCAGATGGATAGATGGGTCGAGCACTATTTAGAGCTTTACTCAAGTGAGACCAAGCTGGCGGATGATGCCCTCAACGCCATAGAGGCCCTGCCAACTCTTGACCACCTGGACACACTTCCCACTATAACAGAAGTTAAGTGTGCTATAAATGAGCTTGCATCTGGCAAGGCTCCAGGTAAGGATGGGATTCCAATAGAGGTGATCAGGAGTGGGCAAGACACCCTCGCTCTACAGATCCACCAGCTAATAGAGCTATGCTGGCGAGAAGGACAAGTCCCACAGGATTTCAAAGATTCAAACATCATAACGCTGTACAAGAACAAGGGAGATCGGAGCGACTGCAACAACTATAGGGGTATCTCACTTCTGTGTATTGTTGGGAAAGTATTTGCCAGAATTGTCCTGCGCAGACTTCAAGTCCTGGGAGATCAAGTCTACCCCGAATCACAGTGCGGCTTCCGTCAGAACCGGTCTACCATTGATATGATATTCTCATTGCGACAGATGCAAGAAAAATGCCGGGAACAAAATCAGCCACTGTTTATTGCCTTCATCGACCTCACAAAGGCATTCGATTTGGTCAGTCGTGAGGGTCTGTTCAAAGCACTAAAGAAGATTGGCTGTCCACCAACTCTTCTGTCCATTGTGGAATCGTTCCACACAGGCATGAAGGGTATAATCAAGTTTGATGGCTCAACTTCAGAAGAGTTTGAAATCAAGAGTGGAGTTAAGCAAGGTTGTGTACTAGCCCCCACCCTCTTTGGGATATACTTTTCACTTCTACTGAAATATGCCTTTCGTGATCAGGATGACGGTATATACATTCACTCACGCTCAGATGGTGGCCTCTATAATGCTCAGAGATTGAAGGCCAAGACCAAAATTAGCAGGGTACTAATCAGAGAGTTGCTTTTTGCGGATGATGCTGCGATTACGACCCACTCTGAGGAAGAATTACAACATCTACTATCTGCATTCTCCAATGCTTGTTCTGAATTTGGTTTAACAATTAACAAAAAGAAGACACAGATTATGTCACAAGGTGCACATGGTGTACCATCAATCTTTATTGACGACGCCGAACTGGAGATAGTAGACCATTTTACATATCTTGGATCAGAGGTAAATAGCAAATTATCCCTCGATCAGGAAATCAACATCAGGATTGGCAAGGCAGCAACAACAATGAACATGTTAGCAAAAAGAGTCTGGGAGAACAGGAAGCTTACTGCCAAAACAAAAGTCCTCGTCTACCAAGCCTGTGTCCTTAGTACTCTTCTTTATGGCAGTGAAACCTGGACAACTT